>JACAXG010000052.1:4280485-4683542 GCA_018881555.1 Amblyornis subalaris
TTAAAATTTTCATTGATCTATGATTAAAATATTAGATTCTGTAAAAGCAAGGCAGGCCAACAAAGACCATTTTCTTACATTGACTGTCACAGGAGAATAAAACTCAGTTGGAAATACTTCAGAAAGACCGTTCCTTGCAATTTTTGTAGTACTGTTCCCAATGCTTTCATTGTAACCTAGATACCATTTGCTCAGTTTAGGCATACAGGGAAGGATATTATATAACACAAATGCTGTAATTAAATTAATATGGATATGTATTTACCTTCACATAATTCTGTAAATACAAATGTAAGTGAGCTCTAAATGTATTTCAAAAATACATATTTATATCMACTCCATAGAACTTTTCTTCTGAGATGAAATGCCATCAGATCAGGTTTTTTTTATTCCTATTAGGAATAACTGTGAATCCTGGTAAATCAATCTTCGAATGTTATTGGAGTAAATTGGATAAGAACAAGTATTTCATGACTTACCCATTGCTGAACTTGACAATCTCAACCTTCAAACATAACAGAAAGCATTTGGAAGAATTTTCTCTGCAAGATTGGATTACAAATGGCAATAAATTTACTCAAGTCCAGGAAAATACATCTAATAAATTATCATGCATTGCATTTTCATAGTCAAACCATGTTTGGTATATGTATAATTAGAGTCCACTGCATGATGTGCAAGTTTAAATTTGATATTGCATTGATGGCTTTCATTTGATCACTGACATGTTCCGATTGGAAATGATTCCTGTTCAAAGTATGAAAAAAGCACACATGTAATGTTTTTCTTTTTTCTATATCTATGTGATTCCTCGAATATGGAAGCGTGTTTCCTTTGTAAATGCATAACAATACCTAACTTAAACTGAATGCTTTCATCAATGGAATTTTCAAGCCTCCCTTTCAAACTCTAGAGCTTACATATAATTGTCGTAGAAATGTAACTGCTGGAAAAAAAAAACATAAAAGCAATACATATTCTGTAGTGTTTATTAAAATTGTATCTCCATATTGTCTTCATTTAAATAGTTCATTATGACCCTGGTTATTTAATTTTTAATTTTAACTCCCCCACTACACGAGGAGCATTGTATCACTGAAGTTTCTAATTTCCTCCCAGGTCCCTGTGTGTGCTTTTTGGGTATGTCACCCAAAGCATTTTGCCTTTTTCAGGGGATTTGTGGTAAAGCAACACTACTACTGAATAAGATTCCTAGCCTTGAAAATGTGCTGTAGTCAATTACTGATTTGTCTAGCAGCAAATATAGGGGGACAGCTAAACCATTGGTAATATGCTATTTGAGTGAAAAACAATAATATAGCAATTTAAATGAATACCGTATATTTGAAACAATCATTTGGTTTTTGAAAGATATTACATTACTTTACTAAATGTTATGTTTTGAGCTTTTTCTCAACATGATTGAGTATACTTACCATTTAAAGAGTGTAAAGTAGAGTTCCACTGTGCTTTGCAAAAGAAATGATAAGGACTTTCAGTATTTAATGGATAATAGAAGATACCACATCATTCCCATAATCAAGGTAGGAGTGTTAGTGTAAGCATTCTTACACATCATGAACTTTTAGGTAAAGATGATCTTTTGTTGTGAGTTAAAGGTGTCTGATCTAGATAATTATTCATAAAATGTGTGTCTTCTGGCTTTCAGGAAAGTTGTTGCACGTTTCTGTAGTTTACTAAAATGTGGTAGAGTAGAAAGTTAGTGACAATTTTTAGATGTAAATAATTGCTTTGTAAAAGAACTTTGACTTCCCTGGCCACTAAACTAGACTTCTGCCTAATTCAGATAATGAATTTCCACAGGTGATTGTTGGCTCAGTCTCATAAGGCTGTTGTTGAGCTAGAACAGGTCTTTCTGAAAAACAAAACAAGACACACACACTCACACATCCTCTCCCTTCCCCAAATACACACCTCTGTTTTAAAGAACACCCGTGATGGCAAGTACCCTGTAAACTGTTTGAAAGTGTTCCAGTGGCTCACTTTTTAAAACATATACTTTTAAAATCCACACAGTGGAACCAGCTCCAGTTTCTCCACCTGGAGACTTTTTTTTAAGTGACTTATCTTCATTCGCTAATCTTCTCTCCATGTGAGAATGGTGATCAACTGGTCTCTTAATATTTAGCATATTCTGTACAATGATGAAGTGCAAATTTGATGCTTTGTGTCCATTCAGGGAAATAAAGTAGGATCTCCAAGGAAGGAAACTAAGGGGCCACCAAGAGATTCAAAGTTAATGCACATTTAAACTCAGACAAACATTCAAAAAAAAGTGTACTCTTCATTTGTTACTCAGCTGAGTTCAGAATTTCTGAACAAAAGCATGGCCCTCTGTAGAAAACATGGCTTTATACTTCTGTGTTGTCTCTGGTTTACTTATTTTTTTGTCAGGTAGTAAAACTACCAAAAAAGAGATCTAATGCACAGAATTTTAAAAGAAGTTCAGGTTCTTAATAAAGTCATAATATAAAGCTCAAGYGTGACTCCAGCTTCGAGGTTTAGTGCAAGTAAATTAAAACCTCTCCAATGATTTCAGTCCAAAATTAAATACACCTGAAAAATAGCATAATAATGAGAATAAAATAAATGCAAGTGAACAAGCAGCAAATACACTAAAATTTACAAAAACATTGTATGAAATGATTATTTGTAGAATACAAAATAAAATAAAATTATCTCTTCCAAAAAAACTAAGTGCTACATCTAGTAGTTTATTACCTCTTATCAACCCCTATAATAAAAAGAAATTAGTTTTCATTTAACATCAACAATGAAGGAATTTGACAGTTCTTCATCTATAGGAGACAAAAAAACTTTTAGACTATACAGACCAAATAGAAAATGTGATTTTCATGTATTGAGTATTCTGATTAATCTGATTGATCAATCAATCAGATTGATGATCAAGCTGATTTTAAACAGCTGAGGATTTTGGGCCTTCATCACTTTTCTGAACAGACTATTTCAGTCCTTATAGCTGAKGTTCTATTGTAATAACTTTTGATAGATATTTATAAAGAATGGATGTTTTTTAATTCCAACAAGAGAGGAAGAAATTGAAAGACTGCAACTTTTGCAATAAATTGTTTTCCTGTCTGTGGTCTTCCATCTCCTCCAGCTATTACTAGTTTTGCAAACAGCATGCTTATTCTTTGGTGAAGGATATCACTGTGTTCTTTCACTCTTTATATTGTTCTACTAAAGCAAAGGAACTGCTTTGTATTTGGAAGAAAAAGGACCATAGCAAGAGATACATGTGCAATTTAAGCTGTGAAAAGTAAAAATGCTCGCCTTTCTGTGGCTGCCCAGAAGAAAATCTTATTCTTTATCAGAAATAAAGTGCTGTAGTATACCTTCAGGGTGGTCCCCTATTTGTACAAACATGCACAGTTGTGTTAGTCTGTGTACAAACTCCAAAAGGCATGTAGGAAGCAGTATTTCATCCTACACTTCTCTTATTTAAGATCCCTGAAAAAATTGGTATTATCTGCCTATATTATTTTGGCATGTATATTTTCAATTATTTTAATACCCTATAGTATTTGCTACAGGGTTATGCATGTGCATATTCCTAGACATCCTGTGTTTTTTGGCTTAGCTCACCTGGAAGTAGAATGAGGTTTTTCTTGCATGAAAGGATAGGCATATTTTAAAGCATTCCAGGCTTAAAAAACCCAATAATTAAAGAAATGTCATAGATATATTATTACTCAACCAATAATTCTGTAGTGGCAAAAAGTAACATATCTTTGCTGTTACCCAATTAATTTTTTTTTTCTAGAAGATTGACTTTTTTTCCTAATCTATTGAAAGCTGTGAAGCTGGTGTAAAGGTCTCGGGAATCAAGCCACAATATGATTGTTTTAATTTGGATTGTATTCAGTCCCTCAGGACTTGATTTTGCCTCTAGGCACAGCCCTCAGCAAGAAATAGTGTGTAGGCTGTGTCATCCCAAGGAGTTGTGTGCCTGAGAAATACATCTCTGAAGTACAATTGACTCCCTGTTCATACATGAATTCAGCTTGTCAAGAGAGTTTTCTTATTCTCAGTGTTCTACATCCAATTCTCAATGACAAAAGGATCTAGAAGTTGTGGACATGTGTACCCACCTAAATTAGAAGTCTAACATAGAAAAAGAGCTAGATTAGACTGTTGATGTTGTTAAAAGGACAAATAGAAACTGGAAAAAAGAATTCTCATTCCACATAAGATCTGATTTACTTTCTGGAGGTGCCTTTCATGAAGACATTCCTGCATTAACAGTGGGAAAGAAGAACTAATGCTGCTTGGAGCACTAGGATACTTAGAATGGTCTTTCCAGCAGAAAGCTACAATGAAGCACAATATAGTCTTTTCTGTCCCATATTAGCTAATATAGTTTACAATGACTTCTCCCTTTCCCCAGCATTGCATCATTTGAGATCCCAGTATCCATTTGGCTCCAAGCAGTCCTACAGCAGCTATGGCTTCATCATGTTACGATTGATTCCAGTAAAATTTCCTCCAAGGCTTCCTTTGTTATACTTGACAACTAAGCTACTGTGATCTCAGAAATTCATCTTATAGATGTTGTACCTTGCTTGCCTTTCCATTATTGCACTAGAAGAGAAATCCCAGCAAGTCTTTTCAGCTGGCACATGAAAAAGAATATTATTGGATGTACAGTGTCTGGCAGATACAGACTTTCTTCATAGCAGCCAGGATGGTGCTGTGCTTTGTATTTGTAGCTAAAACTGTCGATTACACAAATGTTTTGGCTATTGCTGAACATAGAGCTTGCACATAATCAAGGCATTATCTCTCCTCAACATTCACCCAAAKCAAGGAGACTGGGGATGCACAAAAAGTTTGGGAGAAGGCACAGCCGAGAGAGCAGACCCCAAGTGACAAAAGGGATGTTCCAGACCATATGGTGTCATGCTCAGCAATAAAATTTCAAGGAAAAGAGGAGAAAGGGGGAACCGTGAATTCAGTAGAGAACATTCATAGCTCTTCCTTTATATGGAGTTACCTCTTATGTAATGTTTAAAAACAAAGGAAGAGAAACGCAATATATTTTGTAGTTTTCCAATTTTTTCCAAGTATAATTCTAAACTGGAAATGCATTTTAATTTACAAAGTCAAATTGCAATGACTGAAAATTTAAGTGTTGCTAGCATATATATTTTATTTTGTTTCCACCTGATAATTATCACTATTTCATCCAGGAAAAAGTTGAAACACTATTTCTGAATGTTGTCTAAACTCACATCATTTTTTAAAATACTTTTTCCACATTTGTGTTCTGCAGTATGAAATACATGGCCAGTCACCCCATAATCCAATGATCAAGACTAATTCCAAATGAAAGCAGGAGAAAGTTCCTTTGCAGACACGTGTTATTTTCACCTATTAACTAATCAATACAGTTCTAGTACTGTAAATAATTTTCATCTGATTATTCAAATGAAATAACAAATGTAGCGTGCATTTCCTATTTCATTTAGAGGAGATAAAGTTTGCATTGAAGTATTGGTTATACTTCATTTTCAGATACCAAAAAATACACTTCATACAGAAAGAGGAGGGAAGGAGTGTTTTGATCTGCCCCTGAAGGCAAGGGTAACTGAGGTTCTTGTTAATAGAACTCTTGGGGCAGATTAGAGTGAAATGACACTGAATGACCAATGTTTTCTTATATATATATATATATATATATATATATATATGTAGGGTTTATTTTAGAACAATGTGGCTGCAATGGAAAGAAGGTATGTAGCTGTTTTGATTATTATCTGTAGAAATATAGCAATATAAAGGTGTAAAAATAACACTTATAAGACTTAAGAAAATGTATAAGGAATAGAAAGAAAGAGAAAGAAAGGATAAGAGTAGAAAGATGTCACCACCTGTGGATCTTGATTGGTGCAATTTCTATGCCTGTTGGTCGAAGTGATGGTTGCCGTCTTGATCTGTGAAGGAGTGGGGAAAGCCCAGGAAACACAAATTTCAATTGGTTAGTATACACTCAGGTTCAGGTGGGAATGCCCAAAACCCTTCCCTAGGGGACAGTTTTACACAGTCTCTTGCAACCCTGTGGCTCATGTGCAGTCCTCTGTGGGCATAGTTAAGCCAGTTATGCCCCATCAGAAGGGATGAAAAACCGCAGGCCTACGAGGGAATGTCCTGGTAGTTCCCTGGAGAGAAGGAGAGTTTTACACCTGAGCCTGTTCCATAAGAAAGGACACTGGCATGATAAAAAAGCTTTTTCCCACCTTGGAGGATCTGCGTCTTGTTGGCCTCTTCCCTTATCTGGCTCAAAACCCAGCTCGTCACTAAGCAAAATGTTGGGTGCACACCCACTCTGCACCTGGACTGTTACCTTGCACACAGTCAGCAAAGTACTCACTGCTTTTCAAAKGGCCGATTGTTTGGAGTCATTAACCATTAACTTTCCAGTCTTTCACAAGGAGTCCCTCCAAACAGGAGGTCTAGAGAATGCTTAGAGCTCATCTGGTACCCTCGGAAGAACTACAAGTGTCATGATGAAAAACATGCAAGCAAGAGTCCAGTCCTGTCGTCAGATCTAGACAGGTACAACCTCGAGCATGTGCAGAATACATCTAGATCAACGCCATTCTGTCAGGGMACAGGAGAAGTCCCACATGGATTATACCTGAAGGTCTGGATCTGGTCAAAAGATCATGAAATAAACAACTGAAAATGAACAAGAGATGGCATGAATGAAGTGGAGTTGGACTTTGATGATCCTAATGGGCTCCTTTCAACTCAGGAGATTCTATGATTCTAACTATATAATCAGTCTCCTTAGGAAAAATAAAAGCCTATATTGAATATAGTAAAAGAAATGAGTTAAAGCTACTATGAAAATGCCGTCTTATTTCACAAATAAGAGTAGGAAAGAAGGTGATAAAACTGTATAGCTCACTTCATGTCATGATAAAATGTGGAGCTAGTAATGGAAAATTTTCTTTTGTTCTTCAAGGATGCATTTTATGAGGAGGCTTTTATTTTGTATTTTGTATCAGGGCTCAAAAAATCTTTTTGTTATGGCTATCCATTTAAATTTCAACCACAGATGGATAAATAAATATAAAAGTACTTTTTAAATACAAAAAATACTAAGTAAGTTGCTGTATGTTTTTGCTTTCATTGTTTTTCACAGTTTCAGATTTCAAAATAAATGACAGAGTTGTTAATAGGCTGTAGAGGATTTTTTCCTGTCCTCCCTTGATTTATTGCTGCTGAGTGTAAACTGATCTGGAAACAAGTGAGAATTCCCCTGCGAAATGTTCTAAAATCCAAATTCCTCACGGAGTGGAGAGAAATATTGAGCAGAAACAATCATCCCCACGTGTATAAGCTTTGAATAATAACAGCCTGGTTTCTACATTTCTTTTGTTCATGATGTATCAATCCATTGTGAAAGGAAACATAAAAACAGCACATATATAAACCAAATGTGCAACAGCAAAAGCTTTAACAAACCTTAATTATTCAGGTGGTTAAGGAACAAGCTAAATAGCGGCACTAGTACACTGTAAATCCTTGTGGCTGACACAGAAGTGGTTATGACAGCTTTCACATTATCTCATTGCAGTATCGAGGCAGTAGTCGCAGCTGGCTCATATGTCAAAATGTGTCAGGACTTAAATGGTAAAACAGGAGTGCAACAGCAATTGGCTTTTCAATCAATAATGCAATCAATATATTTCACAGATATTTTCCCATATCTAAATTACTCTGCAGAGATGAGGTAGCCTGACTGAGTGTTTATAAATCAATAAAACACACAGCTAAAGGACATCTGCTCCTGTTCTTTCACTTCAAGGTGCAGTTTGCCTTTTATTTCCAACTCTCTCTTATTTAAGAATGTACTTTTGAGGAAAAACAGCTCTCTTTTTGCACACAAATCAGTTTCGATGACTGCAGACTATTTCTGTTAATAATTGTGTACTTCAGTTTTAAATAGGTGTAAGAGACAGTTTCTATTGGCAACAGAGCTGAGAATTAATAACATACATATCAGACTTGTAATATACATATAAACAGGTATTTTATATAACATTACATTTTTTTTCTGAATACAGTGCAATGCATACAATTTTGAAATGCCCCCAACCTTAGGCAATGCAGGATTCTTTTCCCTGCAACAGAATTGCAGAAGATTCTCGGCCATATTTTGTAGAACCGCTTCTTCTCAAAGCATCATGGATCATCTTTCACTAATCTATTCCATTTTCAGCAGCAGATAGATGAAAGGTGATCACTTGTTATGATATTGTTATATGAAATTACTGAATTTGTCTTCTGCATCTTTGTTTCTGTTTGTGAAGCAGTGACTAGGAGTAAGAGTACGGTTTCCAACGCCTATCCTCAGAATAATTCCATAAGACAATACAGTTTGCTGTTTTTGCTGTGTATGACTAGAGTATATACATATACTATACTGATGCATCTATGCAGTTATATACTACACAYAGAGATATAAGTACTTGTGAGGCATTGTAGTGCTGGAGTTAATTATGAGTTAATACATATAGGTGTTCATTATCGAAATGTGCACTACATGTTTTATTTATACAGTGTCAAGAACTGAAAAAAGGCATCCCTAAGTGTGCATTTTTACTGTAAAGAGACTTACTGTGTTTTAGCCCTATTCCTCTTCTGCTTGAAAATTATATCAGGCACGAAAGAGAGACTAACAGAAGCAATTAAATCTTTCGGTTAAGTCAGCCGTATTCTGTCAAGAAGTACATAAACCCAAACAAATTGCATTTCCTAATCTAGGTGTTCCATTAAAAATAGATTGTCACGTTGGTGAACGCCATAATCTTATCATGTTATAAGTTTAGCTCACATGCTGTGTTATTCCCTCAGTGTCTGCGATCTCTTTCACAATTGTGAGATCCATCTCTAAACCACAGTTGCTAYACAATCAAAACACAAACCTAGGGACAGGAACAGTGGTTCCCTGGTTCACTTACTCTATGTATTTCATTAAGATATGCTTTAATGCTAAAAATATTAAAGCATTTTAGAGGATTTAATTAATTTCATTGCATAATTCAAATGGGTCTTTACTGAAAAAGCTCCAGTTAAATGGATCTGAGATCTCACATATCTCACTTCTAAATTGACAAGGAGATTCTGTCTTTGACTTGAATGGGAAGACAGTTTTGGCCTCAATACCTGAGTAGATACAGCAACTTGAAAATCTTGAAAATACTGAMGTGTAAAGAAACAAGAAAAACTCTGAATACTGAGGTACTTTAAAGGATGTTTTCAACCAGGATGGGGTTTTTTTGACATCACTTTATATCTAAGATGCCACTGTATCCTTTATTTTTTCAATTCAGCTTTTAAAAAATTTGCCTTTTTGAAGATGCATGTGAATAATTGTGATGAACTATGAAATATTTCCGCTGTCTTGATAGAAGTATTTAGCAGCCTCATTAAAGTATTAAACTAGTGCAAAATAGAGCAAGAAAACCTCTTTTTTTTTTGTCTTAGTTAGCAAAAACATTAATTGAGCATAATAAGTGGCATCATCATAAAATGCTCTGAGAGAATTCTCCATTAATATTATTTTGATAACGCTCCTGAATGGCTGAAACTGCCTAGTTTTTTACAGCTTTTGAAAACTCTTTATTGTTTCAGTGACTGAGCTCTGTGGAATCCCAAGTCAGAAATTCCTACAAGTGTCATTAAAGCCATTCTCATCCATTGCATGTAAGTGTCAGAAATATTTTTAGAGACCTGAGAATCTATTAAACTTCCAGCTGGAAATGTATCTTAAGCTGCAAGTCAAATTCCCAGCAACAATAAAGTGGCTAATATGTTTGTATTTGAGAAGCTGTAAAATGAGAGAACACTGCTGGGAACTTGAAAGTAAAACTAGTTGAAGAATGCCCCTGGTGACACGAACTTTATTTTAAGTAAGAGCTGGTCAAAATGCAGTAGTTGAGCTTTGCAAAATATGGCATTAACATCACAGAAGGTGTTCTGTTCTGTGACAGTTGCCCAAAATATTATTTTGGCAATAATCATGTGTATTGTCTTACAAATGCTGACAAAAAAAATTAATTTGTAGTTCTGGGAAAATAGTTGAGAAACTTACAAGCTGGCTTTGTGTTTGTGAAAGTGTGAAGGCACCCCTTCATTACGCAAGGCCAGCTTTTTAACTTGAAGGTCGTGTGCTTTGTCTTAATCACAGTATCTCATGTTTTCTTTCAAAATGATCCTCGGTCCTATGTGGCATTACCTGAGAAACGGAAGGGAAGGGAAGGGAAGGGAAGGGAAGGGAAGGGAAGGGAAGGGAAGGGAAGGGAAGGGAAGGGAAGGGAAGGGAAAGGTAAAAAAAGTAGTAGAAATTATTTCACTAAGTAAAACAGTATTACCATACAGGGTTCTTAAAAATATGAAGCTCTGAAATTCAGGAGGTAAACATGACAGTAATTGTAGATATGTATATTTGCTAATTTGAATGCAGTGTGCACTCAAAATGCAGTGTGACATTGGATTCAGATGGGTGTGAGAACAGCAATAAAAACAAGGATCTTAAATATTTTTAGGCATTTAAATTTAGAAATAATAGAAATAATGTATAGACTAAAACATTTATAATTTACACTTTTACTGAAAGTGTCATCAGGTTGAATAATAACCAGGAACATACACAGTCAGCCCAGCTTCTAATTTTGTTCGTACAGACTATATAAAGAGTAAAGGTTAACCTGTGGACTGTAAACTATATTCTAATTATAAGAGTACATAAATCAATAATCCCTCCAGGGTATAAACGATGGTAKAGGAACAGAGCACATGACAAAGCAGGAACCCAGAGCAACATAATGATTAAAAGGCCTAACAGCACCTTAGAGTGAACAAAGGGAGACATAATATTGGCTTGATGAGGCTTATTTTGTTGGCCAAAGCAGAGGATTTGAGTGTGCAAAAGYGTAAGCAGCTAAGTAATTTTAGAAACTATCAAACACATTTCTTTTCTACAACATGAAGGCCTTGTAGATCAGATTATACACCAGCTCTGTCATATGCATCACCAGACTGTATGGGAAGRGAAAAAAACCTCTGTTCTTGGCTAGATAGCTTTGGCCCCTTGTTTATTTCAAAATAAAAAAAACTTGTAGTTGATTTTGTAGAGGGGGGACCTGTATCTCTGTACTATCTCATGAAAGTAACTGCTAAAGATGGAAAATGATTTGAGACTCATTGCTTCATGTCCATTGCTTCATGAAGATCTAGGCCCAATTCAGACACCAAACACAGGCATCTAGAATTGAATGTCTTTTGAGACCTTAGCTTATTTCTCCTGGATTCCAGTCATTGCTCCAAAGGGCATAGATCTCCTGTAAGTCTTCTATTTTACCTTCCATCTTGCATGCATGTCTTCAATACCTGGAGTATTTCAGAAGGCTATGAGTTGTCTTAGTTTGGGTAACTGAATTGAATCCCTCTTTTATTGGCACCTGTTGGAAAACCTGTGTGGTGTTCCATAAGGAATGTGAGTTAGGCATAGACCTATGAAAGCTGGCTTTGCAAACCTATCCAATAGCTATCATTCTGTACTAAACAATACACCTTTCACAGTAATTTCCATAAACTTTAGAATATATATAATATATTTGTATTCTATAGCACTCTTACAGTGAGTTTGGGAAAAATCTGTGCCTGTACCATTTAAAGGGAAGTGAGAGACATTATGACGAGAGTTGGGATACAATGAAACAGTAACTGAAAATAGAGATGGAAGATTATACTGAGCTAAGACTGAATTTCATATTTAACAGAACACTTCTGAATTTTTTTTTAATAATTTCTGTTACAAACTTCAAAGGATGTATATAAATTAAATTCAGCATGGATGAATTGCTTACTCAAGGCTACAGAATTAACTAGTCAAAAATATTTGCTATGTGAGTAAGCCATAAAGTTTTAAGGGATGCATGCAGGGGCCTTATCCCTGCTACCAAGACTAATGATGTTACTGGATTCATGATATTATATTGCATTTTCTCAATGGGAATCTGTTTTAAAATGCATATAAAAAATGAAATTAGTATGAAATTTGGTCCTCAGCAATAATGAAATATCAAATTCAAACAATTTTTTTACTTTTTTCTTTTAATTTTAAAATTTCCTAAGTAAAACCATCTGATAGTAAGTTTATTAGAAACCCTTGTCAAAATGGCACGGGAAAAATCCCATTGAATAGATTGCAAGAAGATGCGTTTGTCCAACGTAATTTGATAAATGTTGAGTAATCTGCCAACAAAGCAGGGGACAGATTTAATGGAAAGTCTGTAAGGTGTATAGGGGGTCCATGTATTTTTTTAAAGTATTTAATTTTTTACTATGAATAGTGAAAATTAGCACAAAATATTTATTCCCTTCTTTTGATAACAAGATCCTTAATGAAATACCAAAAAACTCTTAGTTCTTTTCTTCCCTAGAATATAGAGTGAATTGGATTTCTATGTAAGATTATTTGGAAGTCAGAGAGTTTATTCATGACAACCAGATATGAGAGCTTACAATTTTTTTGCTGAGGGACACAGGCAAATAGAAGAGCAGAACACAACTTCTGAGAGTTTTTTCTACGGTCTCAGTCCTAAAGTACTGCATACAATGAGACATGACCTTTCATCTGGCTAGGTGCTCAATTTTAAATGGTTTGTTGATCTGTACAAAGAATGCCGAATATTCTGAGATGCTAAGGCTGACTTCATATGATAATGGGCACAAAGGATAAGGAATGTAGCTAAGGAATACATTTCCCTCTTCCTATATAGAGCTCCAGCTAAAGGACTAACTTTGCAGGACAATGAAGAAGCCTTTGAGTTGGAATTTTTTTCTTGCAGCACTGAGAGAATGCATTGACAAGAGGGGTGAGGTGGCTGAAATCATTGCAAAGAAYTATGTAATAGAATAAAAGATGAGCTTGCTGCATGGGGGGACACTCTATTATGAGATAACACGTTCCCCCAACTTGAAAAATTAATCGAATTATACTTACTTGTAAGATCACAAAAATTATTAGCAGTAATAAGTAAATAATAATAATTTTAAAAATGCATAGGTAAAGAGGTAAAGTTTTTGGCAAAATATTAGAGAAATAATTTTTAAAATTATAATTAAGATAATTCATATGCAGCTCTGATCAATGCATAATAAGAGGATCAGCTGCTTTTTCTGAAGTGTTGGAAAAGGTGTATGAAACTTAGAGTCTCATGATTGTGCACACTTGTGCACCCAAGCAGGCATTCCTCTGTCTCTTTGGTGCACAAGCTTTTCTAATCAGGATTCCACTGACTCTTAAAAAATATCTTCTGGGACTAACTCATAGGGAATACCTATCCTTTAGACCACTTTATAGGGATTTTTAAAARTATAGTAAAATTATACATTTTAAACTTTTTTTTTCTTGAAATACTTGTAAGTTTCACTTTGGAGTTTCCCTTTCCTTTCATTATTATTAATTTAGTTGTTATGATAATAGCTATTGTCAGTCAAGATCAGGTACTTGTTGCTCCAGRGGTTGAAATCACTGAGAGTAAAGCTTTACACAGCCTAGCTCCAAGAAATCGTCCTCACATGATTCTGCTCAGCCACCGTAACTGTCAGTAAAATGAGAATTTCAGCTGCAAAAGGTAGCCTCAGACATATTGTTAGAAACTTTGCTATTGCATTTGAGATCCATTAGGTAATGAATGGATTACACTGAGTAACTAGAGAAGATTAATTGGATGTTGTTTGTAAATTGCTTTGCAGATAGTAAGTCTCATATAAGTGCTCTGTATTACCATTATTAATGGGCTACTTTTATCTGTAGTGTATATCTTGCTTCACCATTGTTCGTATACATAAAGGAAAACCATAATACTTTCCTTGAGACCAGCATGCAGAACTTCAAAAGAAGATACTTTTAAGCCTGAATAGACTGATTAATCTTAATCAAAATGATGTGACTGTAAAGAAAGGAAAGAATGCATATAAAATTGTATTTTAAGTATCCAAAGAGAGATCTCAGCAGATCCTATGTTAACAGGAAATATTCAGGTGTGACCTGGGAATTTAGAAAACAAGAAGCTCTTAAAAATCCAGTCATAAGCTTTTGTCATATCGTTTCTATCTCCTTAATTATTTTATAAATATACCCTTATTTTACAGGATATTATCAATAGTTCCACTGCTAAAAAGATTTAAAGAATCTTTGTTTGCAAAAAATAAAGGGTTGACTATTATAACAAATGGGTCAGGAATCTTAGTTTCCAGAAAAAAAATCTTTAAGTATGTCTACAATTTTCTATCTGCTCTGAAGAATAGAATAGCATGCCTATTATTGAACTGAATTTCTGAAGACCTTGGGTCAGATATCTGAATGTGCAAGCTGGTATTTACAGGAGAACATGACAAAAAGCCTATGAGTAAACCTACATGTAAGTATCTTTTCACTCTTAGTCTCATGTTCCTAATATAACACTCTAGAATATTCACACTCCAGTTAAATTATGCAAATTCTTATATTCTCTGATAAGTCCTAGAAACATCCAGAGTATAACTCCTGTGGCATGGAATATTATTAGTGATACACTCTTGTTTACAGAGCAATATCATTTAGAAATGGTAAAACATCACCTGCATATAGAAAAGAAATGAGTATAAAGGACACATAGCAGTGCTGATAAAAGTCMCTGTAGCCAACATATGGATATGGTGCACTGCATGTTTTCTCTGCCTCCCTTGCCATCTTGGTATGTCTCTTATAGTCTTAGGCTCTGTGCCATGCTAATATAGCTGTAAGTCTGAAATTACAGCAGGCTCATTGCTGGCCAACTAAGAACATAAACTGAAGATCTTGCACAGAATATGTAATCAATAAGACATGAACCTCCATTTGCGATATGACACAAATTCTTTTCTCCTAGCTAGCAGAAAGAAAACAAGAAATTATTCTAGATTTCAATCAGGGTTATCTCAGCATCATTTTGGGGTGTTCATTATATTCTTTTCAATCTCTTTCAAATTCAGACAGCCAGCAGAGCTGCCTCARTACACTTCGCTAAATTCTAAGCATCTCTAATGACAGTAGATTCTTGCAATTCCAGTAGTGAAATGTACCAAATGGATTTGTTCAGTCCATATGCAATTGTTTCACTAACCAAAGTCTCCCATCCCTCAGACACACTCAGTGTAGGACCATAACTTAGTGTCAAACCTACATGTTTGGAAATTATTTATTCCTAATGATGGATCAGGTTAAAACTAGACCAGATAGATATCATAGACCAGTGTATTTCTTTCTTTAAATGACTTAAAACAGTCAAAACCCAAATGTATATTAAGTCTTTCATTCTGTGATCCTATATGTAGGGTGCTACAAAAGTGCTGTAACTCCATCTGTATAATCCTGCAATACATTTAAGTCAGATTCTCTGTACTGGATTTTTTTCAGTTATATAATTCAGTGTTTGGAAGAATCCCAATTATCCGATGTTGAAAATATTGATGAGGTGCTAAACTGCTGTGGTGGCAAAATTTGCTCAAGCCTTTTACAATATTAGATACATGTCGTGACACCTAGTATTGTAGTGCCATGGGTAACTTTCCCATTACATAACATGTTCCTGTTATAAGTGAGATTTGTGGCATTTTTGCTAACTACTGTCGGAAATAATCCATCATTGGAACACCTTTCAGGTTATCCTCTGGGATTCCTTTGAGATTCTGACAACTTAGTACACATGTAAATGTGCATCATATGCTAGTATTCATTTTAAGGAAGTTGTTTCAGGTTATTTTCAGTAGAAATAAATGCCAAGTAAAACAAGCACGTTACTGTTAGAAAGTCTTTGTGTGTTGAATGGCCGGGATGAAACCTCCTACATGAAAAAAAATTCATTAATAGGAAAGGACTGACATTAACTTTCTGATATACGGCTAAGCAACTTCATCCCAAATTTCCTCACCTCCACAAATAAACAAACAAAAAAGCTCTGATCTCTTGAAAATGTAAAATATAG
Organism: Amblyornis subalaris; assembly: GCA_018881555.1. Taxonomy (NCBI): domain Eukaryota; kingdom Metazoa; phylum Chordata; class Aves; order Passeriformes; family Ptilonorhynchidae; genus Amblyornis; species Amblyornis subalaris. The sequence goes on from JACAXG010000052.1 coordinate 4,296,553, forward strand.
GCAATATTTTATGCCTTTTCTATGGTAAGAATGAAAGCACTTCTCTGCTATAAAGACAGGGATGAACAGAAGAAAAAAGCCTGCTTTAAGAGAGTTTAGGAACAGTCTCTCCATTGCATCTTTCATATTAGCAATTTAAACCTTAATTTTGCTCTTCACTTTGTGAATGGGATCAAGGGAAATATATTGTCATTTTACTTTGTTAACGAGTTATTTTGAGGAGGGGAAGGAAAGAGTACTTTAAGTGGGTGTGAAAGGCTATACTTAGTGCTAATCAATGAAGAAAGATGGCTAAGATGTCTGGAGGAGTGCAGCATTACAAAATGTAATGTTCTTAGCACTTTATTTCTGATCCCGGTGCAGTTATTTCTATCCGTGCAAAGACTGTCTATCAGAATGTTAGTGTAGTGTATTTTGTTTTAAATAGCAAGGAAGAAACAGACTTGATGTTTGCAGGGATCCATATAAAGGTTGTGACAATAGGTGGCTTGCAATGACAATGCTACGGAAGGGTTTTGAAAAAAATAAATGCAAAACTCTGAGATTATAGTATTACTCCTCCAGTGAATTGGTAATGTTTTTGGATCAGTGGCAGATAAACAGATATATAGTTTAACTGTATTTCTCATGTGTTATCTTCACTTGCGGATTACCTATATAGAGAAGAAATCTTTACATAAACAGATATAAGATGTGAATTGAAGTAGTGAAGAATTCAAGAGAGGAAGTAGAAAACAAAATCGCAGCTTTGCTTTCCTTGAATAATGACATTGAGAAGAATGGGAAATTCATATGACATATAGGAGGACAAAATTAGACCTCTTTTCTTGGAGTTTTGGAGAACAAGTAACATGATTTTTGACGACTGATGTTACCTTACATTTTGGGCTCAGTTTCAAGTAGTAACGGAGTTTAAAAGTGATGGTTATTATTCATCCATTAATTGAGAATGACTTTTAATCATCCAGCCAGACCCTGTACAATTCTTAATATATATTTGCCCAGAAGATAGGTAAATGTTAAAAGAAATGTTAAAAGAAAATAATTGCTGAATTCAAGAAGCCAAGGTAAAACCTCTGAAGATTGGTGCTCTATTTTCTATCACACATTCTAGATTTTTTCTGCTTGTTATATCACAGACATCAATGATTCGTCAGAAGTAAGGCACTAGCTAGTAACAGAATTTCTAAACAAGACATATGTGCCAGGAGTTCAAGGAAATCTTTCGTGGAAAGCAACTTACCACATAGCTATAAACTTCTAATTAGCTTGGTCTATGGACATGTTTGGCACTACAGTCCCCAGAACTAAAGTATTTTCCATAAATTATGGAAACAACAAAACCTTTATACCATTATATCCTCTCAAAAGTTGTGGTAATGGTACCAAAATAAGTTGTTAACTTTGTTTCCTGAAAAAAATGCTTAAATATATATTTTAGTGGCAGACTGCTGGCAAATTTATATCCATTCATATTTGTATTCAATAAATTAATGTACAATGAAGAAATGAACTTAACAAGTTTGTCATCTTTGTAATCTTCTTTCTGATAAGGATTGTGTAAAAAGGGGTAAAGGCTTTATCTTGAAAGAGGGCAAGTTTAGATAAGATATTAGGAAGAAATTCTTTACTGTGAGGGTGGTGAGGCTCTGGAACAGGTTGCTCAAAGAACTGGTGGATGTGCTTATGTGCATCAGGGAACAGCCCTAGAAGTGTTCAAGGCCAGGCTGGATGGGGTTTTGAGCAGTCTTATCTAGTGGGTGTCATCCCTGCCTGCAGCAGGGCAGTGGGATTGGAACTAAATGATCTTTAAGGTCCCTTCCAAGCCAAATCATTCTATGATTTTATGATCAGAGAACTTCGTGCTGTTCATACAGGTGCGTATTGGAATAGGACAACCACACAGAGTGATAAACTGCTGTGTGAAATTTAGGCATTCCACTCCATTTTAGAATGCTAGATAGGGTGCTTTGGTGCCATATTAACTGTTTTGTAGACCAAGGTTATTTGGGTCTCTTGAGATGAGCCATATATAGAGACATATTAATAAGCATTTACTATCTCTTAGTCCACCACTTCTTCAGTCCTCGGTTAAGTTTAATGAAGGACATAAATATTTGCATTTCCATTAATAATTCCTTAATAATAGCTCAATTTTGATTTTTTGCTCTGTCCACAGCTCTTTCTCAGTAGTGCTGTTATTTTTGTGGTGTGAAAATATTTGCTAAATAGAGTTCTTAAACAAAACTCTTAATAGTGTTTTTCTATACAAAATATTCAACTCAGAAAATTGGACTGAATATTAACTGCAAGAAGTTTTGTTCCTTTTGGCTAGTATTTGTGGATCCATATTTCACACACAGAATCCTTAAGATAATAAAATAACCTGGAAAAGTTGTCAATTATATTATAAATATTTCAAAAAGAAGAAGTATAAGAAGGGGATGAGAGATAGTATGTTAGCGAATCAGCTTAACAAAGTGAGTCTTCTGTCTGGATATCTTCTAAATATCAGTCAAGATACAGAAAAAAGAAGTATTTTTAGGCTGCATAGCACAATCCTATTCTTTGGATGTATTGAAGAACACAATCTTTTTTCACACAATTTTAAAGTATGATTTTAGACATTTCAACATAGGACATCAACTCATATTACTGTAATCTTGCTAACATGGAGAACATTGAAAAGGAACCTTATTTGATTTGATGGCTCATTACCTGCTTTCACAAAGGTGCTCTGAGAATACAGCATATCAAATTAAAACACAAGTACAACGCAGACTGTTGAAAAGTTCCTCAAATGATCCTGAGAAAGAAGAGTATAGTCCATATACAACTAAATATTGAGTGTAAATATAGCATCAATGACATGCAAACAGCTAAAGAACGTGTCTTTGATTGTAGCAAAATTGTGAGAGGGGAAGCTTTTCTCAACGGAATATGGAAGGAATGTTCCAATTACATGGGGACACATACACACATGTATTCTTATTATGTTTCCCACTCCGTACGACCTTGAAGGACTTGCGTACCAGATAGCACACCCCAAGCACGTTCATGAAGCAGTAGTACCCCATGCTCTACACCTTCATGCTGCACAGTTTTCTTCACACACTATTGCCATAACATGATCTCCCACACTCACCATCTTCATCTTACAGCCTTATATCACAGCCACTACTTTCAGAAACCTTAACCCCTCCCCTCACTCTTTCTACCTGGCAGCACTCCCTTACAGAAGGAGCACTTTTGAGAAGAGTGCTTGCATCTTCCAGGATTTAACATAGTACCTGTTTGAATAACTTTCTTGTAAAAGCATCAAGATGACCCACTCACTTTCTAGGCATCTCTCTTTGATTTGAAATTCTACTTTAGAGATTGAGAATTAAAAATGTAAATTTTAATAATATGAATTTTTAACATATATCTTTTATTAGGTGAAGACCATATTAATATTTCTTTACCAAAAATATAACAATAGTTACAAATTTTTCTTGGATGTGGAGACTGGGTCTGTCATTGTGTTTGCTGGGTTCTGAGTTTGAGACAATCCACTGGACTAAACCAATTCAAAGAACAGAAATAGGAGACTTCCTGTCTCTACTAAAATTCTGTTTGAAATTGTTAAGATCTGATTAATGAGAGATGCCTCTGCCCGAATTAAGGTGCAAACGAGACCGTATGCCAAAGTCAATAAAACAGATTTTATTTAACAAAGAATCTGAGGTAGAGAGATAGAAAGAATAGAAAAGAGAGGGGGGGAGGGAGAGAAAAAGAAAGAGAGAGAGAGCAAAAGTGCAATTGGTTACTATTGCTTTATTTCTAGATCATCTGATTCAAGCTTATATGTAGTACTGAAAATTGTACAGAATATAACTTAAAAAGGAGTATTTTCTAACTGCAAGATTAAAAATAATTTTTTTTTAATCTCCCTTTCCTCTATACATTCTTGTGTTAAGAACCTCGAAACATGGCGTTGTTCTGGAAACCTGGATTGCTTTCTGAACATGGAATTTTTCAACAGAGAAAAGTGATGTTCTTGAATTCAGAGGTAGTTGATATTGTTATGCATTTGCCCAGAGCCTTCTGGAACCAAAACACTGGATTTAAGGAGTTACAAAATCCCAGCTAGTGTGAGTACTATCTTCCTGATTAACATGGAGCTTTTAGAGCCTTTTCTTTCCACACAAGCAACTAAAGAAAACTGGAAAGATAACCTGTAAGAAAGGCACATGCTACATAAACATGCCTCTCCCATTCCTACCTGAGCTTGGTAAAAAATGAGAAGGTAGTAATGGGAAGGAAAAGGCATATAGACTATTCCTCTTGAGAATAAAGGTGAGTGCTTAGGAGCTTAATAGCTGTGGATTTTCTTTTTCAGAAGGACATAGAGGGTCCAGCTCAGTTGTTTGAAAATAGGTAACTACTGCCAACTAATAGGACTGAAAACTTCTGAGCTAATTCCATCCAGCTGTGAGATATGACACAGGATTGAACTACTCTGCAGAAGACAGTGGGGGGACTGGACTGAGACCATAACCTGCAATACAGCTTCATGCTGACACCTGAATTTATATATCTCTATGTGAGCCAGATGCTAAAAATTCAGTTATAAACAAATGAAGACCTTAGAAAGCCAACCAATGAAGCCTAGAAAGCATTTCAGTTGACCAGCTTCCAGTGTTCACCCGAGGCGAAACTCTTCAGGCTCCATTTACTCTATTGACTGTATCTTGACTGTATAGGAACCTTAGACACATGGCTGACATCTAGATATTGACACATAGATATCTATATTTAGATGTCTTAATCTGAAGATGCACAGATGCAGGTAGAATTGAAAGGAGGAAGATAAAGGAACTCCAAAGGACAGAGCAGAGATCCACAATGTTTTGAAGGAAATTAGAGATGGCTAAAGAAGTCTATCCCCTTCTGTTAAGGGAAAGAACTAATTTATATATTTTATAAAAATATGCTGTACATATTGCATAAACCGGTGTCAAGAGGGTAAATATGACTTATTGACATACAGTGCTTTTGTAGAATACTTCAAACAGATCAGCTGACTAAAGGAAGATCAGAAATTAAAAGAATAAACAATGCACATAACTGATATCTGATACTGGAGTAAGCTGAATTCTATTATTGATGAATTAATTAAAGATAGACTGAAGTATGTATGAAGACAAGKGAAAACAAAGAAGCATGAATAAGAATGAGTACCTATAAGTGAAGAAAGACTTTAGAAACAAAAAATTGAAAGAAAAAAAGTGTTTTACAGAGTTGAAGTACCTTACACTGTAAAATAAACAGACAAACASACTTTATCTGCAGGTAGCATTCTGTCATACCAAGGAAAATTCAACCCAACACCTTGACCAGAAGAGAAATGAATACATATTAAATAAAATGTGATGTAGTTTACTGGAAAAAGATTCTGCATTACTTAGGAACCTGATAAAACAAAACACAAGTATCTGAAAAAATAAAAGATCAGTAATTGAGTATTTCTGAACAGATTAGAAGACTGAGAGTAAGCCAGTTTGGCAGGATAGAGAACACTCATAAATAACAAATTTAATATAAAAAGATTATTTAAAAAAGGAAGTATTTTGAATATTTGAACTATGCAATACAAAAGCAAGCAAAGTTTGCACATTTGTGTGATGTATGAACATTTGTTGTTTGTGGGCAGTTTGGACTTGAAGTAAAGTCAATGGGAGTCAACATACTAACCAGCTTGTAGAATTGGACAGATGGTATATATTGTGAGCAGTTCATATTTTATTTAATTCCCTGGCAGAGGGAAAGAATTACAGGTCAATATTTGTCAGAAAGTGCTGCAGCTAATGAGAAAGTAAAGGAGAATAATGTGTATGAGCTTTTTACTTTCTTTTCACTCGGAAAGCTAGTGACTCCGTTAATTAAACAAATGCAATATATCTAAATGAGAGGTTGTCAGGCAATGCAGTAATCTAACCCATGTATTTCTATCATGTTTATAAATTTCAGTGGTGAACACACTGTAGAAAACTTTTTAGCTCTTAGTGAAAATACTGAGAATATTGCCACTTTATTTATCTGTGCTTATCAGCAGCAAAGGCAACCAGTAGCACAGGTCCTTGGGTGCCTTCTTGCCCTTGAAAATGAGAGTATTAGACTATCACTGAGAAGCCACAGGTTATCATTCTGTCACAGAGAAGCCATAGGCCATCATTCTGTGGATTAGCCATGGACTCTGGTTTCTGTTGTTCTTTGATTTCAAGATATGCAGTTGCATAAGTGTTGCTAGTTTTTCAGGATGGTGATTCTCAACCATAGAAACATTGTATCTTCTGCTTCTGATGGCAAAAGAAGTGTTTGAAATGAAAATTGAAGTAAGTATGTTGTCTTTGACTTCTATTTCAACAAAAGTTCATAAAAATGCACTTAATATTCAATGTACTTCAGTGAGGTATCTAACTGCTATCAAAATTTTGTGTGCCTAGGAACCAGGCTTTTTACAGTAAACACCTAAAAGTTACTCATAGTCATAGAAGGAAAAAAGCCAAACTTAAAAACAGTCAAGAAAGGAAGAAAATATTTATAGAACTTGTTGATGATAAAATTAATTTCTACTATTTTTCAAGTAATTTTAAATTAACCTGTTACTATGAAATATTTTAGTAAGCTCAGGAATATCATGTGAAGTTATAACAATATATAATCAAAATTTTGAGTCTTCAACAATTATTTTTAACTCACTTTTTCTACTGTTCCTTTTATTGCTTCCTCACTTCCTCTGTATGTAAATTCAGAAATTACATGTAGGACACCCCAGCAGAAAAAGGAAACATCACCTTCACACATCATCTCTCTGCATGAATTAATTTCAATTTTCACAAGAAAGAGGTACACATTAAATAATCAAATGTTTGCAGAATATACTGAGAAATGAATTGTTTAGCCTGATCACTATTGATTCAAAACTTACAGATTGATTCAGAACTGTACATTATGTTATGGAGGATAATCTCTCCACATCTCTCCACTACTTCAACCTCAATCTTGAGTCAATTGATTAATCAGTAGTAACTGATGATAATCAGGGTGTGAGTAAATACATTGTCTCTTCCATTCAATGTCAGCTTTGATCACATCAGATTTCCTTGTCCTGTGTCCCATTACTGAATCAGCCAGAATATATTTCTAAATGTGTAACTTTAGATAGTTATCTTTATATTTTGGTGTGATTTGGCATGAATGTATGAAGGTATCTCAAAGCAATCATTAGTATCTTTTCAGTTCGTATAACAAAACAACGTTCCTTCCTTCCTTCCTTCCTTCCTTCCTTCCTTCCTTCCTTCCTTCCTTCCTTCCTTCCTTCCTTCCTTCCTTTTTCCCCCTGCTCCAAAAAGGTCCATTCTTAATGTCGTGGTTTGAGAATGGTACTCCTCAATTTAGTGCTCCTGCTGAGTCTCCAAACCATGCTGCCGCTTTCTTTTTCCCTCTCCTTCTCTCCCTCCCCTGTGATGGGATGGAGATGAGAAATGGAGGCACAAAAGGTGAAGCTTACGAGTTGAGAAAAGAACCATTTACTGGAAACAGCAATGAGGTAAGAAAATGAAAAGTAACAGCAACAATATTAATAACAGAAGTGTACAAGAGAAAGGAGAGCGATTCACATGCAAAATTATCACAACTGGCTTTACCCAACCACTCCCTCTGCCACGCTTACTCAACTGGAAGAGATCCCTTCTCCCTAGAAGAGATTCCCTTGCTCTTGCCCCTGGCAATGACATGAGGTGGTACAGAACAGCCTCCAGGTCCTAGCCATGCCCCTTCCCAGCTACTGCAAAAAATTAACCCTGTCCTGGCTGGAACAGTGAACTTAACTTATGAGTACTTTGCTGGTCCCTAAACCAGAATGTACATGATTTTTCCTCTCTGGGATGGAGAGATCCTGACAAAATGTCGCATAAGAAAATTTTTGGGATTATTTTGTTGTTTGGGTTTTTTTATTAATGGTAGCATTCAGCTTTCCTGCATGTAGAAGTACCATTGGAGGTCAAAATTAATAGTTAAATCTAGGATTCACTGTCTTGTAGGCTTTTTCTTCAGCAGTCTATAAAGCTTTTAGGCAATCAAGAGGATTTGGGGCTTCTGTTAAAGTCAATGGAAATCTAAGCAGTGCGGTCAACATGGCATGGATTGGTTGATCACACACAGCTCTTGAGTTCTTTTTGAGATAGCCTGAGATATTCAGTTACCATTTCAGATGGACAAAGATCTCCCATAGGTACTGTATTATGTCTGCCAGACTAGGATCTCTGTCTGATATACCTTTGATTAAATATCAATCAAAGATGATAGCAGACAAGATTCTACCTCTCAGAATACTAAGAAAATAATTTCTGAAACAAGGAGGCTAAAGTACAAACCCTGCAGCTATTCTCTCACAGCTCTAGAAAGCAGAGCTCACTTGTTAAGAAAGTCACATCCGTTCCAGAATGACCAAACACTTCTGTATTGCTTTTGAATTGTACTGAAGACTGTGGATGTTGTACAGGCTGGTGACTATAAAATCCCAAACACAATGAAGTGGGTCATGTGCTATGACTTTAAAGCTATTATTCCTTGTGCCTCTCAAACTTTCCTTTAACCAAAACTTAATCCATTTTAAACATGCAAATGTGACTTCCCTTCCTTCTTGGCTTTTCTTACAAGTCAAAAAAGCACCTGTTTATTTATTGCCATCAGTTTCTTAGTGAAAAGAGAACAAGAGAAACAATTAAAACTAAAAGGCAACTGCTGTAGGTTTGCCATGTTCCTTGCCTATGATTTTGTCCATAATTTGAGTTCCAAAATCCCACAAGAGACTGTCGATGACAGAGTATTCATGAAAGATGTAAATATTATTAGGCAAACCTGGCTGTCTGATGGCAAAATGGCTATTGAAAAATATTGTCTTTGAAAAGTAGTAATTCTGAAAAAGGCAAAAAAGAAGTAACCTTTTGCAATTCCAGCTAGAAACAGAGCAAGCCAGTTAATTCAGTCTCTGGCCAGTTTTAATAGTTCATTTCTAAAGCAACAGAGGTATGTGTGCAGTTACATAACCTTGGTAAAATTTTAATGTGGACATTTTGTCTTAGCTTCTTTTCCTTTAGCAAAACCAAAATGAGAATATAAAAAATAAAGAAAAGAAAAAAGGTGGCCCCCAAAATAAATGAAACTCAATTTCACGGCACATTATCTCTCTCAATTCTTTCCTCTCAGCTTTCATTTTCATTAAAATCACAGACAACCATAAATTAATAATTACTTCAGGTTGACTAAATGCAGGCCACACTATTTAGCTCTCGTTTTCCTGCAGTGGCCCTTCTTGTTCATGCTGGAAAAATGTTAATTTAGATAATGTGGCTTGCCCCTTGTCATGTAATTCTGTTTTGCAGTTTCACTGATCTATAATGGTCTCTTCTGATTAGGTAGTATTAACTTTATCTTTTGTTCAATCAAGCTTCACAGTTTCCTCCGACAAGATAACTATTGTGAAATATCAGATGGAATGTTCTATTATCCGTATTTCTGTTATATTTTGATTCATCTCTATGTTGTAACAGTGTTCAGCAACATTTGTAATTTCTTCCAGTAATAAATTTATTGGCCATTAGCCCAAGCCATATGTAAGACTTTTTTTTGCAGGAACTACAATATATATATATATATATATATATATATATTACTATACCTCAATCTTGCTACTTTACAGTTTATGCACATTTCAAATTAGTCATTTTATCAACCTACTTCCCAATTAAGAATGGGTGAATAGGTTCAAATAAAATAAAACCTGAACTTTCACCCAGAGCCTGAACCCAATTGGTTTCAGAGGTTTGAAACCATTTAGTGCAGTTTAGTTACCTATTATTTTTTTGGCAGAGGATTCTGGTAGTAAATGAAGGAAACTGAGACATGTCACAACATTTGTTGTTACTTGGTCATTGACTTGTTTCTACTGTCATTCTGTTGAAACCATTTAACTTCTCCATGCCTCAGTTTACTCATTCTTAGAAGACATTCAGTTGAACTTAGATGAATATCTAGTTGTTTTCAAGGGAAAACTGTAGATATGGCCTCCTCTGAAACTTGTTTCAATATGCAAGTATTTATAAAAAAACCTCACACAATACAAAATTAAACTTTTAAATTCCACTGATAATATGACATAACCAACATTTTTTATTCGTAAGTGAACACCTGAAAGTTTCTAAACACTTACATAATTTGTACTGTATTTTCATGATAAGTTGCAATAGCACTCAGCTCTTTGCTCTTCTCAGGAATCCTTTAGTGATGAGATTCTATTTCTTGTAGAGTAAAGGTGATATTTCTTTAATGAAATAACCTGTGTGAAGTAATTAGATGAATATCAGTAGTGTTCCCATATGTGTGAGGAGTCTCTAGATGTGTAGATACCTTTTGCACCCACACCTATCTAAACTAAATAAATCACTGCAGTAATTATACCTGCAAATATGAGTGGGCCAATATGATTGTAAATTTATTATGGGTTATGGGCCCCACTTTTAATGAATGGTCATAAAATGTAATATAATCAGTAAAATTTATTTTAGGTAAGTTCTTATTTATTTTCACCCAAACAAATCTTCTTAAAACAAGACATAGGAAATTACTTAACTTGACATTAAAGACCATTGGTAACCATTTGAAAATGATATGTAGCTTTTTCCCAAGTGTCAGAGTTCTAATTCCCATGACATATGTTCTATAATAAGATATACGTCCTCACAGTTTGAAATAAATGCATTTTTCCAAGTGAATGGCATATTTTCTTTCACCCTTGAAAATTGCTTATATAAACATTCTGGTAACAGGCTATTGACATATGGCCTAATCTAATTCCTTGGCTTTTTTTTTTTTTAATTTTGCTTTTAGGGAAATAACCTAAAGTCATTAGTGGAAGTTTGAAGATGAATAAGAAGAATTGGCCTGTAGAATTATTTTTGTTATATAAAATTGTTTTATATCTGTCTGGACACTACTAATATATCCAAATCTGTGGTGATCTGCAGTAGATTATCCTCCAAACTAGGTCAATATTTAAAATTTTAAAATACATTCTGTATTGCAAATTACATAATATATGAATTCTTCTTTCCTAAATTAATAAACCTTTATCAGTTATCACAGCAATATACTTAAATGGACCAACGCATCTTCTATCATCCAAGTGATGTAGCTCGACAGTGGTACACCTATCTCATGGGCTTAATTTTTGGCAATCTCTAGGATGCACACTGAAGAGATGTGATCTAGTTTACAGAGTAACACATGAGAAAACAAGACCTGCTGTTTAGGTCTGTTGAATTRGTAATCATAGTATGGGTGTCATTGGCAAGTCACTTCACTTCTGAAGCCCTTCATAAATTATGTCTTCCTTGAAACAGAAAGATGAACTGACTTGCTCAATGACAAGTGGATCCCCTTTCTGCAGCCTGCGATACAGCATATCAATATCTAAGGTAGGATTATTCTTCAGAAAATATAGATGTCTAGAGCATAAATGTCTTAATTTCATCTTGTCATTTAGTTTCCCCATATAGTCAGTAGAGAGGAATAAGCACTTCACATCATTCATCTAATCCTCACACAGCCATTAAATATAGGTCGGAGGAACTGTACTTCAAGTCGTGCTTGTTTCTGAACACTGCCTCTTAGCAAAATTTAGACAAGTAGCTTGTATGTGGATGTCTACATCATAGACAGCTGAAGTTGGGTGAACACATCCCTAAAATCTTTGCTCTACATACCCTCAAACCACAGTGATCCAATGTAACTGGATGTTAATGTAAATGTCTTCGTGCATTTTGCTAATATCAACAAGAATTTCCTCAGGAGAAGGAAAGGTAGGCAGGTAGCATATTTGAGAGGCCTCTTGCTCGTGCAGTATAAAAAAAATAACAATCAGTATTTCTTGAATTTTTTTTATAAGAAAAGCAGGGCAGCAAAACAAAAGTTGTCTGAGTGATATCACGTGGTAATTTTAGGAGAGAAAAGACAAATTAAATTGTCACAGAATTAAAGTTTTCTAAAATACTTGCAGGGAAATGATTTTAATTAGCATTTCTTTAAATGAAAATCAGGATAGCATTTTCCCTTCCGATAATAATTCTTTTGTTCAGCCCCAATTCAAACATTGCAGCACTGTATTAATGCAAGACAATTTGAAAAATGGAACTGACTAGTTTCCATTTGACTGAAATGAGAACAAGATCTAGCCTTAGGCAACAGGAGCATAACTAGCCAAAAACAAATGCCATTTTTAAATTTCATGAAGTGATTATTTGCTGTTAAAAAGTCAGTATTTCCCAACACATATAAGACAGTAATAGAATCTGAGCTCTCAAATGACCTTATGCTTACAAAGAAAATAGCTGTAATATATCAGCCATTTCTGTGATCACTGGAAATAAGGCTCTATCAGATCTTATTTGAATTAAAATAGTATAAATTAGTATAGCACTACTTCAAATTGGAGTAGTACCATAAACTTCAACAAGCCTGTACTGATTCAACTCAACAGATACATGATTTACTAATTGTACAGTGATGGATCTGACTCATCAGATTTTCAATTTGACTGATGTGTCTCTTTATAAGTATTCCTTTTCACATCGCTCTAGAGTAACAGACCCATGTAAAACTGTGATGGAAGGGAAAGGAACGGAAGGGAAGGGAAGGGAAGGGAAGGGAAGGGAAAAAGGAGAATGCAGATTTTAGGTGCCTTAGTAAAATTATCCAGTTAGTTAACCATATAATACAGTTTTGAATACTTTTTTTTTCAGATAAAAAGAAATAAAAATATATAAATATATGAATAAGACAGACTAAGACAAGATCATATCTAGAATTTAAGCAAAAAAAAAAGCTGACTATGCTTATGTTAGGATCATTGTTTTGAAAAAGAAAGACAAACAAAAAACCCACCCACAAACAAATAAAGAAAACCAAAYGTTTTTTTCTGCATGTCTCTAGCTGTTGTTACACTGTGACATAGAATCTTGCTAAGTTTCCTGGCTCATGCTGACCATATCCACAGTGCAATGTTACTTGCAGAGAAATATCCCTGGGATTGAAATATTGTATCAAAGAACTCACAGTTGCAGTGAATGTGTGTCATTTATGTATTTTATGCCATACTCTTGTCACACTGAAAGAGCTGGTTCTGGAAAAAAAAAAGGTTCTCTAGTGTTTTACAAGGTACTGTTAAATACTGTAATTACGTACTTCAATTCCTTACATCTCTATGGATCTATATGAGTGAACATTCATGCTTTGAAGGTTTCTGCTTCTCAGGAACACTGCTATGGATTGTGATGCACCATTTTTTGTAAAGACATACCTTACAATTAAATGTTTCAATTACCTAAAAATTTACAGGACTAATAAAGTTAATATGATTAGGGATTTAGAAAGCATTTTTTTCAGAATCCCTGAATCAGCTTGCTGGACAATCATGGTATCTAGCTTTGAGGAATAACTTACTAGGGCTTCACTTTATATTTTGTTATCTCTGAAAAGAATAAAYGTGATTGTGTAACCTACTTTTTGCTGTGTGTTTCGGGTGTCCTCTGCCCAATCCAATTGTGATGGCCTGGGAGAAAATGTTTAGGCTTTCAATGCAACAATGATGAGATAGTATCTCAGAAGTCCAGGCCAAGAAAATTCCRTTTGATTTCAGTTCTTGAGGAGAATAGTGAAACATTTTTTTTTTCTAATMATGTTTTAAAGTAATGTAAGGTGAAGACTAAATGTTTCTTCTATTGAAATGTCAAATCCCCATCCTTAAAGTTTTGATTTTCTGGTCACAGAAATGTTTAAATCAGGTACATGTGTKAAAATAAAAGTAGGGCACATATCTAGTTAATTGGATTACACAGAATGTATTTATAGAACTACTTGTGACTAGGACAGTGAATAGCATTCTTTCCATGTTTCTAACACTGAACAGTTAAAATAATACAAAATTAAAATTATATAACTTAGCTGTACTGCAGGAATATAAATACACTTTGCTATATATTTATAGACTTAGATATACATCAATACACTTTGCAAGGAAATGATTCTATGATTTTCACCTATTTCTCTGATTTTAGTTTTCTAATAAGAAGGAAAAAGTAGTACRCAAGGAAGAAAGAGCTGAAATTTCACAGAATAGATCTTTGACTGTTCTCACCTTCTGCCAGTCTCACAGACAGGAACAAGCATTTTCAAAGTATTTAGACCCACAAATACACATTGCACTCCAGCTATGCTTCTGAGTTGTTCATACATGTACTATTTTTACATCAATGCCCACTTTTTGCATAGATTAGAGACTTTGAGATGATCAGATCTAAGAGTCCCCTTTAACACTTCAAGTTTAAAGTAAAGAGTCTAGACTTCTCTGTAGCTGGTAAAAAAAAAAAAAGAAGAAAATCCTCTTATGTCTTCTATTGCATCAATCACTGCTCTTCTTTACTAGCTATTCCCTTCAGAATACTTTGAAATGAGATCTGTCTTTGGATTGTCCTACCTGCCACAGTTCAAACACCTTTCTAAAGAGTGGCAATAAAAAGCTCTAAGTGCAAACCTGGCAGAACAAGGAGTCATTAGGCCCCTTAGATACTGTGAAAGTGGTGATTGCATAAGAATCTATATAGATAGATGAAAGCTTTGGAAAAACATAGCATGTTAGCAGAACTGTAGGAATTTATTCCCTGCATGCAAATAACTTTAAATTTAGAAATCTTGTGTATGCAAAGAATTCAAAGTGGTGTTGCAGTCATAGACAGTCAAAATTTGTCAGTGGACAAGAAATTACATTTTTGCATATGTAAATCTGACTTACATCTGCATATATATTGCATATGTAGTTACTTAAAATGCATGTAGAACTGTTGATTTCTGTCTATTCAGAGAGAATCCTCCAAGCATTTAGGTAATAAAACTTCACCCCATGATTATTCTAAACTTTTGATAGTAGATGACATACTGTCATGACTTGGAATTAGTAGATAACTATTTATGGCATTTTGTTTGTGAGGTGTACGACTACTGAAGGCTTTCCAAACTTTCTATGATTTTTAATTGGGCTTCACCTGAAGAATTTCTAGAAAATCAGACAAGTCCTGCTATTCTTAGACAGAGGAAGCAATTGCTTTTTCCCTAAGATATTG
Source organism: Amblyornis subalaris (assembly GCA_018881555.1). Taxonomy (NCBI): domain Eukaryota; kingdom Metazoa; phylum Chordata; class Aves; order Passeriformes; family Ptilonorhynchidae; genus Amblyornis; species Amblyornis subalaris. Next base: position 4,311,774 of record JACAXG010000052.1, read on the forward strand.
ACAGCATTACACTATCATCTCAGGTTCAGCCCCAATTTAGCAAAGATCTGCAAASTGAATAGTGCTTCTATCTTGGCTTCTGTGGACTTCCAGTGGAAGGGAGGAGAGCTCCCATAACTCAACATGCTGCTGCCCCCTCTTGGCAATTTTTATGTTTTGGGACACTACCAGTTCACTAGGGTGTTGCATGGATGGAGTGCTCATTGGGGATCATTTTGGAAKACTTGCTCCTTCATTGCCTCTCTACTTTAGCCAAATTAATTTCTTACCTCTATTTCATTGAGTAGATCAGCACCTATAATATAGAAATACATTTTCAAGACAGTAATTCAAAAGTTTACAAGACACTTTTGGGAAAATTTGCCTGTAAAATCTTATTTGTGATATATGATCATTATTTTTGTTTCTCAGAAACATATATATATATATATATCTCCCCTACAGAATACCTTCAGTTGCTGCTTTTTCAACATCATCCTTCTTCCCAAATTTATACTCGCATAATCTAAGATCCCACGCTCACTGTCTTATCCCCAGTCTCCTTCTACCTCTTGGGTTTAGAAATATTCTCAGGTGAAACTAGCACAGCAAAGCCTGTGGAATCTGTACACACAGTATTAAATTTCTTACTCGTTATACACCAAAATGGGTTGTCCTTACAASTTCCTTTTATGTTTATATGTCAGCTGCTGTTGAGGTCTTTTATTACTCTTAATCCATCAACTTGAAGGTCATGCTTTTATAGACTGTTGATGTCACTGCCTTTTGCATTTAGTGTAATATGTGCTTGAAGATATAGTGAAGGCAAAAGGGCTTTTGGTTTCCTTGGGGAGTCCCATGCTATTACAGCCATGACTAGATTCACATGACATTTTCTTATAAAGTAAGAACTTTATCTGTGAGGTATGGAAGTGGGTTGAGTCGAGTTATAACATGCTTCTTATTTTCAGGTATTTTCATTTGTTCTGACAAATAAAATCTATTTAATATAAAGAGAAGCTAGCACATGTGGGTGGACCTCAGAGAAAAATATTTTCTTTACAATCTAAATTAGTTCCCAACTTGTAGATATACTTATTTTTTTAGGACAATACTGTGATGTGCTTTGCATTTTGATGTGCATAAAAGAATGCATTACTTCTGTTCTYATGTGTTGATTCAGTATTTAATTCGGAAAGAAAAGGATAATTCCGGAGTATAAAAAGATAAAAAAATATTTGAAATCCAAGTATACATTGTTCTCTGTTTGTTGATTATCATAGCTGTCAAGGCAACAAGAGAAATCAGTACTTTCTACAAGACATTGATTTCTCCTTTTAGATGTAAAACTATGCAAAATTGAATACTGAAACATTTAAAATTGAAATATCTTTATGTCATGCTAGGATGTATCTGGAGGGAGGCATTGATTTGAGGATAATATTCTAGGTATATAAAACTATATGTAAATAGGTGTGTAGCTAGATAAATGAGAAAAGAAAAAAAATGCATTGCAATTAAGACTCAGTGGAGACACCTGACCTCTTTGGATTATATGAATTTTTTAAAACTTTTGTAACTACCATGCAGAGACAAACCTTACCAGTCTTGGGATAAAAAACATCTTCTCACTTGCAAAACTTTCAAAGCCTGCATGATTGAAAGTCAAGAAAAAGAGCATCAGCATTTTTCAGATCTTCCTAGGTTTAGCCTCTGCTTCAGACTGACCACAACTCTTGGATTAAACAATTTCTCCCAGGTGTGTAATTTTATTCATGGTTGGTAGCAAGAACCCTACCTCCTATATTTGACAATTGACTTCTGTAGGTATTTGTCCCTTGGGGCAGAACTAAGACTTCGTGACTGAAAGTAAAGTACCATGTAACAGAGACTGATGGGATGCCTAACCCATATCATCCTCCATCAGGCAGATAGGAATATCATGAGGTTCAAGCAAAAGAAATGCAAAGCTTTGCACCTGAGGAAGAATAATCCATTGCACCAGCACATAGTGGGAATTAACCAGCTGGCAAGCAGCTCTGCAGAGTAGGACCTAGAAATCCTGGTGTGCCCCAAATTGACCATGAACTATAKAAATGTTTGGTGATGTTGCAGTAAAGAGCACCAACAGAAAGTCCTGGGTTGTATTAGGAAAAGCATTCCCCATAGGATAGGAGAAGTGATCCTTCCCCTCTATTCAGCCCTGCTGAGACACAAACGAAGTGCTGGATCCAGTGCTGGGCTTTCCAGTACAAGAGAGAGCTGGACATACAGGAATGAATCTAGTAAAGGAACACAAAGCTGATTAAGGGGCTGGAGCAYCTGTAGTGTGAGGAGAGGCTGAGAGAACTGGAATTGTTCAGCCTAGGGATAAGAAGGCTCAAGGGGATTTTATCAATGTGTGTAAATACCCGATGGAAGGAACTGAAGAAGCAGCAGCCAAACTCTTTTCAGTAGTGCCCATGACAAGACAAGAGGCAATTAGCACAAATGAAAAAACATAAAATTCTACCTCAACACAGGAATTTTTTTTTTTTTCTGCTGTGACAATGGTCATACATTGAAGTCGTTTGCCCAGAGATGTGGAGTTTCTATTCCTGGAGGTATTCAGAACCCAAGAGAACACAGCCTTTGGCAACTTGCTCTAGCTGAAATCTTGAGCAGGGGGCTTGGATTAAACGATCTCAAGATGTCCCTTCCAAACTCTATGATTCTTCCACRATATGTGAACTTTATTTTACATCAGCTATTCACTTCACTTTTTTTTTAATTGAAAGAAAAATCTTTAGCCTCTATAAGCACGAAATTCATTCTTATTTACCATTAGGCGCATACCTGCTCCTGCATTGAAGTAACATGATCTCAGTTGTGTTTTCTAGGACAGTTAAAAAAAATTGTCAAGGGAGATGCCTTGCACTATAGCTACAAAAGAACGATGTAGCTATTCTTTCTAAAATTTCATGAACTGGAAAAAAAGTAAAACCGTACTAGAAATCTTTAATTTGAAATCGTGAAACRATTGCCACGTCTTCCTGTATCATGTGCTCAAACTGTTATTTTCTTCCCTGAGCTGTTGGATCTGCAATGTATTTATGTTACTTTGACCTTGGTTAATGATTGCAGCATTTTTCATTTTCTAGAAAACATTAAGTCATTATTCAATTCTCTAAAGTAGTTTTGTTGTTGCTGTTCTTTATTTTACGTTAACATAATGAATAATAACTTCACATAAACCAAGGTTTGGATCATCAGCCTGAGAATCAGCAATGCTAGAGTTAAATATTGGCTCTCACCCTCTACACTAAGGCACAGAAAGCTTTCTCTCATAAACTATCCTCAACCATAAAATATGGTGTTACATTTGCACTTCCATGAAAAATCCCTCTGGTCCTTCCTGAATCAATTGTATCCTCCCCTGAACACGTAGTAGCAGACAAAAATGCTATTATAAGAGGATATACATCCCAAATGACAAATACATATAAATAGTACTCTATTTAGCCATTTTATTGAGTGATTAATGAAGATTTATTTGGATAGATAAAAATAATAATCTCTGATATTTTGCATGAAAAACCATTTAAGATTATTAATGTTACAGTATTTCACAAATATTTTGTCAATTTTGAGTAAAATTTAAATTCTTATGAACAATATTGAATGGCAATTTTAGCAACAATGGCAGGTTTTGTTGAATATTGCCTGTGACACATAAAAGCTTCTGTCAGTCAGTAGAGAAGTTAATAACAAGATTTTAACTTAATTGAATTAACATCATGTAGGAAAAAATATCTTTGGGCAAACTAAGTGAAATAATACCAACTCAAATTTTAAGTGTGTACACATGAACAAAATGTATTGGCATCCTGTTTCAAATTAGCTTCACTTGTGGTTCTGCATGATTTTTCTTATAATGTCAGTTACTGCTATTTTTGAAGATACTGAAATAAACATTACAAAATGCTATTAAAATAGCCTATCTGTGAGGAAAATGTTTTTCATTCCCTCATTAGTTAAAGAAGCACTGATAATTTGTATGTTACAAAATTCTTTTTAGTTCTTAGTTATGTCTCTTTTTTTTTTTCATTTTTGTCATAACGTGGTATCATAGATAAAATGGTAAAGACAGAGAAGGTTCTGGCAAACACTGCATAAATCTCTAAAATAATTGCCACAACTAATCAGTGTTGCCAAGACTTTCATCCCCATTGCGGAGGTGTCTACTTAATTTATTGTAGGTCATTTGTAAACCATAGTGATCTATGAAGACAAAGCTAGGCCTAAAAGCAGTTATTTTCATGGAAAGTGAATTTTTCCCATGTTCCATTAATGTCARAAGTCATTTCTTGTAACCATTTCCCCACCCTGAAAAGAGAAATACATTTTCCTCTCATGACAGGAGACAATGAACACTCCATGTTGAAGATATTACTTCCAGATTCTAAGCTTCTGTTCTTGACCCAAACAAATGATTCAAATCAATAGAGACTACAGTCATCCAGTCACCTAGAGGACTTCAATAGTTTTCAGCATGGACTGGAAATCCTAAATTGTCTTGAAAATCCTAATCATCAAAACTGAAGTCAAATTCACCAAACACATACAAGATTGGGTCATATATTCAGAGCTTGGAGAAAACTGATCAGAGCATGCACAGATAATTAAGCAGATCTCATTGGCCTTTGTTTTTTGGCTTTGGATTATTTCCCAGATGGAAGTTGAAGTGAAATTAAACCTATCTATTATATTATTAATAATTATAGCAAATCACAGAACCACAACGTGTGAATGTGTTAGTACACATACTAGTAGTATTTGACTGAAAACCTCAAAGGATGAATATGTCCCTATGCTGAAAGTACAGTTCCCTCTTGTAGCAGCAGGAGATGAAGGTTAGAACAAGAAGGTATCAAATAATGCCTTGCTCAAAACTCAGTTATCTCCTTATACATTTGCAAGGCTATCAGAAAAAAAATAGAGATAAGCAAAGAAAAGAATAAGAACAAATATCTTGCCACTTTACAGTAGCAAAGCTTTTTTTCTCTTATTTTACCCCAGTGTACAAACAGGATGCTTTAGAAAAATGAGTATATCCAGTGATTAATCATAAGAATGCATTTCAGGAAGCCATTCTCCTAGCAAAAATATTAAGGCTTTAAGAAAGTCCTGTTGATGGTGTGTACAGGAGGATTTTTACACATAGAATAATTTTTTTTTAAAAGCAGAAAATACTGAAATATTGAATCAACTCAATGCCCCAGATAGAGACCTTTTGAGATGTGTATCTATTTTCAGAAAATGATAGAAAGAGATGGAACTCAGCAGATGTTTAAATCCTGAAAAGACATCACGAATGGTACTTTTTCTTCAGCAACGCTCCAATGGTATATATCAGTTTGACAGTGAAAGGCCACTCTAATTCCCTCTGTAATAACCTAGGGAATGACACTTGCTCAGAATGTCAAGTTCTGGAAACTTGCTGTTAATTACAATGCTTGCCATGATATTTTMAATTTTATCAGCATTGGTAGGAGTTTTTGTGTTTCTCTGTCACTGTACGCACTGAAAACTGACCCTCTGGTTTATGCTCTGCCCCAGCACACACAAGTCACACCTTTAAAGTGACCTTTATGTTCAGTAGCAGGTGTAAGATTATATAAATTATGATTCCCAGTGTATTATCAATCAAAAAGCTACTTGTCAAGCTGCTTTTTTGCTAACAACAAAAAAATCAAATCTATCCTCAGAGGCTATAATCCTGTACAGGCGAATAAAATACCATGGGGTCTGTTCTCCTCTCAGTGCACATACGTAAATCTCATTCCTACTAACATTAATGGGGAGTTACACGCATGCATCAGGAGAAGAATAAATCTGCAGCAGAGCACGCAGGAAACCATTCAGTGTGAAATGTTTTAAGGAGACAGATAGGGGAAAACACCGCATGGAAAGAGCTTATAATGCATTCATTCAGTTTTACTTACAACTCTTGATGAACTTTTTCAGACTGAATGCTGTACATTTGTGTCATATGAATTTAGAATGCTTGATAAATTATATTAGCAAGTACATATTAACTGTAGCATGATTCAGGTGGGATTGCTGTCTCCAGGTCATGCATTGCAGATTGATGGTTATACAGTCCAAAAAGCTTTTGAAGAATTCATGTCAAATGTTTTCAGGTTTCAGTTTTAACATGTTCAACAGTATTCTGAAGCTATTAAGGTCTTACAGTCTCTCCTAAATGTTTCTAAGTTTTGATTTAAGCAAAAGCAAGAAAATATATACATCTGCTTCCTCAAATACATATTATTCCAAACTGGGTGATCAGCATAGAATAGAACGATTAGATTCTGCACTTTGTAACCTCAGGCACATGCATTCTCTGCCTCTCTAAGTTAAATGTGGTGTACATGGGCTTTGTACAGTCATATCTTATTAGGAATATTATGAGGAGACTTTGTCTGGACTATTGCAAAATGTTGATCAGTCCTGATTGGGGAGAAAAAGTAGTTGTACATAAATCTATCAATACAACTTCCTTACACACATCCAGGTTGAAAATCTGGCTTTCTATAATCACAGAGGCTGAATGACCATTGAATCATCTAATTATCCTTGTCCCCAACAAAGAACTTAGTAGACACAGGAATTAATAATATCTGTGTCCATATGTGTGCATTCATACAAATATATATATATGTATAGCATAAATATAAATATATAAAGTTGTGAGAACCATGGCAGAAACAATCTAAGATGCCATTTTGTTGCAAAGGTAAATGGCAAAATAAGTGCCAGAGATGGATGATAATTGCAAGCAAAGCAGGAAATTGTCCAAAGAGTGTGAATATTGTCAGAAGAAAGTTCAGTTCCTTTCCTTCCCCATCCAAATAAAATCAGTTAGATTTAGATTATGAATTGTAAAGTAACTGAAGAAATAATGCAGTTGGAAGCCCTTTTTTTTTTTTGTAAATTTAAATATATTCATATGTTCTCACTTTATTTTTGTGGTTTTTAGTTTGATTGGGTTTTGTTGGATTTTTTATTTCATCCAAAAGAATGTAATCCTCTGGGAAAAGGATGAGTAGAAATTTCAGTTTAAAGGAGCTATTTTCACATGCTGGCAGATGTATCAACCTATAATTTAAACCCTACTTACTCTGCATTAGAAATATAGATCTAAAATATTTACTAAACCAGTTAGGGCAGTGAGATAATGGAAGGGGTATGGTAGCACTCAAATAAATAAACTGCAGTAGCATCTGCTATAGACCCTGAAGGTTTGACAAGAGCAAGTACGAAAGATTCCTGGACCAACTATCATAGAGCTTGAAATCTCAAGGCGCTGTACTCATGGGAACCTTTTGCTGTGCAGCCATCTGGTGGGTGACAAGTACATGCAGCCATGAATCACCAAAGACATTCCTGAGTTAGGTTTGTAGAGGACAGTGTCATGATTCAGGCAGAAGGGTTATCTAGAAATCAGAGCCTTTGTCATTAAGGAAGTGTTGACAGAAAMCGGTATGAAAATAGTATTTGTTCAGATACTTGAATGTAAACTGAGTGGACAGCGAAGTGACTTGTGAAAAACCCAGTAGCGTAAGTGGAGAATAACAGAGAATTAAGAATAATAGAGAATTAAAGAACAGTCAAAATCCTTGGCCTACTCAATTTCATTTGCGTTTTGCTGACGATTTGAGTAAAATCAGGTTTTTATTTATACCGAGATAATGGCAATGAGAAGTAGTTGAATATATCTGTGGAGGAGAAACTGACATAAAAGAAGTACTAAGTTTAAATTACAAGAAAGTATTATTCTAATAACAAGGGAAAATGAAAGAAACTATAAAAGGCCAGAGTAGTTTTACAATAAAATACTTAAAGGTTAAAAGGATCCAGACAGCAATAAATGTAATAAAAAAAAATCAGAGTGTAACATTTTTCTGCAACTCTCTACAATCTCTGTGATTTAGAGACCCCCTAGAGACCTTTCTTTAGTCTGATTTTGCTATCTTTATTTCTCGTCTAGAAGGACATAAATAAAAAAMCAGGTAATAAAATATAGGAGGATTGTAGAATTTGCAGATAAATTAGACTTTACAAATAATTTTTAATAAACACGAAATTATTCCACAAGTGTAAAAATATTCCATATTTGACAGCTGTACAACATAAAGCTCAGGGACTGAAGTGAATTTCCTGAAAGTTCGCATGCTTCTGCTGACTCCAGCTGAGGGATCCAAGTCAGTCTTTCATGCTAGACAAACAACTAGGTGGCATTTCTCATATAGCAAAGTTCTGCCTATGTCCATGTCTGGGCAAGCACTTGCTCTTTGCACGCTCATGTCACAAAGGAGGTCACACGCTGAGTTTAAGTTGGTATCCAAACTCCTCTCATTCATGCTTTAGGTACCTCAGCCTTTTATTGAAATATAGCCACAGGAGCTCACAGCAACATCTTGTTTGTCATACCATTGGAATAGATGGCTAGCACACATTCTCTTTTGCTTKTGTAAAATTGTTTTCCTCTCAGAAATAGGTCTTATAAGATCTTGTCATTATTTGCATATAAACTATTTTATAGTGCAGTACTACATAGCTAGGTCAGTATAAGGTGCAAGTGTAGATGCAGAGCAGTGTAATTCCCATTTAAGTAAAGACTAAAAGTTCCAAAGTATTCCACATCCAAACCCCACAATTTGTTGTCTGTGGTGAGATTTTTTTAAAAACAATTCTCTTACATAGAGGGCCTTTGAATACTTCATTGTTTATCCCTTTCTCTAACATGTTATTGAGCTGTTGGAAAGTTAGTTCCAAACAGCATGAGAAAACTTTTTTTGATCTTTTAAAACATTTTTTTTGAAAACTTTTTCCTTTCTGTTGCCTAATTCAGGGAATACTTCCACAAAAGATTTCTACTCWGTTGAATAATTTCATTTTCTTGGGATTATCCACATGAATAATATTCCCCCTGTGTGAAGATACTTAATCTACTTATATAGTATATAATTTATGTTTTAAATTTAATATCCCAAGCTCACCCAATTTCTCCATGAAGGTAAACCCTGATAATCCCAGATACTGTATTTTTTTAATTGAGTGGAGGCCACTTAAAATAGAACTTCTAATTTAGATTTAATAACTCTATAAAAGATAAATCTAGTTGCCATGTAATAAACAGTAATTAATTAGTTAATATCAATTAAATACTAAAAATATTAATTTACATTTAACATCTAACTACTGTAATTTGCTATAGCTATCTTATTAAATGCTAATTAAATTCCTAAACATTCTTACAAGTTTAATGCATTAATAATAGGAACGTAAGTACACATTTACTGTATCTGCAGTTCTCAGTTCATTACATGGCAACTAGATTTATCTCTTTTACACTAATTAAATATACTAAGCAAACCTCAGTAACTTTTCTTAACACATACCATAACTGTTTTATTAATTTCAAATTAAATGCCCGTTTTAAGATTTCTAATCTACGGCTGCCCTAAACAGTTTCCTGCTAACATAGCAAAGGTTACACTGATGTTGTAACTAAACCATGACACTTCTAGATGTTGGTTATATGAGAAGCACGACTTTCTTTTCTGCTCTGTTTTATTTTAAGCATAAYGACTTTTTACTAATTCCCTTTACTTCTTCCCAGAAATGTCTTGTCTTTCCTTTCTCACTCTACCCCATGTGAGCATAATCCCATTTCCTCTCTGTAATCCGTTTCTCTTTAGTTTTTCTACCTGTAGTAGCTGATAGTTCACCTCAGTTATTGTTTCGATGGTCTTGAAATAAAAGGAAAATTCTTTCCATATGTACAGCTATCATTGTATTATTTAAAATATCTCTGATGCTTGCAAAATTATATTAATCCTCAGCAAAACCACTCAATGCCATGGAAGGTTTAAGCAAACAACCATATAAACACCTGTAAGCAAAGAAATTCTGGTCAGAATGTCAGTCAGGCTGCTATGAATATGTCAGAGTAAAGTCTGTAACAGGATTTCTTTAGGAAATGGAGGCAGACACTACAGTCACGTGTATCAAATTATTTAGAATCATGGTTCTTTTCACATATGATGGAGGCCGTCATAAAGACAGGAGGCTGCTGTGCAGCAAGAAAAGCACATTAGCTATTAACCTTCCCCCAGCCGATCAACTTTGTTTTGCAATCTTTCCTCAGAACCATTAGAATACCCTGAAGAAATAACTTTCCAATTAAAAAGGATCTCAGAGAACAAAGCCATTTTATCTCTGACTCCTGGTGTTCTTTATTCCAATAATTTAAATTGGAATTGATTTTTCAATTTAGCCGTTGACTTGCTATGGACACACAGCTGAAAAGGCCGAATGGAATTGCATGGCTGAAATATTTGTCTTTGTGATGCACTCCTCATAAATTCACAGGAGCCTGCTTTTTTTTTTAATGCATTTTCTTTTTGCTGCTACTGCTTTAGACAACAGCTTTTTAGCTCAGCATGAGCAAACTGAGAAAACACRTCCAGTATGACCTCGAGGGCCTCATACTCAGTTCTTCATAGATCTATTTAATTGTTACATCCCTGAGAAAAATTAATAGATCCAGTGTAGTCAAAGTGATAGCTGTTTTTCAAAGCCTGAAAATGTGTTCTACAATTTTTGTGTGTATTTCTGATTTTGTTTCTTTAAAATAATAAATTTTAAAGGTGAACAAAACCCCTAAACACCTACTCAGTTAATTTCACTGTGTTCAGTACAAATGTGGAATTACATAAGTAGGTTAGGTATATTTTCTCATTGTTCTAGTGGCAGACTCACTTAACACAGTAATTGATTTACCTGTGGAACAGTTTTGAAYTAAGCACTCAAGTTATTAAGGAGCTTTTTAAAAGATTAAGGTCCAGTTGTGCCTGTAGTTCAGCTCAGTGTTTGTGCAACCCAACACGTGGCATAACAAGGAAGAGAGTTGTAACAGTTTGGCTGAGGACAGATTTGGGTCCTAACACTCAGAATTTTGTAATGTCAGCATTTTAACTTCCCATTATTTTGTGAGTAACATTTTTCTGGACAAACACGACTGAACATTTGATGCTGAAAATAGAAAGTGGAGATGGAGAAGGAAAGGGAAAAGAGAAAGCAAACTTCTGGTCCAGTTAACTAGTTATATTCATCTATTGTGGGAGGGCCGTGTGTGCTCATCAAGACTGAGACATGATTGCTAGTTTTATTTTTATCTTTGTGATCTTTCATTCTTGGCCTTTTTCTTCTTTTTTTTCCTGCAAGAAAAGCATCAAACATACCAATATTTGAAAGCAGCTAGTCCAGATGTTGGTTTTGGACACTTCTCTGCTGCAGTAATTTTACTGCTTTAGATGGGAAATTAACCACAGACAGTTTACTGCTGTAAATTATGCAGAAGAAAACAGTAAAAGAGGAAGAGTATCATCTTCCCCTTTTCATAGATACAATCAGAGAAAAAATGAGAAAAAAAGGTGTTGGTATTGCTGAAATTTTAGAGCCCATCTGTCTAAACCTCTGTCCAGTCAGTTCAATACTTCAAAAAATCAACTTTTGTTAATTTTAGAAAAAGTTGTTTCCACAACACGTGTCCCATTGTCTGTAGTATGTTTATACTGGTAAGTGAAAGAAGACCATAATCACAGAAGAACAGAATATTACGAGTTGGAAGGGACCCACAAGGATCATTGAGTCTAACTCCTGCCCCTGCAGAGAACATCCTCAGAAGTCACACCATGTGCCCAAGAGTATTGTACAAACACAGCTTGAGCTCTGTCAGACTGGTGCCGTGACCACTTCCCTGGGGATCTTGTTCCACCTCCCAACCATCCTCTGGGGGAKGAACATTTTCTGCTCCGGTTAGGTTTCTTTTAGGTATAGTTTTAGATACACCTGCACTTAGAAGATTAGAGAGAACAGTGTGTACATGAGAAAGTGTGTGTTGCTGGGATCCAGGTCAAAGACTGGCCCTGACCCTTTTTTTTGTCTTTTTTTTTCTTCAGTTTGCCAATAACCTGTACGTTTATAATAGGATGTCTCCACTTAATGTTGAAAATTCTTAATCAAACAGGGATGGCCACTAGAACATGAATAAACTTGTGAAGAAAGCTATGTAGAAACTGAAATTACTATGTACTTGTTGAATATTAAAATGTCATTAAAATACTCTTTGACAAATACATGAAGTAGTGAAGATGAGATAAGGAGGAAAAATACCTAAGGGAATGCGCAATGCTGTATCAAAGGCCTGTAATTACTAAACTATCAACAAATAGTTAAGTAACAAAATTGAGCTGAGGTTTTAGTGACCTTTTTAATCATCAGAGGTGAAAGACATCTTGGTTCTTTTACAACATGAAAAATGTATAAGCATTTTAACTACCTTTAAACCAGGTTTTGATGAGTTTATAAATGGAAATGTGTGTAACTTTTGCAATAATATTATCTTGGAGTCAGAAGTCCATACTAGTTCTGTATCATCTCTTTCTGCTTTTTTTTAAATATATTTTATGGGTCATGGGAATATTTAACTTTTTCTTGGTTCCTCCATCCAGCTGTATTCCAAACATGTTAGGATGATACCCAGGTACATGCTAGATTTTTCCCATCCTTGTAAGKTTTGCTTTTCATGAAAAGCAATCCCAGACTCATAAACCAGACTGAAACAGAAGGACAGTCATATTGGTCTGGTCGACTGACAGGATGACCAGGACTTCAAATGTTTTGTAGTTTGCGTTCATCAGCAAAAGTGAGTGCAGACTCAAGAGTCCTTCAAAAGAAGCTTGGATGTCAAAAATGGCATCCAAATTCCTCCAATTACCAGAAAAACTAAGAATGGAAATGGACTTCCACATACATACATACATACAGAAGCATATATTCTCTTWTATTTTAAAATACTTCCTTTCCAATGTGGTCTGCTGCAGGTCATCTGTACAATAAAATGACAAAACCAATGACAAGAAGCTATTTTGGAGATAACGTAGCAATAGCCAAGGGCAAAACATCATCATTGCCCAGCCAGGCTATTTGACAACAGTGGTCTTCCTAAAGCGTATTTGAAATTCTTTTCTAAGCCCTTACTTATGGACAAGGGAACAGACCATTTCAAGACAGGGAAATGCCTTTTTTTTTTAATGAGAAAAAAAGAGAACGAAAAAAGCTGTTCATTCCATGAAAGGCTGAAGTTCAAGTCTCCCTTCAGAAAAACAGATGTACATTGTATGTTGTATTAAAAGCAGTATTGGCAAAATCAGTATTTCCATGTACAAGAGACTGCATTGGAATTATTCTATGTTTTACACCAGTTTGAGAACAGGTTTGATCCTTTAATATTAGGGTCCTTTAAAATCCTCTATTAATTTTGTTAATGTTATTCATTTATTACAAAGGAAGTGATTTAGAATGTTAATAACAATCTTGAATGCATTTTTACTTCCTTGTCTTAGGATGGCACTGCCTGAGAGAACATCTTTGGTCAGTCAGTTCAAGGAGCACATTTTCTCCCTTCCTTGGTACAGTCACCCTCTGCAAATTTTATCTCTTTTTAAAAATTGTGGTAAGATTCTGAGAACCAGAACTGATATGTTTGGGCAGGAACCTTTCTTTCTTTTCCCCCTTTTCTCCTCCCTATTTTTCCTTCACAATTGTTATTTTCTTTTTGATTTCCTAAAGACAGTTAGAGATGTTTCACATTTTACTGTTAAGAGGCTCTAGATAATAGTGGGGGGTTATTTTAAATATGCAGTTCTGATATACTTTTAGAGACTTGAATCTACTTTAGCATTATGACTGAAGTATTAATAACTGCAAAAAATTCAGAATAGAGGTTAAAACTACAAGAAAAAAGAATGGTCTAAGGGTTTAATTGCAACTGAGAAGGTTGAAAACGTTTGTTATGGAAAAGTATCCAAAAGTGTTCTCAACATATGCAGGTAGGAAGAACTATTCAGTATGTAAGCGCACATGTGGAGCTCAATGTCACATACATCAGATTCTAGCCTGACACATTATCTTAGATAAATGAAGTTTCATTGACTGAGTTTATGAACTAAACCTTTGACATTGCACACACTTTGGAAAATGATCTTTTCCAAATTATTGCTTTTATGGATGTCAGACACTTGGCCATATTCATTTCCAAGAATGCCAATGGTAATGAGTAAATGATGCAACAGGTCCCACATTCATATAGTTTGTTTTGTTCTCTAACATCAATAAAACCCCCTAATCTAGAAATCATTGCATTTCCATTAATTTTTACAATCACATTTCTGTAGGAAATGAAATCAAAATAAAAGCAAAAAAAAGCCCTAACAAAACCTACCCTCATCAAATACTGCATAAGTATCATGTTACTCCACACAAATATCTTGGATACACTTGCATACCTAAACGTCACCTATCCTTAGCTAACTGAATTAAAGCCATTCTTATTGACATATAGTCAGGAGAATTATGCATCTCCTTATCTGTCTATTTAATTCTTTATCAGATGTAGCCCTAAGCAGAAGATGAGAGGCACAAATAGATAGCTGTAAGTGAGTGAACACAGAATCACAGAATCACAGAATGGCTTGGGTTGGAAGAGACCTTAAAAATTATCTATTTCCAAACCCCCCGTAATAGGCAGCGACATCTTTCACACGACCATGTTGCCYCATCCAATCTGGTCTTGAGCACTTCTAGAGATGGAGAATCCACAACTTCTCTGGGCAACCTGTTCTGGTGTTGCACCGCCCTTACAGAAAATAATTTCTTCCTGGTATCTAGTCTAAACTTAGTCTCTTTCAGTTTAAAATTATTTACCCTTGTCCTATCATTACATGCCCTCCTAAAGAGTCCCTCTCTGTCTTTCTGGTACACTCTTCAGATTCTGGAAGGCAAGACTTAGGTCACCCCAAATCCTTCCGTTCTCCTGAACAACCCAAATTCTCTTAGTCTTTCCTCATAGGAGAGGTGTTCCATCCCTCTAATAATTTTGGTGACCTCCTCTGGATCTGTTTCAGCAGGTCCATGTCCTTCCTGTGCTGGGGCCCYCAGAGCTGGATGCAGCACTCCAGGTGGGATCTCACCAGAGCAGAGCAGAGCACAGCAGAGCAGAGCAGAGCGGCAGAATCCCCTCCCTCACCCTGCTGGCCACGCTGCTCTGGATGCAGCCCAGGACACGTGTGGCTTTCTGGGCTGTGAGTGTACATTGCTGGGTCATGTCCAGCCTCTCATCCACCAGCACCMCCAAGTCCTTCTCCCCAGGGTTGCTCTCAGTTTGTTCATCCCCCAGCCTGGATTGATACTGGGGCTTGCCCCAACCCAGGTGCAGCACCTTGCATTTGGCCTYGTGAGATTCCCATGGGCCCGCTTGAACTTGTCCAGGTCCCTCTGGATGTTATCCCATCTTTCAGCTGTGTCAACTGCACCACTCCGTTTGGTGTCAGCTGCAAATTTGCTGAGGGTGCACTTGATCCCTTCATCTATGTCATTAATGAAGATACCAAATAACACTGGCCCTGGTACAGACCCCTGCGGGACAGCACATAGGGGATCCTATTAACTATTCTCCTTTAAGAGCTGGAAGTTTGCTTTCCGAAAGCTCAGGGGTCTAACTTTACTCCTTACCTGACCCCTATCCCTGAGGACTGCAAACTGCAATAATGCATGATCAGGAGACATACTGTACAAATCTAACTGGAATTATACACTAGTGCTGAACACAGTAGGATTCTAACCCTGATCAAGATTTTAGCAGTAATTTATCTGATTGGGAACTTCGGACTTGGATTTAGTCTGTCCTAATTTTTTCTGGAGCTTCAGTGATTCAAATGGCAGTAGTCTACATTCTCTATGTAATTGTCATGTCATATGTGAAATTTCACTGCATTTCCATTTCAAATGTGTTCGTATATTTTTGTTATACGTGTTGAACTTTAAGGCCAGTGAAAGAAAGCATGTGTGCATAACATTGTGGAATGAACAAGCAGATGATGTTACTGTGTTTATTAGATTACTTAAGATTGAGGAAACACTTTTTTATTGTGAGAGTGATATTTAAAAGCTGTCTGGACATGGCCCAGGGCAACTGGCTCTAAGAGGCCCTATTTAAGCCGGGGGCTTGAAAAGATAACCTTCAGTTCTCCTTCAACTTCAACTGTTCTGTGATGCTGTGATTCCTTCTTTACACATAGCCCCAGTCTATGTATACAGYTGTTTCCATGTGCTCAAGAAAATGTTATTGCATAATTCAAATTCTTACTAWGAAATTATAGTACATAATGATATCTGCAATTGAGTTTAGCAGAAACTTTCTGAATTCCTCATGTACACAATGAATGACTTACTATTTTTTGCCCTTCAAGGTTTTTATAGTTGCTACTCTATAGGCTAACACATTTATTCATCTGTTTTAAATGCTTTCTCTAATGTTTACATATATTTATTTATAAATTGTTTCTGAATGTGAAAGTTAATCTAATCTTCCAATAATTTGCTATGGCAAATCACTTAGTAGACCAGGTGATTTTTATTTTCTAAAAGGATTCCTTTTTTTTTTTTTTTAATATTTGTGTGGTGAGGTTCTTTTGCGGTGCCTAATTGGATCACAATAAGAGTGTTYTACTAAAATTTTCACTACAGAACATGTTTAGTGGATCAAAAAACTGTGTGTGGGGGCTGTGTGGGTGTGTGGGCAGAAGGGTTTCAAAAGTGTATTATCTGAAATGAATTACTAATTGACTGCACTGAGTATGGGAACGTTTTCAGTGTTTTTCACTTACAGTCATTGCTCAAAATGTATTTATTTAGGGACCACTTATCAAACAAAATTAATTTATTCATTAAGTTAGCTTGCCCTCCCCAAATTAAGTAAGAAAAAGAGAAAAAAAAGAGAATTTCATCCAGTTTAAAAATTATAATTTCGGTGCATAGGAATGTCAGTTGGTCTTGAAGTTGCGGAGGTTTCTTGATTGCATCTAATGTGCTGAAAGAGGACTAGGGAGAGAGCAGTTAGCATCTGATTAACAGCTTGACTATCCTCCTTGTCACTACTTTGGTTGCGCCATCTAGACATGTTACAGATGGGAACAGTTCTAAGCAGTGTGGATGCAACCCAGTCTGTACAACATGGTCCTGTGGTCAGTGATCACCCTCTTTTAGTTTGCAATGTCAATGAGTTTAGCTCATCTCTTTACGCAAAGAGAAGCAATATCATTTTATTTGCTATATAAAATGTAGCCCAAGGGCTCCATCTGGGAAACTCGTACTTATCAAGCCTCAGTTTACTCTTTGGAGATGTAAAGAAAAGGTGACATCTATGCTACCAAATAATACATGACAGAGACTATTCTGTCTGGATTGCCAGAAGTGTCACATGTTTTTGATGTTTATGTGCACAAATGCCATTTATATCAAGGAACAGGAAATCTGAGTCCTAACTGGCTTCATTTCTACCTTCTAACAATTAGCCATATCCAAACCAAATCTAGAACATTTTTGCTCTGATTTTGCTGACTATGTATCTTTTATTTTTCCCATTTATTTACTAGCATATACAAAGACCCACCTCCAGAAACCCCAATTATTTATTTTTTAGACTACAGACTGGTCCAAAGGCAAAGAATGTAGGAAGGTTGAGCGAAGGTGAAGACACTTCTCCTGAAATGAAAGCCTGGTTAGATACGGGCTATCTCCAAGAGGGAACTACTAAAAAGAATTGTTTAGCAGGTTATCCAGTTTGGTGGATCAGAATTAATGAAAGCAGTAATGRGCTTTCCCACTGGACTGAGAAAAAGCAAGCAACATAATGGTTTTAAAATAGTTTTAGAATACACTATGATAGCAAGTCAAGTATTTTTCTTTTTTTCACACAATGCTTTCAAAGCACTGGGGTTATTGTTAGGAAAGAATTATTGTCTCAGTATTTCTTATGTCAATGAGAGATGAGCTTTTAGAGAAGTGCAAGAAGTAATCTGTTGATAGCCATCATATTGTCAGACTGGGCTTAACATAGTGTTTTTCAGCTCAGGTAGACATACCAAGAAGAAACTGAGTCTATCAAATTCAGTTCAACCCATTTTAAAGAACAGATTTGTTCACAAATTCTGTCTGATGTAGTTGTATTTGGTTGCATGAGGCATGATAGTTCTATGTCATTCTGTTGTTCAACAAACCACATTATGAAGTAGAAACTAGAACATCGCACCATAATGTTTGTGTGGAAGAGAAAAACTACTTTCATATGTAGTTTGTGGGGGAAAATGATTAGTTTTCTGATGCTGATAGAAAATGTAAGAAATACTGTACTTATGTCTGGCACATCTAAACTCATAACATCTATTTGCTTTGCTTTGTCAAAACATATGAAAAATCATTAAAGTGTTTTAATAAATGTCTGGTTTTCTTGCTCATTCATCTTATAAATATTAATTAGCCATGGATCAGGCAATTAAAGTTTAATCAATTTGCACTAATTAGCACCACATACTTGCATAAAAAGATAAAACCAGCTCCTGCATCTGGCTGTTATTTGCAGTTTTTGTCAAGTGCTGATGAGTTTCATCTTGAAGAGAAGATTAAGAAGAAAAGAGGAAAATAAGAAAGTAGTGTTAATTTTATTAAATCTTCAATCAAACCTTCTGTTCGCAAGCTTTATGGGACAATACCAGGTAACATTTCACTTTACACAAAAGTAGACATGATTGGGCAAAAATTTAACACTTTTCTGTGGCCACACCCTTCCTAATTATAACTTGTAAGAAAAAGAAGAAGGTCTTCTGTGCAAAAGCACAAGTTCTATCTTACAACAAAATAATTTTGTAATCATATACCTGGAGCTGAATTCCCCAAATTTTCATAAAGGAAGTAAAAGCAAATTTTCATCTGAAAATGTTTTCAGTTCTCACATACGTGAGTGGAAATAAAACCCTGCAAAATCTAATCTTAAATTCACTTAGAATTTTGATGCTTTTACATACGGGTTTCAGTATTTAAACTATTCCTCTTTCCAATGGAATGATAAAATTTCAAAGGTCACCTTGCTGTATTTTGCTAGAGGTTGGACCATAGGACGGAAGATTTCAGCCTCGCTCAAATGGCACTGAAATTAGTTGATAGATACATTACTGGAAATGTGCCAGGCATTGGTAGTGAAAAGGGGATATAAGAACTTCCTGCCCAACAGGAAAGAAAATTATTTGCTAATACTTCTTGCTCTTACTAATGTTTGGTGTTTGTGTTACAATGTTTATTGCCTGGTTTGTCTATTAAAAAAACCTAACAAAAGTAACAAGCAAGTTAACAAAATTAAAATATGTGCACACACACACACACACACACACACACGCACGCACGCACTTAATGTTTCTTTTCATTCAAGAGGTCGTTTTCAGGTGTTTCATTTTCACTAGGAAACAGTAGGGTAAATCTTATTGTAGAAAGTTGTAATCTACATTAGGGGATTATACAAGTATTGGATCTAGTTAAGAAGCTTATGGGATCCTTTAATATTACACTGTCACATATTAAAAAAAAAAAAGCACTCTGGCTGTACGGGCCGAAATGCTTACATGGTGGTCCTTGAACAGAGAAAGATTCAGACCTTCCACACATCAGTTAGTTATTGGTATCTTGAAATCCGAAGGAGAACAGTGTGCCCAAATGGATAGCTAGATAACAGCTATCTAAGTGCTGTTAAACGAACGTTGAAAACTGCGCATTTAGCTTACCACAGATTTGTCTGAGTCACTGTTCTGTGCTCCTGTTTGCCGTGGCTTAACATCATTAAACTTAAGGTGGCCTACTAAGGAAACAATTGAAAATAAACATTCTGAGACTCTGTTTTTTTACATAGTTAAATGGCATGAAGCAACCCTCAAGGCTTTTATATTACAATTCAATTTCTGGCTTCTGAATTTGGTTGAATGAATTAGACTGCCAATCTACCAAACAGATATTATCGAACACTTCAATATGACTATTTTCAACTTTCAATGGGAGAAAACAGAGCATTCCATACAGTCTATTTATGTAATTGAAAATCTCTATAAGGCATGAAACATATATTTTATCACCAATGGAAATCTACCTTAAACTCTGCAGGTAAAGCCACGCTTTTATAAGTGATTTAACAATAAAAAGACCCAAACAAAAAACTAAAACCACACAACACCAACCAACCCGTGGCATGAATCATAAAAAAGCTATGCACCATTTACATAGGGATTTTCATGTAGTTTATGCAAGAAAAGACTTGTGAATGGTTATTGATATTTTTCAAATGAAGTATGTATGAACCATTAAACTCCTCATTTCATAGTGTAYAAGGCATTGCTCTGCTAAACACTCTTTTACTAGATAGGCTATAAATGGAGCAGAGGCACTTGAAAAGATGTCATCTTTCAATGTTTGTTTAAAGATCTGACACATATGACACACAAAACCACCTGGTAGCTGAAAGTTCAAATTWTTGAATGTCGTTACAGAATCTTCATAATAGGATATTGTGCAGAAGATCTATTGTTTTAGAGTCTAGAAAGACTGGTTTTGAAATGATCTCTCACCTGAAGACTTTTACATCCCATGTGTAACTGAGGAAAATATCCTTGCTCAATAAATGGTATTTTAAAATATGGTTACTATAAATGAATGTAGTGTAAGCACTTTCCTTAATTGGGCGACTGAAACAAAAAATCATTACCATAACAAATTCCTACAGATGAATGGTTTTGTCTGAGTGGTTTTACCTATGATATACCATATATACGTTGAACAATGTCTTTTACTGAAACTAGAAAACTAAGCTGAGTGGAATAGTCCACAGTAAACTTCAGTGGGCTTAGGAAGAAGACAAAAGCTATTGTGTATTTGCAAATAATACATGGACCCATGAGCAGTATAGATATATTAACTGAGATATTAGAGTATTTAAGTTGTCTTAAAGCTCAGTGTCCAAGAAGTGACCTGTAGCTCCTAATTAAGAGTAGCCAGATCTTGTTTTACTGTCTTAACAGAGAAGGCATTCAAGGCTTCGTGAGTAAATCTGCAAAGGCACTAAGGCAAACATCTGAAACCATCCTCACCTTGTACTGTCATTGTCCTTTGCACTCTTGCAAGAGCAAGGTCTCCTTTCTATTGTCTTTTTTATAGTCTGGTTGGATAGGACATAAGTAAAGGTCAGCACAATAAAGCTCAACTCAACATATATTTCAAACCCAACTCTTCATACTGTTATGACGTTATAAAACATTTGCAAAGAAACCCTCAAAAATTGTGCTCATAGTTGATATGTGGTCTTCTTTTCCAAATGTTTTGAAGACCTGTCTTTGTTTTCATGTTTTTCCTTCCTGAACTGCTGTTACAAAATTCCAAGGCTCATATAGGAATTACACAAAAAATAAAATAAAATAAAAATTACTTCCAGGTGGAGCATTCCTTAAATACTTATTGCTTTCATAACTTGCAACACAAAGATTTGAACTTATATAATGAAGTTTGATCTCATTGGTTGAGCTGCATAAAAAAATTTAACACATTTCAAAGGTTGAAGTATTAGTTTCTCTACTCTCGTAGAACTGACAGACAGCATTATGAGTTCTGAATTCCAGTTGACTACAAGGGAATAGAAATCTAAGAGGGAAACTGAATTAGACTGTTAGGATACCTGCAATGAAATGGCACGAGTGGGGATCCCATCATTTCAAGGCAGAGTTAAGCATAAAGGTGTGGTCATGCACCAACTTTGTATAGCTCTATGCAGCAAGTCCTTATGCTCATAGCAAGGTAAGGGTTGTTCAGTCCCTAGCATCGAGAACTTCTCGAATACTACTGCTGTGGTACATCTGTGGACAACAGGGCTTGAAATTTGCTGTCATGCTTTTGATTTTTTTCACAAATATGTTGGAAACATAAATTTATATATTATGCATTCAGGAGGAAAGACTTTACATTCTCAGAAATATTGTTTTGGGTCCTCTGTGCTGCASACATTCGTGTAAGTAAGAGAGCACATACCTACAGGTCCATGACTCTTGTCTGTTGAACACATTTTTCTGTAGCTTGAATCTATTTGACTTTATAGCATGTTGTTCAATTTTCTGGTGAAGAGATTGTGGGAGAAACTTGTGGAAGGTGTTTATGGTTGACTAGCTGTTAGTGGAAGAAGATTTTTTTTTAAAGAAGAGGGTATTTTCAGAAGTGCTTTACTGGCTAAAGATGTTATGCTGAAGTGTTGATTAACTCATATCAAGGACATTAGTGAGAAATTATAGGGTGTCCTTTTAGGGTTTTGAAATTCAGATGTCGAGAAAATCATGAACAATACGTATGTTTTGCATGCAATATATAGTTCATGCATTTCATATCTGACAGTTTTAATCAAGCCCTTTTGGAACTCTATTGTCACAATAATTCAAAATCTGTGCCAACTTTTCTCTTACCTAYCTTTCTCACACAGACCCTGAAAAATATAAAATTATCATAACTTGTCATACTAACAGCCCTCACCTACTTTCAGGACTTCCTTCTGCTCTTCAGTGTTTTGTTGGCTTGTTTTTTTCGTTTGGTTCTTTTTTTGTTTGCTTGGGGTTTTTTTGTTTTCTTTTCTTTGCTTTTATTGGTGTAGAGTTTTTTTAAGGTTTGGGGTTTTTTCAGTGGTCTTTTTAGGGTTTTTTTCTGGTTGGTTTGTTTGTTCATTTTAGTTTAGTTTGTTTTTCTCAGATGGCTGTTTCTTTAAAAATCTCTACATTTTACCTGAACTACCTTTTTCTGAGGTAAAAAGTTAGAAATTTTTCACTAAATGTCAGATTAAGAATCTCTTCCTGTCACTGGTGGTGTTACTCACATGAGTAATTTCATTGACTTCATTGTGAGTAAAAGCTGCTCACTATTGTGTAGTCGGCAGTTGCTATCTGCTACTACAGGAGAAACACTATGGGTGATGTGAAGATAGGTACCCATCCACTTTCTCTACCTTTGATCAAGATCAAAGTATGCTTTTTGAGATTGGAGCTGTGTTAGATTAGGCTGCCTACTTTGCTATTCCAATTTGCTATTCTGCTTTTCTTTTGAGTGTATAAAAATTGAGTTGCTTTTGTATTGACAGGCATTGCACTGAGAATATCAATTTGGAATTTTGTTGTCATTTTAAGTCTGTGCGCATTCTTTGTAAAAGCACATAAAGATACAGTGATTTCCTACTTAATCTTGATATGTGCCTGTAGAAAGTGAAATGAGCACTCAGACAAATGAGTTCACTCTTGGAAGCTTTACTTCACTATCGGGGAGACAAGTAAGAATTGTGCCACCTATTTTGAGTTTATGCACAGTAGGCAGTAAATATCCTGAGTCTCATCTGTTTTGCAACAACAATGGGTGCTTGGAATGGAAGGAAAAGAAAGTAGTGCACAGCATCTTTCTGCAACTTGCAGGAATGTGACTTCCAGAATCAATAACAGCCTTTGTCTGAAGATATATTGTGAGGTGAAGTACTTTGTACTGTAGAAATTGAAGAGAGATGTAGAAGGTTCATTCAAACCGCATGTAATAGGACAGATAACTATGCACACCATCACTTCCATAGGTATTAGATGAACTTATTTAATAAGATATCTTCTAACTTCTACAAACTCTAAATGTAACAATGCTGGTAGTTTAAATTTTGCTCAGAAATCATTGCTCAATGACTAATGAATACTCTGCTCCAAAGGACTTGCATTCTTAGGACGACAGATGGCTCAGCACAAAACAAAGAGGATGGTACAGAAAACAGCTAGAGGGTGCTCATTGTAGTTGGAATGTATTCATCCATTCTGGAATTGTGTGAGGGAAGTTTGTGTGAGGGAAAGATATGAAGGAAGCTGCTTAGAGTGACACTTGATTGAACAGATGGAGAAGAATAAAGTGTAGAGATAGAGTTTGGAGCCAAAGACTTATCATTATGACTGAATGAGAGTCATAGTCAACTTTAGTCTACATATCACAGGAGCTAAAATTGAGTTTTCTCAAGTATTTTATCTGAGCTTGCTTAAGTGTCATAACACTTTCATCTTTTGACTTTCATATAGTCCCCCTTCCCCCCCCAGTTACTTTCTCCTGCCACTTTCCCACTGGAAAAGTATTCCATTAGGCACAGAGGTGCTTTCATTGACAAAATCCAGAAATCCTCTGATGATGAGACATTCAGTAAAAATATCTTGATAAAAAATCAGAATATGAAAAGAAAAAAAAGCAAGCTAGCTTAGTTTTATGGTAGAGTTACAACTTGAATTAGATCACTACTGGACATTTACACATTGGAACACAAAGTTCACTTTTAAGAGAGAACACTAATCCTTCAAGTATCCATGGGGGTTTATTATACTTATTAAAGTGAACCCTGTCCTATCTCTGCTCCATAACAGAAGGTATTGCAGCAATGGCTGTATTTGCATGTGAGAAGAAAAGAGCCTGTCACAAGGAATAAAGCTGTAGCAAAACTGAACTGTGTTCAAGGAATGCTAACACCGATGTAGTGTGAAGCTCAAACCAGCATAACTTTAAACTCACTGTGCTTAAACCTTGTTGGACTTTGAATTTCAGTAGTACAGGAAGGAGGATACTGAAATGCCAAAGCCAAGAAAATACCTTTGTAGATAAATTAAGGTAAATTAATATGATTTCCTTTTCCAACTAACATAATAATTTTTTGCCTTTAAATATGTATTTCTAAGTAGCACAGGTGAAATTAAAGTCTAATCTGGAATTTGCACAAGGCACTGTATGTAACACCAACAGATTGTCCAGAGAAGTTGTGGGGTTTTTTCCAGATCTATCCACATGATGCAAAATACCATCTGAGAAAAACAGATGGTCATGCCTCTTCAATCTTGCATTTCTATATATGAGCTTATAAAAATAAGATCTGTAGACAAATTAGCTAGAAATGTTTCCTATTTTATCTTGACCAGTGGATAAAATAAAGTCTCTGGAGTAAAACTCGTAGCAATAACCTAGGATTCCCTGTACCAAACCGAATGTGCTAACTGACAGACAGCTCTTTCTCTTTCCCCTCTCCCTCTCCCTCCTCCCTCTCATGATATCCTGAAATCTTTCCTGCATAGTGGCTCAGCTTCAACAAGAGGGGTGGAATACATTTCCTTACCTCCCACCTGCCCTCTCTCCCAAATGATTAGAACACTTTTCAACAAAGTGGGAGATGTGGGTGTCCCTCCCTACCTTATATACACTGAGAATACATTAAGTATGAAATTGCCTCCCAGGGGAAGTGATGGAAATGCCACTTGTTMATTTTTAAACTGAATCTGAAAAAAGCTTTATAGGAAAAAAATCCACTGTAGCGAGGGAGAGATTACATGACCTTCTTGAAAAAGATTTTATTTTCTAATTTCTAATATCTCTGATACTGTGGTTCACTCCCTTCCAGTCTGTCAATTTTTTCATAGCATTATGTTTTAGGAGATTTATTCAAAATGTGTGTGAGAAAACCAACTGAAGATCTTCAAAGCAGACAGAATACAGCTTGGCTTCATCGGCTGTTTGAACCTGAATTACTGTAATGACTGTAGTGGAATTATTTTCTTTTAAATGAGCAAATCTGACACGAACTTCAAAGGGGAAGTAAATACATGTAATAAAGCATCCGTTTTTCTTTTTCTTTTCCTAAATGATTTATTTTATCCCCAGAAACACCAACAAATGTTCAAAGTTCTAGATATTTAAATAGGTACCAAGATGTCTGAAGCTGTAATCCTTCCTCTGCCAGTTCATTGAAAAATTGCTGACCTTATAAAAGCCTGTGTTCCTTTTCACTTTGATAACAGCTTTTGCTTCATCAGTCCACAATACATGAGGAGCGAATCCATGCAGGATCAACTAATTGCTTGTACATGCATTTAAATATAAGTACCCTAGAATTCTTATCACATAACCATACATACACAATTTTATTTTAAGAAAGAATTAAAAAGTTTTTGTTATCTTAAATTATTTTGTGCTATGGACCTTGTTCTAACAATTACATTTCACCAGTTAGTGCTTTATGAAGCATGATGGAATCTAACCAGCAACTAATATAAGAGCTCCAGTTTGCCCTCAGTACACAATCTTAAAGCCCATTAACATTTGTGGGAATTATATGTGCAACTTGCAGGGAGAATATAACCTTAAGCAAGTGAAAACTGAAGTTATTGTATATGTTTGATCTGACAAAGGCAGTCTAGATTTTTCACAGCAGTGTGTTATATCAACTGAAGTTTGTTAGACAGCAGGGAGACTAATAAAAAGAGGGATAGTATAAATAATATGAAACAAAGGAATGAACAAAGCCCTTCTGCATTAACTAGGACATAATCTACAGATGTTTCTCAGTTGGTAGAAAACAGATTTCCACACAGCAGTTGCATATAATACAAATGTTTGCACAGAATCCAGCTGGACTAATACATAAAGCCATCTCTCAAGATTAGAAGCTTTATAAAAGAGTCACCAGCTGATTAGAAACAACATGGGTGTCTGAAGTTGTTGTTCAAATCTCCTAAGAAATAGATCAGTCTAAACTGTCAACTTCAGGTGTGACTGAAGCAGAAATTCCTTTTAGGTGTGCCATCCCTGACTATTTCTATCTTACTGTTCAGAAATTTGGAAAAGATGGTGTACTAATGAAAAATTGCAGGCTGTTGTGAAGTTCCAAGCTTAATTTGTGGATCAAAACTGTTAATATGTGGGTGTGTTAAGCTTCACATATGAAGCCTTTATTTTCCTAGCCGTGCCTTCCAGCTTACAATTATCTTGGGACTTGACCAAACTAATTTTAACTTTGACAACATAGGCAACTAGTTGAAACATAGAGGTCAGCAAGGAAAATATGAACTGTGAAACACAAGGCATCTATTTTGAATGACAGAATGTGAACGAAAATGAAAGAACAAACTCTAATTTTTCAGATTTATATTTTCCCTAGTGATTTTAATTGTTAGGAGTTGGACTCAATGATCCTTGTTGGTCCCTTCCAACCGTGGATATTCCATGATTCTTTGATATTCTGTTCCATGATTCCAAGTTCTTCTTCTGAAAACATAATTTTGTAGCAGGTTCGGAGGGGTTTTTTTGTTTGTTTGTGGTTTTTTTTGTAACAAAGAGTTTTATATGCTAAGCAGTTGGAATAAACAAAATTAGTGATGCTRCTTTTCTGTTAGATTCCCCTAAACAAAGGTTCTGGTAAAAGATAGCATCTTCTGTTTTGAAACCTTTTCAAAATGCTTGGAAAGAAATGAAATTCTGGATCTTTCAGCATAAGGGACCCTGCTTTTATATTCTTATTGGTCAAACATAACAATGAGAGGTTTTCCAGATACAGGCACCATGAAAAATATCTTGCTGAATTTTGTTCTGTAAAATGTACATATCTTGCCTAGCCCTTGGTTGTCTTGGTCTCCATCTACATTCCCAAGGGAACCACCTCTAGAAAGCGATATATTGTCTATTTTAGATACTCTTCTTCCAGGAAGGTAATTTACCTTCTGAAGGGGGCCTGTCCTTTTATTTTTAACATAGAGGGATCCCTTGTAGCTTGCTTAGAATTGACATCTAGCACTTTGAAGGATACAGTTAGAGAAGAGGAATCTATTGTCAGCATTCTGCACTAAATACACTGAGAGTTTATCATGGTGTCAAGATGAGGAGAGTTAATCCACCTTGGAGCACTTCTGAAACCCTACATTTCTCTTGCAACGTTTTTAAAACATCTTATAATAAATAGAGCAGCCAATAGCACCATGCTGAGTTAGCARCATTCAGGGAACTGTTTTTATCTGATGACAGTTATAAAGTTTGAAAGAAGATGAGGTCAGTCTTATGTATGTCATATCAAAACACTTTCTGACTACAGCTTTCTCTCTTGAAATAATAGGGTTCTGTTATCATAATCATAAAATTTCAGTCCTTATTATATTCTTATTTTTCATTAGCAAGAATATTTCAAAATAGAAGAAAAGAATCTGCTTTTGTCCTTGTAAGAGTTGATTACCTTCAGCATCTCCGCTCAAATTTTCTGTCTTAATTTTCTGATTCACTACTGTTGTATCTTGTATAATTATACTCTGACTTCTGTGTACTCCTTTTCAAAGTTATATTTATACTTGCTTAAAGGTTCGACAGGGCTTGAACAGTTTGTGACTTGCCTGCTTTACTTTCCCTTATTGCTCCCTGTTAAAAAATCCCTTGATGGCACTAATCATAATTATTCAGGTGCTGTATTGTGTTCTGTGCAAACTTTTTTGTCTGTCTTTTAAGATTTTCTTCCTTCTCTAGCAATTAAACAGACATTACAGCACTGTTGTTTACAATTAACCTCTTGTTTATATATATTTATCAGCTCAAAATATCTCTGTGCTTTTTATTGATTTGTGCAATTTATTTTTGACATCCTGTAAAAACCTTTTCTTTGATTTTCTTCTTTTCACTGTTTTCTTCCTTCTTTTTAAAGAGCAGAAGGCAATAATTATTACCACCTTTAAAAATCCAGATTGTAAAATTATTTAACTTCCTTGAACTTTTTTTGAAATTCCTTATTTTATATGTTATTGCCAAGCATACCTTAAAAGATCTGTCCAAAAGGTACCTTGAGGCCAGTGTTTTAATGCTAATTGAACTGCAGGTAGTAGTATGTGATTACCTTTTTGCATGCGTGAATGTGTGTCAAATGTGAATCCGTCTGAGTGCCTGGTAGCAAGAACACCTGTACCCATGATCAGCATCTGCTATTAATATATATTAACATAGCAGACGCTGCATTATTTCTTTCCCACTGCAGAGATACTGTTTTTGTATGGCCAAGTGATGATATATATGTAGGCTAATGTTTGTAATGGGGAATGCTTGATGTTGCTGTCCTGTGCCCTTACCATACTTTGAATATCTAGCTAATCAGCAGTCACTCTGTAATTCAAGTGTTTTAAGAGTGGTTGCTAAATTCATGCACATGGCAAAACTTCTGTAATTTGTATACTGCCAATATGTATCATGGTGAACAATGTATATGATGTGTTAGTCAACATGTTTTACATTTTAGGGAAATCTGAAAGTTTGACACAATTTAAAATGCGTGAAAGGTCTCTGCAGTAGATGCAAACATGGTAGTATAKGTAACAAATATGGAGTAATGGGCAACTGTTAGATTTAGGCATGAACTACTGCTTTTACAACTGCTTCTAACTTGTCTTGGTTTAACCCCAACTGGCAGCTAAGCCAAACACAGCTATTTATTCACAACCCCCTTTCCTGGTAGGATGAAGGAGATAACTGGAAGAGTAAGAAACTGGAAAAGTGAGAAAACACATGAGTTGAAACAAACACAATTTAATAGAGAAAGTAAAAACTATGTATGTAAGAAARCAATATAAGAATTCATTCACCACTCCCCATGAACAGGCAGGTGCCCAACCATCTCCAGGAAAGCAGGGCTCCAAACATCCCTCCCTTTCTTCTTCACCCAGCTTATATGCTGAGCATGATGCCATAAGGTCTGGAATATCTCTTTGGTCAGCTGGGGTCGGCTGGGTAATTTTAATAAACACTTACAGATATCTCACCTCATGCATGCAGGAAAGGTATTGTTTTTCACTGAGGTTGTTTTGCAGTATCAATAACCAGAAGCAGCAAATTTTGAAAGATTCCCTAAAGAGAAATTTGTGTCATGTTCTACACATTCTGTTCCTTCATTCAAGGGTGATAATAGTCTTTGTAGGCACCCTTTAATACCCTTTTGAATTTCTGCTTGACTGTATCAGCTTTCCAAGTCATTCTACAAGAAACTAAAGCTAACATCTGAAATATGTGAGAAAAAAGAAATTATAAGAAAATGTGGGCGAGATAAACACATATTCCTGACCCTGGCTTATCCAAATTAATGTCCCATATACACAAAAACCTCACACAGTCAAAAAATATTAGTTTAACAGTGCAGTGTAGAGACTGGAAAATAATACTAATAGAAACATATAAAGTATGTATTTAGAATAACAAGAGCTACTTACATCTGTCAGTCCCAGGCTGCTCTAAGTCAGTGAAAGAAGGAATGACACACTTATCTTGCTGTAAGTTCTAAGAACTGAATAAACAAGGACAAAGACATGGTTTTGATGCATGTAGAAGAGATTAAACATTGTGAGCCTTTTGGTCAAAACGGACTAAATTACATATAAATCTTTGTCAGATGCTTAGCAACAAAGATACATTTTCAAAGAATGAACTGTAAATATACATTGAGGTCTAATATTCTTGGATCTGATCCATACTTCGGAAGGGAAACTTGAAAATAATGGTAGTAGAAGAGGTTGTATAAGTAATTGTATTTGGACCCTGTTCTTTACAGAAATATTGCTTCCATAGGTAGGTGGGGGATATTTTGGATGAATGAGTGATTTCCATTCAATACACTGTCAATGGTATCACGATTCTCTCAAGAACTGATAGAAAATTGCATATTGTGTGAATTTTGGTTTTGGAGTGTCAACCTAAACTACTTTAAGCACAGCTAGATGAAATTTCGTTTTTTACCTTAAAACCTTAGTAATGTTTGCTCCATTATAACAGCTATTTAGCTTGCCACAATGACACAGGCCTAAATGTCCTTTCTGAGTAAGAGAACAACAAAAACCTTGGTTTTGGGAGACAGCAAGTATTCCCCTCCAGCTGTTACTGGAGCTACCTCTTCAACCACTTGCATTTGTACCTTTAGAAAAGCAATGAAACTTGTTTACACTCTGGTCCTCCAAAGCCCAAAGTGGGAACTTCCAAAGGACGCACATGCCACATCTTCCTAAAGGGCTTAGAATAAAGTGTGCACTACAACCCTGACAGTGTATAGGGCACGACTCACTGTGTCACAACACTGSTGTTTGATTATTGCTAGTATGTATGAAACATCTTGGTAAATGAAAGAATTTTCTGTTGCATTTAAGACAGCCTAAAAGTAGTGGCATGATTTTGCCCTGCAGCTAAGGTGAAGGACTATGTGTCACTGAGCTCCAGTTACTTTCTCACTTGACTCATGCAATGGTATCTTTAGAGCTACACGTAGAAAATCCAWTCTTTAMTAATATTAAAACCATAGATGTATAYCTAAGAGCAAAAGAAGCACTTGTTGAACTTTGAAAACAGGAAAGCTTTACATTCCCAAAATTTGGGGAAGAAATTACAGGGAACACTTGTTATAAATTTATTGGATTTTGCTGTCAGAGAACAGTGAATTAGAGCAAAGAATAAGGGTATGAAATGCAGCTTTTTATTAGAAGTGGCAAGTTTATGATTTGAAATGTGAACCATGACACATAAAAACTTTTGGTCAATGTTTGCATTGAGATGTTTGGGCTCATTTACATTTAAAAGTCCTGGAATGCAAGCACACAAGAAAAAACCAGTTTTCAAAGACATTAGAGAAGCTCTTGTCACATCTGTTTGACTACCCTGAAAGGTCCTAACAAAATCGAGAAAATATTGCAGATCTTTCCCCATACATGATGCCCAAAGTACATCCACTTGGAAGGGAACAAAATGTTTTATCACTCAGTGGCCCTTGCATAGCAAATAAATACTAGTTGGGGGTATATATTTCACATTGAAGACAAAAAAACCTTTACTATTAAAACTTATATATTTATCAAGCATCTAATGATGCCTAATCCTTGAACAATCTGATGAGTAACTTGATTATCAGCAGAACAAACCATCTGAAATTCATTGCCGTTAGTGAGATAACGAAAGGCAACAAAAGCAGCTTTCTGTGAATTTTTCCTCAGACAATTAGCAGATAAATGCACTATCTTGCTATGATCTCTCTTCAAAACATTTGGCTTTGATTAACCTTTAATTGTTTAAATTTCAACTGGAGTTAAAAACAACGACAAGAAGTTGTGCTGAACAAAGTTGGTTTTAGAACATATACTATTACAATTACATTTTAGAAAAATGCTCATACTCACTATGTAAAGAAACTTAAGAGATAAAGTGTTTTTCCTGAACTTTCTTCAAGAAAAAAAAAAATCTACTCTATACGGTTAAAATAATCTCTTTAATATTGGTACCAAAATAGCAAAATGCTGTAATTACATCATTATTTTGTCAGTCTCTGTCAATCCATTATAAGAAAATATTCTCTCTCTTACCCTTTATCCAGGTCTTAACACCTTCATGTTGTTATCTCAATTGTCTTAGAGTGCATGCTTTTCAAGTCAGGGATATGGCTCCTATTTGTCTGTAAAGTGCCATCATATTTACTGGGTTATATTAATAAATCAATGAAAAGTAGTAATTGGGGATCTTTTGTAGTTCTTAATGCCCATAATAATGCATTCACTTTGGCAAAGCAGACTATCTTGATTACACATACTTGCCATATCTACTTCAGATACTGAACAGTTATATTGACGCTTCTTAAACACAAATCACAATCAAATTTCACCCACCAAAACAGCAAATGGTTTTCTTTCCTGCTCAGCAGTAGCTTTGGACAGCAATCTGTCTAGTTTCTACTCATATATCCTTTGGCCTGCATCTATATCGGTAAATTAAGCAGGGCAAGAGAACTTTTGCTGGAGACTGGAATGCAAATGTCTGTACTGTTATTTTATAATACTCCTTTGTGTGTTTTTTGGTTTATTACAAAAAGCACTAACAAATAGCTCCCAATGACGGTTTGAGAAAGGAACAATTCCCAAAAGATGATATGGATGTAATTTCTGTTTTTGGAGGGTATGAATGTTTTGGTATGGATGCAGTACCAATACTGAATGCCAAAGAATTATCCCATTAGTTTGTTCACAAGTATAGATGCAGCCTGAGATGGTGATCAAAATGCTAAATAATTTCTGTAGATGAAAATATAAGCTTTTTATTCTAAAAGCCTGAAAAAAACTTGGAGCTGGTAAACGTTCAATAATCTTACTTTGGGTTCCCTGCTGCATAGAGATATGATAAGGATTTCTCACAAAGACCCTCTTTTTTCTCCCCAGGAAAAATCTATGAGGAGAAAGTAAAACTATTAAGTGTTCTGTATAACCTAGTCTTTATTTTCCACCAATAGGTATAGTAATAAACTAAATTYGTATTGAAAAGTTGTATGCTATGTGATATCACAAAAATCTTCAGAAATAGAAGCGTGACCATGACTATATGCTCTATTGTTTGTTTAAATACATATCTTTCTTCATCTTTACATACATTAGAAAAATTGAAGGATATATAGCCAGTATGTTGTCAGATAATCTAAGATGCACAGTTAATTCCAGGATTACAGTTTCACTGGTCATAGGCCCTCTAAGTCTGTAGTTTATGCTGATGAAATAATCAGATCATGAATCTTTGAACATGGATTCATTCTGTCTGGAAATTTAGAAAAACTGTCTCATGTTCAGGAGCCCTTCACTGGCTGGTCTCACATGTATTTTGCTGGGTTGTGGAGGTTTTTTTGTGTTTGTTTGTTTTTTTTAAATCAAGGAACTAAGAATTAAATGTGAGAACCATATATATATGTAAAAATATGAACAGTCTAGAGAGGATAGAGAGGATTTTATACCTTTTTAATGATAAGCAATTTTCTGGTATAGATTTCTAATAGTTCTACTTACTGCAGGAACACTGTATGCAGCATTATATAGTATATATAATATAGATAGTATAGAAGATACGAGTGGTTTARCCAAGTGTCTTAATTTTTTTACTTTGCATTAGTGTGAGACTCTGGATATTGAAATGCCTGTACAAGCTACACACTAAACAGAAACATAGCCAGATTTAAGCAGAATAATATTAGCAAGAATATTATTAGCAAGAATTCAAGCAGAATTCTATTATTTATAATATTTAAAATTATTCAGCATGTAAGATAAATTTCAAGAAGTCTTGTCTTTTAATATTGTAGCTTTGCATAACTGTACCTGGAGGTATTCTGCAACAAAAGTATAATAAGGTAAACAGAGAAATTCAGATACATAATATCTAGAGCTCTATGATTCCCACTGCAGAAATCTCCATAATTATAGAGATTATAGAGATTGCACACTAATACTAATTCTCCTCTAAAACTGATGCAATTAAAAGATAGTAGTAGTTCTAAATTAAAACCTCAAATTTGCATTTGAAAGATAACAATTAGATTAGTCAATAAAACTCTGTGAAGTAAAAATGTAATCTTTATTATTTTCCCATGGAAAAACAAAGGAAATAAAGAACAGAAGAGATAGACTAAAGGAACAATGTAATTATTTACAGCGTAGCTTTGTTCTCCTAGTCACTGCAACACTTCAGTTTTGGATTTTGGGAACATCTGTTCACACATGTAATATGTATATCTACACTGCCATAAAAGATAGATGATAAGTTAGGCTTCCAAACTGCTGCTGCTTGTATTGTTGGGTTTGTCATTTTACAGTACCTTCTGGGTATGCATCAGCCAAAAGTGATGGAGGAGGTAAAAGGGGGAAATGGCAAAGGCAGCCTTTCMGCACTGTGCGATATTGAGATCAAAGTTCTCTTTGAATTCCTTGTATAGGTGCCAATATTGATTTTCAGAAATGTTGGAGAGCAGAATTATGAAAACTTTTGTGAGAAAGAATTCAACATTAAAAAAAATTGGTTTCAACCATCTCTAGGTTTAAAAAATATGTTAGAGAAAAACTTGAGGGGAAGCTTTGGCAGAGTTCAGGGACTGTACATGCTAGAGCTATTTTTTTGTAAATGAAGCATGGAAGATTAGGAATTTGATGCATATGTTTGTTCTCCAAGCAACAGGGTTATTTTAGAAGTTGAGGCCTAATTTSTAATCCAAAAAAATTGATTGCAATTTTATTTAGCTATCACCTGCTGTGTAGGGACCTTGTTACAAATTCAAGGATCATAGGGGATGTTGTGGGTATATATATTTTTTCCCCTCGTCACTTCAAACATAGAGGAAACAGCTCTCTCCTTAAACCTTAATGAGTCAAGGTGAATTCAAACCAGATGTTTTCTGGTTTTATTCCCACTTACAAATCACAGCCCAACTTGCTGCATAGAATGCCCTAAATGTAATGACCAAGTAGTGCTCCCTCTTTTAGGACTGAATGTTCATGGGTTATGCTCCAAGCTAAATGTTTATTTGTCTAACTGTTTTATAGGAGAGTTTGTTAAAAGACTTGGCACAGTGTACTTCAGTTTAATTTTAAGCTTGACAGCAGTCCTGGCCTTAGAGTGTGTATGTGTGTAATTTAGTTGCTGTGCTACTGGAAGTCTATGGAAGATTAATGAATGGTAAAGCTCTGTGGCAGTTTTGAAGAGATGCAGGATAGAACAAACCAGTTACCATCTGTTCAAAATATCTCTTACAGCTCTTTTAAGGAAAACCATTATCAGCAGGAGATAAAGGCATGCAATAGTTTTAAATATTAATATTTTTCTGATGCCAGTGGGAAGTTCTGTTTCTGTACTTACCTTGTGGGGCAGTGTCATGTATACAAATATACATACATGCATACATTTGTCTTTATGTGATGTATGTTTAACTCTGCTTTTAATGTGATATTTAAAAAAAACAAAACAACAGAGAAAAACAACACAAAACAAAGCACTAGACTCTTGATAAGTTCAAGTTATTGAAAAAGCTACCATAAATTTTATTTTCCCCCAAAGTAAGATGGAGATATTTACTTCTATATAAACTTTTTTGTGTATAGTTTATATTGATTGAAATAAAAGTTGGATAGGTGTATCTAAAATTTAAAGCTATGTGATTTTATATAACCTTACATTGGGACATCCTCAGTTTTTAGGTGGACTTACTGGGTTTAGTAGAGAATTCATAGCAAAATTTCAAGCTAGAGATATATGTTGCCAGACCATAAAATGCATATATTTTCATTAACCAGCATTTCTCCATATCTTGGTTTTCAGAAAAAGTGCATAATGAATGAGAATCATAGTTTTGAAGAGGACCTGAATCTGATTTGGTTGCTAATGTCCCTCAGCAGATAAATCTAGACGCAGCTTCAAAATCTCTCCAAGCCTGTGAATGTTTAACACTTCCAGTTGTATAAATATTTGATGTTCTGTATTTTTAGGGGTTAATTCTGTTGACCCTTACTTCATCAATAACAGACAAGATGGAATTTCTGTCACTTCAGAGAAGGGACTCTGCTCATCCTAATTCTTTTAAGTGAGATCAACTTTGAGAACAGGGCACAGCCCACCTTGCAGCAGAGTGTCTACGCTTTGTTTACAACCAGTACAATTCCAGACAGTATTGTCACCAAAATATGGAGAGCTATTCAGGGGATCAAATGTAGATGATTACTGTGGGATGARACAAATAACTCTTCTGCATCTCACGAACTGCAGTGATGGAGGAAGCAGTTAATCTGGTGACACATAAACACCTGCAATTTTATATGCCATGAGGTTATTCCACCTGGCTTTTAACTGCTTCTTCAGAAGTGTTCAAGTCTCCTCCAGGTCTTGTTGGCTGTCAGTCAAGCTTCATGTTATTGCCTCTGAGAGCTTAGGGCATCTCAAACAGAATGAGGTTAGTTGAATGTCATCTGCTATTTCTACTAGAGTTGAATAGGAGTTCAGATCTTCCAGATGACACGTAGCTGTAGATGTCTAAATGTAGATGAACTGATTCCTGTTCAAATCAACTAAGATTTAACTGATCATCTTGAGCTTGACTTTTATGAGAATTTATTACTACTTAAAATGTCCAAGAATATCTGCCAAGTCTTGCATGTTACTGGACTCTTGGGAGAGGCGTCTGGAACTGTGGATGGAAGCCAGAAGTAGAGTCTAGGACACTGCAAAAGAAGTATGTAGACAGCCCAATCAAGCTCTTTGCCTCCCTTTACATATGCAGAAGGAAATATACACTCTGGAAGACATTGGTTTGAAAATCAGTTTAGATAAATGTAAAAGAAACAGAAGAGGAAACGTGTTCTGTACACTACCACCAAGGAACTGCCCTTCAGAGATGTCTTTTTGTCTTTACTGGTCCTACAAGGAACATAGAAAAATCAACTTAAATGCAAACTAGATTTTAACATACCTCAAAAACTAGGTGAGACTAATCTCATCCATATTTTATAAATTTTCCTCATCTTTCTCTGTTACTGTTCAGATACTTTTGTTTACTCTGTGGGTAAAAAATAAAGGAAAAAAAAAGCAAGGATCTTTCCTTTCTGCTTTCATGTGGATAACCTTCTTTTGCCTTCACACGGTAATCCACAAACTACCATAGAAAGTTCAAAGAAAAATAAGCCATCAGAATTACTTGTGCTGTATCAATTGCACATTAAGCAAGTACATATAAGAGGCCAAAACATGCACAATGTAACAAACATATTTACATTTTATTTCCTTCACTTTTCTATAAAATTATTGTTCACTTTGATATGTTTTGAGTTTGTATTTGCCATTTGTCTTTTATAATAAATAGGCTTAAAGATAATCTAATTTCATCTCCCTCAGTCCATCAAACATTTAATATTGTAACAGTAACCAACATTAATTTTTCTAATTAGAAAAAAAAAGAGTTTATTTTCTGTGACATGTAGAATTTCAGGGGCTTTTAATCCATCACACAAAGTGCAGTATCATATTTGACCAGAAAACTATATTTTTTAATTGATGCACTATACACAGAAAACTCTAATAATTTATTATACTTTTATGAATAGTAAAATATTCTTTCAACACTAACTAGTCTATTCTTTCTTTTCTTTAAGAATGATTAGAGGCTACCAAGGTAAAGCACCTTTGGTTGAAGCATTAGTCTTTTTATTGTGTTTATCTTAAATTGTGTAATTGGTTTTAATAGTTTAACATATGTTCAAACTCAACTCTTCAAAAAAGCTAAAATTCCATTTCTAACAGAATATTTGCTTTTAATAAAATCTTTATATTCTTTTCTAAAAAAATGTAGTGTGTATAAAACTGAGAGATCTAGTAATCTGTTCCTCTCTCTTCAGACCAAATGATATACAGGAGCCAGGTTGAAGTTAGTAGCTCAAGTTCAACAGCCAGACTGGCATAGGTCATGAAATGAGGTAAACTGCAGGCATCAGAGCCATGTAATAATGTACTCATTCATGGAGTGACTATTAAATTAGCCTGAATTTTTTAATCTTGTCGGAAACAGGAGCTATTTTTATTACATATTGGAGTACAGAGAGATGAATGCCCTTAAAGCCTTGTTTTCTGAAACCTGTGAACATCTAGCAGGATCAAGGATCTTTGTTGTGAGACTCTGAATCGGACACTCTTTTAGTGGATCTACAGCACATTTCCTTTGAAATTAACATGTTATAAAAGACAAAAGTCTTCCAAATCTATGTTTGATTACAACACAAATAGAAGTAAAATTAGTCTTTAGTTGAATAAAACCTAGTGTGCTGTGTAGGAAAGACACACCTTTCCCTTTCATCTTGCTTTTCACTGAGCTGCTCCGGGCAGTTAGCAATACTAGAACACCTCCTCCAGTCAGATTGCAAAGTCTCSTCCTTTCTTACCACCCTGATGGAGGCTGTTTCTTAATACGGCCTCTTTTCAGGAGCTTCCCAGGGTCTTCTCCTGGCTAAAGTCTCATCCATTTGTTCACTTGACAGAGTCATCTTTCCACACTGCCTAACTACCTGTTCAGAGGAAAGGAGAATCCTTTTAGCAAAAGGTTCTGTTCCCATATCACCTATGCAAAAAGTGTTAGGGTTTGGTTCATAAACAAACTTCTAATTTCAATTATCATAACAACCATATAGGATGAGATCCAGACTGCTTGTTTCCTGAGCCAATGTAATTGTTCTGACACTTAACAGAAGGTGACAGGTGCAAGATAAATTTATTCAGATCTTATAAATTGGGGGATTATGTTCTCTATGCAATCACTCCAAAGAAGTAAGTGTTCCTGAGGCTGAACAGGGTGTAGTCAATAAGACTAAACAATGTAAAATCATATGTACAGAGAGACATTTGCCTTTTTGCCCTTCTCTGCAGGTTAGTAATCCAATAAAGGTTGTGCTTATATAGTGATGCAATTAAGTTCTTGATCCTAAGTTTAATCAGAGCAGACCTGCTAACACATCAAATTTATGTCCATGTTTGATATGTTAACATACACTAAGCCTGTCTACACATAGTCAGTTATGGAGTCAAAGCTGAGAGCTGGAATCTAATACTGAAATGCATCAAGGAACAGCTTCATAAATTACTTTTCATTCTAAAAGATTTTGTGAGCAATTCTAGTTAGTCAAAAAAAAAAAAAAAAAGGACAATAAAGCTCATAACCAAAAGGTTATTTTTTAAAAAATGAGCTGGGGTTTCAAGCCATCAATTTCAGTGTCTTAATTGGAAGTGGTGGCTAACCAAGTAAAAATGTTCCTAAATAAAATAAGTAAAAAGCTTCCTAAACACCACTCAGCTGGAAGTCTTTGAACTACAGACCTATTACAGTTCTTTATCCCTGCAGCAGGAAGGGTGGATTTAATTTCCGATTCTGAGTTCTACCCGTTTACCTTTAGTGCTATACTTACCTTTCAGAGAAGCTCCAAATTGCACCATGTTACATTTTATTAGGTTGATGGTTCAGCTGGTAAACCTCAAAGGGAAGATTTAGGGCCTTGCTGAAATAACTACATAAACATGTCTTTAGAGCTGTTTCCTCCCTCTCAGGATCAAGACCTTGGAGTTTTCATGTGAAGACACATGATTAAATTATCAGACTTTTTCTGTGTCAGAAGACAAGAAGAGGATAATAGAGAAGTGTCCACCTTTTGTACAGTAATTATGGAACTGATTCAGAGCTCCTACTAGCAGAAACTAGGGCATTCAAAGAGGCTAAGAGACCACTTCCAACTCTTCTGTTGAAGCTGGATCACAGTGAAGCCAAAAGGCATGAGACAAGGATTGAGAGAAAAGAATGCAACAGAAAAGTAGCCGTAGCTCAGAAATTACTGTATTGCTGCAARAAGGAGAAGTTGCAAATTCTTTTCCTGTTGATTCTTCTTCCCTTTTATTCAGCAACTGTCTAATATTAAAATGAATATATTTCAGGGAGCAATACTTTTTACATCTAACCTGTTATAATAATTTATATTATTTTTATATATTTTTCATACACACACACATACACATATATATATAAATATAACTGTATGTGTGATACTTAAGGCTGGGTAGAATGCAACTGTGATCTATGGAAGGGTTGATTGTGGCTGATTTCGCTGGCTGAGAATTTGAGAAATTTATCAGTAACCAATTCACATAATGTTCCTGTTCTCTTGTAGGCCTCAAAAAGTATATTTAGCAACATCAGCCTGTAGGCCTCGAATCACTGGCTTCAGCTAGCTTGCTTCAAGTGTTTAAATTTCCAAGTGTCTGAGCAGTCTTGGTGGTAATATAATTAAAAAACAATATAAACAAAGGGACAACAGGTCAGTGTGACCCAGGATTTTTCTTCCAGTTTGTTTGTGAAAATGTACAGGAACAAAGAAACTATTGATTAGATTTCTTAGCATACATGAATGAATGGCTTTGGAAATTCTCAAACTCAAGCATGAAGTCAGGCATGACATTTTTAACAGTCCCAGGTAGACTTTTATTCCACGAACTTGTCACATTCCTTTTTAAGCTCATTTAGACATCTGGCCTTCAGAACATCCTGTGGCACTGCATTACTTAGTTTAATTACACATGCTACCACAAGAATGTCTTTTGAGAAACTGTGCATCTTTTACCAAATGGACATTCCTTCTAAAGGAAGACATTTCATAGTTAAGGTTAATATCTACCATTAGATCACTACTGTATCTGGAAAAAATAAAACTTCTGTGTGATTGAAGCCTAGTTTTTGTATTAGTTAGTTTGTTTACTTCTTGCCAAATATCTGGTTTAGTTACCTTTCTCATAAACCTTAAAGCACATTTGTACTTAGACAATCGATTATGTTTAATAGAAATGCAACTGTGACTCTTAAAAAGAGATGCTTGAAAATACTCTATTTCTAGTGTCTCTGTCCTGGTATTTCAGTAGATGAATAGAATTTTGTCTCCTATTCCCTGGAGACTCCCAGCTTTAAATTGGCTTAATCAACTGTTATATGAAGTTAAATCATAGAATCATTGAATGGTTTGGGTTGGAAGGGACCTTGTAGATCACTTAGTTCCAACCCCCTGTCATGGGCAGGGGCACCTTGCACTAGACCAGGTTGCTCAGAGCTTCATGCAACCTGGTCTTGAACACTTCCAGGGATGGGGCAGCCATAACTTCTCTGGACAGCCTTTTCCAGTGCCTCACCACCCTCATAGTGGAGAATTTCTTCCAAATATCAAATGTAAATCTCCCCTCTTTCAGTTTGAATCCATTCTCCCTTGTCTTGTCACTACATGCCCTTGCAAAAAGCCTCTCTCCAGCTTTCTTGTAGGCCCCCTTCAAGTACTGGGAGGCTGCCATAAGATCTCCTTGGAACCTTCTCATCTCCGTGCTGAACAACCCCAGCTCTCAGTCTGTTTTCAGAGGATGTATGTTTCTTTCTTTCTTTTTTTTAATAAGATGCATTTATTTTTCAATTCTGTGTAATTTTACAAATCAGGGTCTATTTTTTGTCTTTTTGTCTGGGCCTTAATTTTCTCTCAGAAAATAATCCTTATCACATTATTGGCAAAGGCCACATGGTATTTTATAGCCAACCTCACCCCACAGCTACTCATTCACTTATAAGAACGCCGGATTTAGCCCTGATTTTTGAAAAGGTATGAGAAATGTAATCAAATACATTTTGTAAGCATCCCATGTTTAATCCAGTTCTGCATATTCGTGACAGAAGATTTTGCTAATAAGGAAACATTGCTTAGAGACTAAAACTGGAAAGAATAGATCAGAAAGCCAACAGCAACACAGTTCAGCCACACACAGTCCATTATCTACTAAAGGAAAGGATTTTTAATGAGATTTCCTTGACACTGGTGTTCTTCTATCACAACCAGGACTACTAATGTACCAATCAGACCAGAGCAGTGTTGCTGCCAGCATTCTTCCTTAAAGAATGAATTTTTTTTGTTATGCCCCTTTAAGTATTTAACAGGTTTGCATTGTACACAAATCCTTACAACACAGTTTAGTTTTTCATATGAAATAAATCAGCCTTCAGATATCAAACATGGTTCATTCCAATGAACATGCTTTTTTTCCCTCCCAAATGTCAACATTAATGGGGATAGAGGTGAATGGGTGGCTCTAATAGTGTTCCTTTGTTGCCCTTTAGGAAAAAATCTCTTAGCTATGGAGTAATACAACATAATACCTTACTTTCTCCAAGTTATAATCGTAGCCCAGGCAATTAGGGTAGCTAGCACAGATGAATGTAGAACATAGAATGTTGCTTATACAAACCAAATTTTCGTTGTTGTGTGGATAATTAGGAGTTGTGGCATGTTTAATTTATTTAGTTATCTACAGAATTTTAAGCTTTTTTATTGTTACTTGCCAGTTCTGAAATTGAACACAGAGGATACTGTGCTGGGCATGTAACAATGAGAACTCGTGCAGAACTGTCTCGAGGAAAAGAAATATTTTAATTTTGTGCGATAGTGTAACTCTAGATGTGGCATAAATTCTATACTGAAGTCCATTTTAACAGAGTTTATGAAATACTTCCACTTAATTAGGCGAGTTCAATTTAATTTCAAGAATATTATAGTGGAAGCACGGTCTGATGGTTAAAGAATTACAGTAGTGTGAGGTGTTACCAGATCCTATTTTGCTATGCCTTCCTGCTAGGACCTTTGACAAGTATTGAGAATCATGGGAGGAGTTTTGCAGAGTTTGGGTACCTAATTTACATTAAACATATAGCAAACAAAGTAGTAGTCTCAGGAATTGTAACCATGGCTTTCTTTCCATGTAGCTGTCATACAACATAAATAGCATACAGACCCAAACCAATGCAAATAAAACTAACAAAAAAACCTCCCAAACCAACTCAAGAACAAAAAAACCCACCAAAACCAAAACAGCCAACACTGTGGGCTTGTTCTCTGCCTTTGTTCCTCTTTCAGTAACTCTTTATCTTTTTACTGCTTAGTTTGTCTACTTGACTGAAAGAAGTGAAAATGTCTATGTGTGGTATAGCACACTGATAAATTAATTTTCATATGCAAGAAGAGCAAGAAGATTTTATTTTGAACACTAAGAAAAGATGGGAATATTAAAGTCATGGCTCCACCTTATCAGGAAGGCTCTTACATTTGTTCTAGGATTGTGTGCTGTATAACAGCAATCCCCAAGAAAAAAAACTCAAGAAGGTAGCAAAGGCCTTGAAAAGACAGACCTAAGACAATACATAAGGCCACAAAAGCATATACACAGTACATATATGGTCATAGAAGAATGAAACTTTAAGAGCTAGGGAGAACTCACTTCTGAGTGTAACAAGGAGAAAACAAAATCCATGCATCTAACATCTGTAATGAATCTCTCACATGGTGAAATGTGAAGGAGATCATATAAATACACACTGAAGTCTGCCACAGCTTCTACCAACATAGGAAATGGAGGAAGAGAGAAGAATTGCTGAAGTATTGTTTCTCTCAGGTAAGGACACTATGCCTGATCTGTACCACTACTTACCTGCAACTAGTCCTTGCTCCTCCTTAGCAGAAAGTATTGCTCTTTCATTTGCAGTTATGTTTTGTCTAAACATCAGAGATAATCAAGGGTCAGTGTTAAAACATGTGCTTTTACCTTATTTTATGTAACAGTACCTTGAGTCTACATTCTCTGTCTATGAAGTGTATAGACTGTATGTTGCTTACAGCTTTCTTCCTCTGACTAGACTCAAAAGTAATGCTTAGGATACTTTTTAGATATCCTTTATTTTCCTGAAATTCTCAGCTCCTAAATGAAGTATCTGACTACAATTTTTTTCGTCATGGAATT
This sequence comes from Amblyornis subalaris, assembly GCA_018881555.1. NCBI lineage: Eukaryota > Metazoa > Chordata > Aves > Passeriformes > Ptilonorhynchidae > Amblyornis > Amblyornis subalaris. The sequence continues at coordinate 4,355,694 of JACAXG010000052.1, forward strand.
AAATGGAGAAAGCATTCTGAATAATGCCAATATTTAAATTTCCTCTTAGGTGGTTCAACTCCCAACTTTGACTACCAGTTTCCTTCCTTTAAAAGATTTATTTATTTTCTGCTTTTTTCTGGAAGTAGGCATCAAAGCCCTTTCTTTGAGACTTTGGCATTTCAGATCACTCTTAAAAAAAGGATGGGTAGGTGGAAATGCCCTCCCCCACGTATTTTTTTCTAGGAACGAGTGCTTAGGACATTTACTTGGAAAGATTGAATTCTTTGCTTCAGTGAGTCCTACTTGATGCATAGCAGAGCAAATTGCGCAAGCAGAAATGAGAAATGCCTGCTCCAGAAATCCTCGTAGCCAGTTTTTTATTGTGTTCACTTGGGACATGGTCTTATATGTCATCTTATAGATAAGACTTAGACCTAAGTTACCATTTTGGAAAGTGTCCCAAACTTCTACAGGGAGAAACAGTGCTTGGGAATGACCTGCCACTAATGTTTTCTTGGGGGGTAAAATCATACCTCTGAGCACGTCTGTCAGTTCATATCTGGCACATGATYTTGTGAGTGATGCTAAAATGCAGCCATGAAGTTGAGCATTAAGGTTTGTCAGGACATAGCTGATGATGATGACTAGAAGCRGGCACTTCTAGAAGCAGTAAATATCAGTATGTTTATCAGCTAGATAAAAGGGGAATAGTCCTCTGAACTAAGAACAAATAGCTTATTAACTTGCATAGGGGCTGTATTTCTATGTAACAAAGAAATCTGTTTGGAACAGGACAAACTAGATACACAGTAAAATCAAAGAATTAAGAAGTGGGAGTGATCAGGTTCCTGTCTGGAAATTTATTTTCTCTGTCCTTTTGTTTTTTCTTTCATAATGTAACTGTAGACATATGTGCTGACCTTAGGGAGTTATGACTGTGGACCAAGCATATTTAATTTAACTATCTATCTGCACTCCTTTCTTGATTTTTTTTTTATACAATGTCAAATACTTGGCCACTAGTGTGATGGTTATTGAAATTACCTGTGGCAAAGGAGAAAACACAATGTTGTTAAAACAGCTGACCACCGACATTGCAGGCAAGTCATCTCTCATGCTATAGACAACTCTCTCTTCAAAAGTGTTTCTAAAGGGCCATTCTTCATTTTCTTGGTGGCAGTTTTGTTTTCCAAAATGTTTGATGACTCTGAAGTCAATGGGAAGTTCTTCGAACGTTTAGGGTGGGATTTTGTGATTCTGTCATTCCCCTCCACTAACATAAGATGTCTAATTACAAGCCACTTTGGTGTCTAACCGAAAATAGATGTCATCTACTCCTTTAAATTCTAAGTGGTCTGGCCATCAGGTGCATGGTATCTCTACCTGAGCAGCCAACATAAACATATCCCTTGGCCTTAATCTTTCGCTATTAGAGTTGCTCATTTGTAAAATGATGACAGTAACACCCCTCCATTCCACTGGGAAAAGTAGAAAAATATTTCTTCTATCTCTCAACTTTTAAGTGCCTTCCTGTGTAACCTTAACATTCTTCCAACATGGTCTTGTAATAATAGGGATAAAATGTAGGTTTTGCTACCATAAAAAGGACCTTGAAGTCAAACTTCTGCTGCTTGATCTCTGTCTCTTAGAGATTTGTTTGTAATTTTGATATGCCTAGAGTTCACCACATAAGCCCGAATTAAAAAACAGAGAAGAAAGAAATTAAATACTGGAGGGACTTATCACAGTCTTGAATCTTTGCTCTGTGTTTGTATCTCCCTAGATAATACTTCCTGTATTTTTGAACCTGTTTTGAGCTGCTATAAGCTTCTGCTCATTATGACATTAATTTATTTTTTTTTCAGAGCTTAGAGGTAAAGCTTTGATTGTTCTCTTTGTTTCATGCATTTGTTTCTGCATTCTGGCTAAAAGATTATATTTATCTGAAGGAATAATCTGCTCTGACATAACACCTGTTCCATGCAGTTTTGATCTATTCATGTGTATGCCTCCATCTCCTCTTTTTGTGGCAATATATTCTGAAATGTACTAGCGATATGTTTAGGGGGAATCCATTAGTTGATGCTGTATCTTTTTCATTTTTTGAAAGCATGGGGGATTTTAAGAGGCTACATATTCAATGCAGCAGCAATAATGGCCCTGCTGGATATGATAATATTTTGTGATTGTTACATGTTAGACAGGTACTTGAACACACACGACCTATTCATGCCAAAAAGCCCCCATATCTACTATAATGCTACAGCTTTTCACACTCCCCCTGCTGAGTTTCTAATGCAAACTATCACAGTGTGTGGTCCCCACTACTGTAAACATGAATTCCTTTCTCATTGTGACTTTATATCTTCTACACTGATTATAATGATTCTCTATCAGTTCAAAGCTGTCAATGTGCTCCTGAAAGGATTGCTAGTGGTAGCAAGGAAAAAGAAAAAAGAAGAAAAAAAGTCTTGGATGCCTAAAAAATATAAAGTGTGCCCAGAATCAGGAAAAGTTCAAATATCTTTTACTGCTTAGTTTCATGTAAATGAATGTATATTTACATATGCTACTTCCTTTGCCTTTCTCTCTCCTTTTTTTTTGAGTAATCCGAATAATTTAACAAAGTGAGTAGTCTCTTCCCCTCCATTACATATATTTGGGAGACATAAAGATGCATACATCACACAGTCCATCTATTTCATCAGTTTCTGTCCTTGCCAACATCAGTTTGCATTCATTATAGTCACCCAGCTCAGTGTAATGTTAGAAGTGAAGCAGGTCTGCTTCCTTCTATTAGAAAAGTTATCCGTGGTTAGTATCATTTAACTGTACCTATCAAAGGCAAAGCACTGACAAGGATGTCACATTCTTTTTGCATAGAAGAGGACACTTTATTATTGCAAGAAAGAAAATAATAATGTCACAGTGTAAAGCTACCATGTATCTCCTTCATCAGCCACAGCAGGAAGCAATGCTGTATGTGGTAGTTTAAATCTTCTTCAGCGATTTGACAGCTCCAACTGAGTAAAAGAGTCCACATGTTTAGACAGATTTAGAGGACTTGGAGCACCAGCCTTCGATTTCAAGAACTTGGAGTTGTCGCAGAAGCACGTGATCTCATGAGTCTTTCACACAAACCCCGCAAGAGTGGTGAGTTGTGTTGTAACAATATTTCATGGGAAAGAAGCAACCATGTTGGTTTTTCTTAGGCAGAAGTGCTCTCATTACCTAAAATACAAGGAATTTCAGGGAATCCAAGTGTGGACAATCTTTTTCTTAAAAAAATTGATTTCTCTATCAAAATGGAGGGAAAAATGTAAGCAATTAAGGTGTTTCTACTATGAACCTGAACAATTTAGCTATGAAATGTTCTTAATCTACGGTTTACTCCAGAACAAACTTTGTCATAACATATCTCACACTTCCAAACAAGAAGTACAGGAGGTAGAGAAGCAGTTTTGTTGTTCTAGCAACAGTTAATGTCTACTTTCATTAATTACAGCAGGGATGGGAAGCAGACAGCTTATCCACTATTAATTGAAATAAGCAAGTGATCAATATGACTGTTAATTGCACAAAGAGCAACAAATACCCTGTATGCCTTCCCATAAGGTACCAACTGAAGATAATTTTCGTGCTGCTGCATTCGTCACACCAATCATACTCATAGGAGCACAGGACTGATGTTCAATAGACTAAATTTAATGGTGCTCAGTGATAATCAGGGCCTTCAGATACAATACTAATAGTAATGTCAAGTACTATTATATTTTCAGATTTATGTGAAATTATCGAAATGCTATTTGCTATCATTTTTGTCCAAGGTTCATCCAGTTGTTTATGCAGTATGTCGATATTGATTCTACATAGTAAATTGTTTATAGCAGGGGCCCAGTGGCTAGTACATCTAACATCTCCAGTGCCAGCAGCAAGTGATTTCTGCCAAGGATTGGTGGCAGTATGCCAAGCCATCCAGGGCATCGTTCATTTTTGCTATCCTAGCTGGCTTTGTATTATTGTGGTGGGTTTTTTTTAATCGCTTATGTTTCTCCTGAATACTTTTTCCTTTTATCTAGCACAGCATGCAAGAAAAACAGAGGAAGGTAAAAGTCTTTCTGAAGGCTATTTCTCAATGAAAAAAAGACACATCTAGTAAAGACACCACTCTAGAGTCATTAGATGCTGTTATATGTGGTTGGTGCTGTGTCATTTAGCAAAGTGTTGCTCAGTGGGTACAGCAGCTGGTATATATGATTTTCTATACCACCTGCAAAAATATCCCATACCATATAATCAACCACCTGGATAAAAAAGAAGGGTAGCAAAACACTGTTTATTATGTAGCAGCACCCATATTTTCCTTAAACTTGTGAGTATACAAACAGACTGATAGTAGAGACGTGTACCAGATAAGGTTTGTTAAAGCTTTTCTGTTCAATAAAGCATCTACTGCCTGCTGTTCAGATAGTATTGAACAGATTTGCCTTATTTCTAATGAAGGTGTTTGGGCAATTTTCTGGCACAAATGAAGTAAAATTATGTACTTTAAATGTTCATTAAAAAAAAAAAAGGCATTCAACCAGCCACTACCATTTTCGTGTAACAGATTGGAAACTACAACACATACAAATGGAACCTCAGTGATAAATTGGTGTCATTAGTACTGTCGGGATTACTCATTTGCTTAGAAAGATCCTGTCCAGTGGCAACATTTCAAACAACTGTTTTAGCAACTTCTGATTAACAAGCTGCCCTCTAACATTCACAAGAGATACCTCAGATCACCACTGCTCAGCCAGCTCCCTCCCCACAGTACCCACTGCTATTACATTTGCAGTGGCCACTGTGATTCGTTTCCATGAAGCTACAGCAGTTTAGTCCTGCTGAAAATCTGGCACTTGGTCTTCAAAATCAAATGCAACACACCCTTTCATGGCCTAATAGTTCCCTGAGTGAGCCAGCAGTAGTCTTACTAAAGGCTTTGAAAGACATGTAATCTGACTGCATGAGGATTTTATGGATCTGTGACAAGAGACCGATTCACAAGGAACCCAAATTTTAATGTTATATTACTATCCAAATGTGGCTAAGGGGACCATACAGGAAGTACTTGGGTAATGTTAGTTATCTGCTGGACACATTTGCGAATGTCTTGTAGTTTTTGTTTACTTTTTTATGCCCAAGTTCTCAGTATCCTTCACAATTGATGATTTGGAGGCAATATCATCTATTAAGCCAATAAAATAATGAAGTGTATTAGTAAGTAGAGTAATTTTTCTTTCATTTTTACAACTCTGGTGAGATTCCGTGTTCATTTGTAAAAATTTTTTTTTGTGTTATAATAACAAAATTAATTTAAATAGAAAACCAAATGACAAAGAAAAAATGTAGAAGGATATGGAGTCTTTCTACTTCAGGTGTATAATTTGTATCTGCTGAAGTAATAACTAACTTGGATTTTTTACAATCTGTTGGTTGTTGAAGTTCTGCATAAAACGAGCTGAAAATCTAATTCATGGTTCTGGTGGATCAGTAAAGTCGTCACATGTGACAACAGTGGATAGTTTGCCCTGTAAAGGCAGAGATTCATTTATTAAAAAAAAAAAAAGAGGAAAAAATGTTCTGCCAAGATCACTTTGGTCAGAACAGAAAAGAAATAAACTCAGAGAAAAACAGGAATATAAAATTAATAAACTAAAATGAGGATAAAAGTTTTGGCAGAGATAAAAAGTATTTTCACGATTATAAGCAGTATTCCATTAGAAAAATATATTTGTATGGACTGCAAAACTTCATGAACAGAAGACACAGAAAAACACTAAACGTAGTGTACCATGAAGAGGAAAAGCATAAAAATACTTACTGTTATCCCACCCTTAGGAAAAACAGTCTATTCATTCAAAGCAGTAACACCTATTCTGCTTGCCTGACTTGAGAGTGCTTAAAAGGTGTGTTTTCCTGAAAGCTCTTGTTTAGCAGCTAGTGGAGAATGAAGCCCAGACAGTCACACATTTAGGAACTCAGAGAAGTATCTGTCACAGCAGACCAACAAAGACAAAAAGAAATAGAAACAAAATGAAAACTTAAGAAAACCCCACCCTGATCAGTAAAACTGGCTTGTTACTAGTCTTACATCATTGTATAGCTTCAAAGAGAGGTTGATTTTTCAGGGTTGTCAGCTCAGTATCTTAYCCCATTCAAAAAACATCTCTTCAGGAATTTAAAAAAATAAAAATAAAACAAAATGAATAGTGCTAAAACACTAATTAAGTCTGTTTTCGAATTATGTTAATGAAACTACAAAGAAAATGCAAATCTAGAAGTCTCCAGAAATTCTAACAGTTGTGGTGTAGCACCATGGCTGGTAGTCCCACAGCAATACTTCCACTGCCCCCAGGAGAATACCATATTAGTGGTTCACAAATGTGCATTAAATTAATCTGTTTGATCAGTAAATGTTTTCAATTTTTTGGCGAGTAGGGATTTATTTTGAACTCTATTCTATGGGATTCAAAAATTGTGGAGTAATGCTGCCATTTGAGTCACAGAAGTAAAGTGAGCAAAAATCTGTCACTATTCGTAACACTAATATCATTCTTCAAGCCTCACGACATAAGCCAGCAAGATTCTCTTCATTTAAGTAAGATATAAGTACACTTATAAGTAATGCTATTTCAGCCCACTAGAAATCTAAGAGGTCCCACTACAGCAGTATAACAGTCACAAGACTAGTGATGCAGCACTTTAGGAGCGCTTTGCCTGCCTAATCATATTATAAACATATTCATAGTAGTCCCATGGAAGTCCAAGACTGCTTTTGTAGTAGGGTACTTATGCAGTACAAATGAAGCTCACTTTGTCACTAAGGAGAGGCTTTTTTACATTTTCTTTGGCACATGGGACTCCTGTTACTACAAGTTTTCCATTATGTTTTTCCATACACAAACACCAACAATATACTTTGTCAGATTGACCTTTCTTTGATATTAATTGAACAACAAAACAAGCAAGAACAAAGGCGAGCATCCGTGAGAAAGCATAAGAGTGTGTACGTCTTTGCACTATACTAAGTACAAGCAAAAATAAAACAGCAACAATCTCTGGGTAGAAGGAGAACATCCTTTTCATGTAAAAATGAAGAAAGAAAAATGGATAATTTCTTCTGCACATGGTGAAGGCCTTCATTGAACTCACATTAATTTTAGTGATGGTCTACAGTTATGTTAAACCAGATTTATCTTTATTCACTTATAGGCTCAAGACCTCAGTTTTTCTAAGGAAATCAGTTTGTTCAGAATAGGCAGAAAGAATCAATGGTCTATATATATCAGTCCTCTTCTCTTTGTGTCTCTTCATCCCTTTACCTGTATAAGTAATATAAAACTGGAATTTAAACGGTCTTGGCTGCAAAAAATGCAGGAAAGCCTCCCCAAGATACTCAAAAATACATGAGGATACTAAATGCTGAAGTTTTGTTGATCCATGTCTCCTTCAAATATCCAGCCTCCAACTACTGTTAAAGAAGCTGTTATTTACTTATTTAAGTACTTGACATGATGAAAAGGAGGCCCCTAGTTTTTCAAGCGAGCTGTCTAAAACTCTAATTCCTGTTAAATCTGCAGTGTGGTTAAAGCTTTCTTTGCCATTTGCAGAAGTAGTGGTTAGCCCTTGGATACTTCTCACGAGTCCTTTGCTAACTACAGGCTACATATTGTCTATTGATTACTACCCTGAGCATTGATTCTAGTTGCATTTACTTTTCAATTCTAGGCCTATAAGCCATCAAATGTTTTGGTTCTTTTAGATTTTWATTTTTTTAATATCTGTAATACATATTTCTAAGGATATACAATACATGGTATGTGTGTATTACTACAAATGACTACATACACAGAAGTTCCTAAACAAGAATGAAATAACTAATATGATATYTAATACTAGCATTAGGTATTTCTAAGAGTTATGAATTTCAGAGTTTGAGCATAAATACTCACTTAAAACACAAGATTCTTTAAAGTTTTCGAGTAAGGGATATTCTGGTCATTTCCTTCTATCTTTCTGCTTTTCTTCTTTTTTGCAAGCATTTAAAGTGTCTGAATTCCATAAAAATGGGTATTTATTCTTCACATCACAGTGCTAAAGAACATAACAGAGACACATTTCAATTTTCTACTCTTATTCTGCTTTATAATTTCAAGTAACCAAACCCTGGCCATTGTTTTTTAACTTGTACTCCAGCATGAGAACCACTGTAGTTTTCAAATTCAGTAATTGAAGTGGGGAAAATGGACATTTCTTCACATGGGAGTAATTGCAGATTCTTCACAGTTACTCCTTCATTGAAGGTATAAAAATCAATGCCATTTTTTTTTAAATGAGCATGTAGTTAGTCCTTTTATGGTGTCTATCTACTACAGCATTCTTTTCTAGCAGTATGATGATTTCTTCTTAGATGCTAGAAATCTGAAGATGGAAGAGGAAGGTAGGAATTGGAATGATTTAGTTTTCTGAGTGCTTTTTCAATGAGTTTTCTTACATTCATATATCGCACTAAGATGTTTTTGGAATACTTAAAGGTTGTTGTCACATAATGATTCCTTTGGATATGTAGTAATGTGAAGTTATCCCAATACGCATCCTTTCAGTACCCGAAAGTTTTACTTGTGGGAGTGCTACATTGTGACTGGGTAAAAGTTGCAAGAATCACAGAACTCACAAAAGGAAAAGGCATATTGTACACTGCCCACTTCCCTCACAGACAGTCCAAGCTAGATTTTCTCTCTCCTTCATGTAGATTTTAAACTGGCATGTTTTCCATTCCAAAAAAAGGGATCAGTGAAGCACCTTATTTTTCCAATATTTTCTTTAAATCCCTCCAGATTAAAGGCCCAAAATATAACCAGTGTAATGCATCAGAATTAATGTAAATGCAAGTAAGATTATGGTTCAGAAAGTGGATGCTTAAGGAAAGAGTGTGGGAAAGAACCTGTCTATTCCATGACTTTTCCTTAATGTACAAGCCAAGCGTCTCAGTTTTGAGACAAATTTAAGAGAGAGACTCTTTAGACTGAGTCTTTCTCTCCAAAAGGGTTCCAAAAATTCCCTTTCCACCAACAGAGAATGAATACCAAGAAATGAAAGTGAAAAAAATTAAACTGTTTATTAGCAAACAAAATACCTGCCCACCAGGCTAGGGAAAAGAAAAGGTAAATACCTGTTAGGCACTAAATTGTCAGAACCCACTTCCCCCCCCCCATGGAAACAAAAACCCAAAAAAGTGTCCAGAGAGTGGAGGCAGTGCAGGACGAATACACCTTTCCCAACATGAGGTCCAAAGATGGCCTTCCACATGGAAGGGCAGCAGACCCMCCGCCCCCACGGAGCAGTCCTGTAGCAGAGAAAAATTCCAGTGGCTACCTGGTGTTGACCTTTTTCCCTCCAAGGGCAATCACGGTAGGTGAAAACGGCTGGGTTGGAGCCTTCTGGTGTGCTTTATCTCCCCGGCTTGGCTCTCCAGGCCTTGGGCTTGGCGTGGAGCTGCTCCACTCTCGGCAATCCCTTCTTCTGCCGGTTTCGGAGCAACAGCCTGTTCAGTTCAGCTCCTGGCAGTCAAAGAAATGCTGCTTCACCTTCTCCGATCGAGGGGAAAGAGGAGAAGTGTTTTGCCTGGGCCAAAAYCCAAGTCAGCCAARCAGAGAAAACCATGCGGTCCAGCACCACAGGAGAAAAAACCACACTGCAGAGCCACAGGGTTCTGCAGGGGCRGCCCCGGTCTCGACTCTCTGGCAGCAGCCACCGCAGCAAGACACGGCAGGGCAGCAGGTCCAGCAGAAAACAAAACAGCTCTTGTCTCCTCTCCCCGCAAACACAGCTGACGTGTTTCCCAATCCTGGAACTGGAAGAGATGGAGGGGCTTCCTGCCGCCCAGACCGGAAGAGCAGGAGCATCCTCCCGGCCTCTCCCCAAACCAGAAGAGAGCGACTAACATCCCAGCCCTCCAAACTGGAAGAGAGTGAGCAATATTCTGGTCCCCCCAACTCTGCTAGGATCCCGGCCAGGCCCACACACCCACCAGCTTGGCGGTCGGGGAGAGAGAAAACAACAACAAGAGGGCATAGGGCAGAGGACCATGAAATAAATCATCATAATAGATCACTCCAGGACACCAAGATTTTGGAAGCCATCAGTTAGAGGCTCCCTGAGCTGAAGATAACAGCAGTGCATAACCACAAATGGTCTAATCCCTGTGATTTTGTTCTGTCTCTTTCTGAACTAGGTCTCCTTTTGCTTTTCATTTATCCTGTGGTTCCTCACTTAGCCACACATTTAACTCACTCATTAAATATGCTACAGAGCCATAGAATATCTTAACCTGGAAGAGATGCATAAGAAACTCCATGCTCCTATGCTGTGTCAGAAGCAGGAGTGTAACCAATCAGAAAATTTGGTTTATGCCATATCTTCAAGAGTCCTGATCTAAGACAGACTTGGAAAGCATGAGAAGTGTTTGAAGGTGCAAGTTCTATTCAGACAGCATTGAAGCAGTTATTTCAAATGCTGGGAGGCAAGCCCTGTATAGCTTTCAGCAACCTGCCTACAGTGTTTCCTGAAGTGCTCTCAGAACCTCATTGAGTTTTGGTTTGGAAGGAGTTAGTTCGCCCATAACAAAATGGAGAACCCAATAATCAAGTAACACACACTCAATGGAGAGGATAAGGCATTCTGTGTGCTGTAATGAAAAAAGGGGTCTAAATCATGTGGCTACATAAATGAACCCCATTCTGCATATCACTGGTTCCTTCTCAAAGCAAGATTAGAATTGTGCACTACTCAAGAGGAATATGCACCAGGCATTTATACAGTAGGATAATGAAGTTTTCTTTTTACATGTCATTTTTCTTTTTCTTATAGTTACTAAAATTCTGTTTGCCTGATCGTCGTGATCACGGACCAACAGGTATCCACAGAGGATGCCAAAATCTCTTTCTTGAGTGYGGTAATACATCATCTGAGCCTATCAGTTTGTTTGCACAGTAAGAATTCAATTGCACTTACCAATGTTGCATATTGTCTGGTATTTTATTGCCCATTCACTTTTACTTGCTTTTTAGCAGAGATAGTTCTGGCAAATATTATTTATTTTGAAAATTAAATACCTCACCACCTATAATCATATAATAATCCAGGACATGATTAGTCCCTGTCAGTTTACTTTCTTAAAGAGCTTTGGTGAGGAGCCTTTTCAAAAAGTTTTGGAAATTCAAGTGCATTATAGTGATTTAAATACACTTAGACATTTGATGATTCAGTGGGTTTCGCAGTTCAAAAGTCTTAGGTTACGGGATAAATCTATCTACTGCACAGAGGAGCTCTCAAAGACAATGGCAGTATGAGGAGCCCAAACAATACCCCGCTGAGCTGATCCCATTCCCACTACTGTGCCCATCAGATCATCAAAGACCTGTTTTCAAAAATCCTGAGGAGCACAGGACAGGCAGAACATGAATTACAGACCTCCAAGGAGTGAACATTTTGTTAGGCTGTCCAGAAGATCCATCAGCCCCATGGTCCAGGCATAAACCCCACCAAGATGCATCACCTGGAACAGCTCTCCAGACCTCATTTCAGACTAATTGCTGCCTAGGGGTGGGACACATTACGGAATGCAGTGGGAGAACATTTTGAGATTTTGCAGGTTTTATTACAATTTGCTTAAGGGAGAAACCAAAGGTAAGAAAAAGGAGGGGCTTAGATGAAATGATTTTGGAAGGAAAGAGAGAACTAAGAGGATAGAAAAGGCCAGTTTTGTGTAAATAGTTTGTTAGTTAGTACACTTGTCTGGATATGTCCAGAAATTTGACATCATAGGTATAAGTGAAACCTGGTGGGATGAGTCCTGTGACTGGAGTGGTTGGATAGTTATAGGCTTTTTAGGAGGGATAGGCAGAGCAGAAGAGACAGAGGGCGCTGTATGTTAGAATGTATGGAACTCGCAGCTGGCAATGGCGCAGTTGAGAGCCTCTGCATGAGAATCAAGGGGCAAACAAATAATGCAGATGTCACTGTGGGAATCTTCTATAGACCTCCTAGCCAGGGCGATGACGCTGGCARATTATTCTTTAAGGAACTAAKGGATGCTTTCAATTCAAAYAGCCTGTCCCTATGGGGGAATTCAACTTGACAGAAATTAACTGGGACCATCACAGAGCTGGTACAACCCAGGCCAGATGATTCCTAAAAAACGTGGATGACAACTTTATGGAACAGGTCCTAAGGGAGTTGACTAGGAAAGATGCCTGCCTTGATCTACTTCTTGCCAGCAGGGTGGATCTTGTAAGCAACATGGAGATTGGTGACCATCTTGGCCACAGCGACCATGACGCAATTGAATAAAATCTCTGTTGACAGGAGGAAAAATGTCAGCAAAACCTCAGCTGTGGATATGAGGAGAGCAGACTTCAGGCTGCTCAGGGAATTAGTAAGTAAGGTCCCCTGGGAAAATGTTTTTGCAGGTACTGGGGTCCATCAGTGCTGGTCACTTTTTAAACATCACCTCCTAAGGGCAMAGGAGAAAGCAATTCCTAAATGTTGGAAGTCAAGCAGGTGAGGCAGAAGGCTGACTTGGCTGAACAGGATTCTTTTATTGGAAATAAGGCAAAAAAGGAAGGTGACATGGGAAGAATACAGAGATGCTGCTTGCCATTGTAGGGAGAAAATTCATGTGGCCAAAGCTAAACTGGAGTTGAAGCTGCCGGAACTGTGAGGGACAGTAAAAAGAGTTTTTTCAAATATATTGATGGCAATAAGCAGCTTGAAAATAACATCAGCCTATTACAGGATGAGGATGGTCACCTCACAAACAGGGACATGAATACGGCAGAGGTCTTTAATGTTTTCTTTTCCTCTGTCTTCAACATGGATGACGGACCAAGGGGGTCTCAAGGGGGCCCTGAGGTGGAAGACCATGACTGCGAGCATGAGCAACCCYCAGTTGAACCTGGAATTGTGTGGGAGCTGCTGCTCCATCTGGATTCCTACAAATCTACAGGGCCTGATGGGATTCACCCAAGAATCTGATGTCATCTGATGTCATCGCAAAACCTCTCTTGATTTTTGAGCAGTCTTGGGAATCCAGAGAGGTCTCAGCTGACTGGAAGTTGGCAAATGCCCTGATTTTCAAGAAAGGCAAGAAAGAGGACTTTGGAAATTACAGGCCTGTCAGTCTCACTTCAGTGTCTGCTAAAGTTATGGAGAAGATTATTCTGGAAGGTATTGAAAAACACCTGAAAGACAACAGTCACCAGTCACAGCCAGCATGGCTTCATGAGGAGAAAGTCCTGCTTATCAAACTGACTTCCTTTCATGACAAAGTATCTTGATCAAGGGAAGCCAGTGGATGTAATCTTTTTGGATTTCAGTAAAGCTTTTGATACTGTCTTACACAGTACCTTTCTGGACAAAATGTCCAGCATTCAGCTGGATAAACAGATCATGCAATGGGTGAGCAACTGGCTTATAGGTCGGGAACAAAGGGTGATAGTGAATGGGGTGACATCAGACTGGTGACCTGTCACTAGTGGGGTTCTGCAGGGCTCCATCCTCAGCCCGGTACTCTTTAACATCTTCATAAATGACTTGGATGCAGGACTGGAAGGATGCTAAGCAAGTTTGCAGATGACACAAAACTGTGAGGAGCTATTGACTCCCTTGCAGATAAGGAGGCCCTGCAGAAAGACCTTGACAAATCAGAGGGTTGGGCAATCACCAACCATATGAAGCTCAACAAGGGAAAGTGCTGGATTCTGCACCTGAGATGGGGCAACCCTGGATGTACAGACAGATTGGGGAATGAGATGCTGGAAAGCAGTGCTGCAGAAAGTTGAACATGAGTCAGCAGTGCCCTGGCAGCCAGGAGGGCCAACCATGTCCTGGGGTGCATCAGGCACAACATCACCAGCTGGACAAGGAAGGGAATTGTCCCACTCTGCTCTGCACTGGGGCGGCCTCACCTTGAGTATTGTGTACAGTTTTGGGCACCACAATATGAGAAAGACATAAGGCTATTAGAGAGTGTACAAAGGAGGACAACAGTGCAGTCTACAACTTCCTCATGAGGGGAAGTGGAGGGGCAGGGACTGATCTCTTCACTGTGCTGACCGGTGACAGGACCCGAGAGAATGGCCTGAAGTTGTGTCAGGGGAGATTGAGGATGGATATTAGGAAAAGGTTCAGAGGGTGTTTGAGCACTGGAACAGGCTCCCCAGAGAAGGGGTCACAGCACCAGCCTGACAGAGTTCAAGAAGCATTTGGACAATACTCTTGGGCACATAGTATGACTCTTGGGGATGGTGCTGTGCAGGGCTGGGAGTTGGATTCCATAATCCTTGTGGATCCCTTCCAACTCAGCTTATTCTGTGCTTCTGTCATTTGTCTGACCAGCACAATCTCTCTGATTATCTAATTGCATTTCTTTCTAACTCTTTCCTGGATTAGAGCAGCTCTCTGTTCTGTGTGCATGTGTGTATGTATGGGGATATGAGCAGCAACTGGATCAGACCACAGGTTGGAAGGCTTGTGTCTGTCTCCCTGTCTATCTATCTATCTAATCTATATCTGTATCTATCTGTATATGTGATATGTGTGCATATTCTTGATGGGAATACATCATCAGCTTTGCTACTGGTTGCATCTGGGAGCAGGGAGTAGCAACAGTCTTGACTCTCTTGTATTGTTGAATCCAGTGTATATTTTGCTATAACAATAAAATAGTGTGATACTATTTTTTTCAGCTTACTAGGGAAAGAAAAAGTAAAATTAAACAAAAATTTTTTTAATGCTAGGTTTTGTCTATAATCATGACCACTCTTTTACTGGAGTCATTTAGTCCTCTGCAAAAAAAAGAAAACAATATCACATGAGCTACCAGCATTGCTAACTTCTCTTCATAATCACAAATGACTACTTAAGGTGCACCACAAATAGTTTTTCAAGAACGTTCACTAAATGTGTGAGCATAATGATGAAACTTTGTTTAGCTAAATAGGGTGAATTTCCCTACTCAGTCTTCGGACTATATCTGGACTAATCCTTTCAGCATGGTGCAATTTTTGTAGCAATGATAGAGCATAGCACTAATTTAAAGAACCAATATTCTGCTGGAATGCTCTGGTTCAGAGTTCTTTACTTGACACATGGGACGATGCTCCGTGCCCATTGTGCTCTATGCGCCAGATATGGTAACTGTCAGCTCACTGAGTGTAAGCTCTTTCCTTCCCTGTCTGGGGGACTGCCTATGATAAATTTTAAACTCACGAAACATTTCTCTAATATAGTAAGGGACTAGCTTCAGTGTCCTGACTAGCCATTATCTTTCTCATTAAAATAATTATTGCATCCAGTGTTGAATGTGAACTATTGTGTGTTATGACTGTGCATTTGTCTACAAAGTCATTGCGCTCTTGGAAGCTATTGTAGCTCATTTCTATAGGAAACCTTCTTATTATCTTGACTGTGAAGGGGAGTGGGGAAGGAGGGAATTCTGCCTTTCCCATATTCTGCATTTATTAAACATCATCTAAAAGAAAACATTTTAAACACATAAAAGCTTTTACATGCACTCTGCATCCAAGGGAACACATTTATTTTTTCTGCTACTTTAGCAGTATGTATGTGGTGATGCTATTTAAAAAAAATAGGTCAGGACCATTTTCAGCCTTCACAAAGACAGAACCATTTCACAATGTGCTGGGAAAAGTAGTGGCCTTGTATTCTCTTGCATTCCTTAACTACAAGAAGGTGTCCATGTATTTAGAAATCACCAAACTGCATTATTTCCTATAAATGTCAGAGGTGACTGGAGATACTTCAGTTTCCTTTAATATCTCTCAGTTAGTACAAAGTCAGCACCATGAAGCCCATTGTATAAGATGGATTTTCTTAAGCATTGTACTACATTGGTGAAATTAAATGACCATGGCAATCACTCGTGGTCCTAATCTGTACTCTGGAACACTTTTTAAAAAAATTTTGGATGTAAATCAAAATTTTCAGGCTAAACATCTGTGCATATCCTCCAGTTATATATAAAGTCAATTATTTGTACATAATAACAAAATCTCCAACTTTTCCTTCCTTCAAATCCTCAACATTCCAACTTGGGCTATTTTGTTTATCAACTGCTCATATGTGTCCATAATTATTTCAGTCACCCACTGTTCTGGGAAATCTGTTTCAGTAGTTCACTGCCTTCATTGTAAAAAAAAATTCTCCTTGTATCCAGTCTGAATATACTCTTTCAGTTTAAAACCATTGCTCCTTGTCCTATCACAACAGCTACTAAAAAGTTTGTCYCCATCTTTCTTATAAGCCCCCTTTAAGTTCTGAAAGGCTACAATCAGGTCTCCTCGGAGCCTTCTACTCTCCAGGCTAAACAAGTCCAACTCTCTCAGCCTTTTGTCATAGGAGAGATATTCCATCCCTCCAATCATCTTCATAGTCCTCCTCTGGACCCATTCCAACAGGTCCAGGTCTTTCCTGTGGTGAGGACTCCAGAGCTGGATCCAGTACTCCAGTTTGGGTCTCAAAAGTGCAGAGCAGAAGGACAGAATCACCTCCCCTGCCTTGAAGGCCATGCTTCTTTTGATGCAGGCCAGGATAAGATTGGCTTTCTGGACTGCAAGCGCACGTTGCCGGCTCGCGTCCAGTCTCTCACCCACCAGCACCCCTAAGTACTACAGGGCTGCTCRCAATCCCTTCATTGCCTAGTCTAAATTGATACTGGGGCTTGTCCCGACCAAGGTGCAGGACCTTGCACTTGGCCTTTTTGAACCTTATGACGTTCCCACAGGCCCATTTCTTGAGCTTGTCTACATCCCTCTGGATGGCATGGAATCCCTCAGGCATGTTAACTGTACCACTCAGCTTGGAGTCTTCTGCAAACCCGCTGAGGGTGCACCCGATCCCTCTGTCTATGTCATTGTCGAAGACATTAAACTGTAGAGGTCCCAGTACAGACACCTGACGGACACCATTCATCACTGATCTCCATCTGGACATTGAGCCGTTGATCACCTTCATTTCAGTAGGAAGGTACCTCATTCCTCTGAAGTTTTACTTCTGAACAGAGGATGTTGAGAGAAAAATCAATGCAAATATCCAGTTTGGGATTGAGTCTAACCGTGGTGATACTACTGTCACAGAGAAACATACATGGCTAATGATATTTGCATGAATGTCAAAAGGCCACAGGACACCTACTGCCTAATTAGCAGAAATAGAGGTTATAATGACCTGATCTAGGTTTTGCTGCCCACTTCAAAGGTATTTTCATTTGCAAGCTCTGTATTCAGGCATTTATAATTAAAAGGATCAAAGACAAATCGAGATGAAAATAAGGAAAAACTATTTATACATCTAAAAAGAGTAAAAAGAGTATAAGAGTGCATGGTTATTTATTAATAAATATCGGTGAATTTTAAGACAAAAACCAAACTAATCTACACACACGCACTTATAATGACAATTAGAATATGGATTTATATAATATTATTTTCTCATTTATATACTGGTGTGTCTTGCCAACTTTACATTAGCCACAGGATACCTAACCACTAGATGAAAAATTTTGCATTATTTTTTAAAAATTATTTCATGTGAAATGTAAACAAATAATTTATGTTATACACAATATGAATGTGAACATGCATATGCATGTAACTCTGTAAAACACACTGGAAATAGTTTTGTTAATCAATTCACTGGGATGTTTGAAAAAGGCTTCAGAGATTGGTTGATCCAACCTCCTGCACTAAGGCAGGCACAAAGACACCCGTAAAGATTTTCAGGTATATTATTAAATAAAAATCAATATAAATCAATTTCAAATTAAATCAGAAATTATGACAGCGAGTATTTTGTTGCCTAACTGAACAACAAACAGTCAGAGTGATTTAGATTAAGAAAAAGTACTGCCCCTAATCTGTTAAAATGATGGAATACTGGCTAAGTGTTTAGAAAAAATGAGTAGGAGTATTTTGCTAAGTCTTAAGAGAAATCCCTTTCCTCAAGTGAAGAAAATATTTTCTTCTTTATGTTTCATGATAAACTGATTGGAAGTTAAAGAGGCAGGAGTGCTTTTTTTTCCTGTCTATTCTATGAGGAAAAAAAGAAACAAGCTGTATAGGATGAAAGGTATTACATGCTGATTAGAGAAAATCAATCAGCCTCTGAAACACAGATAATACTTTGTCTTGCCTAATAAAGCTAAGGCAAAATTAATAAAATATTTTTTATTCTTATTTCTCGAGCACATTTAAGAGTTTTCTTAAGTACTAAAAACCATCAAAAATTGCATTCTAAATGTTTAATTTATTTTTACTTTCATTCAAATTTAGTAGCTGGAGTTTGCAAGTGATAAAATTTTGCCAACATTTCCCAGCATATAAAAAAAAAATAATTAGAAAACATAATAAATATTTTTGAGGTAAAGCAAGTACCTAAATGTGAATTGGCACATATATATTCCTGGGTAACAAGTAGGAATGTACTAGACTAAACCTTCAGTAGCACAATCATTAAGATTTGTGATGATAGGATTTTTCTTGGCTAACTTAGACATTTAAAGTTAATAGAGAGCAACAGGCCATTCTGAAAGACATTTAGTCTGTTCTCTATCAGAAATTCTCTTTGTACTGACTCTATAGGAAGGGGTTGGTTTTATACAAGTTACCCTTTTAAATGTGTAAGGCAACTGAGAAGATTCCTATCTATATTTAGTGATTGATATTGAGTATTTTAAGGCTTGCAGATTTAGAGAGCATTAAAAGTCATAGGCAAGTCTAATTCCCTGCTGAAAACTGAAAGCAGCAGTGAAGTTGCTTTACATTTGCCCTTCCTGTTCTTGAAAAGTAATTTTCAGAGCTCTTCCATCCTCTTGTGGTGGGATAATAAAATGGACTCATGACTTCTCTTCCTCTCCCTCTTGACATCTATAGTTTAGCTGACCCTCAAATGCTGCTTGTGGACAAGCTTTTTTTTCCAGGTTTTGGTGTCTTTTTTAAAGTGTTCTTATCTACAGTAATAAGGTAAGATCTTATGGCACAGCAGCTGAAAGGATCTTTTCTTACCAGTCCTCAATGTAACCAGTCCCTTGATTAATCAAAGCCATAGAAAAGCAAGACTTTCCTCTGCTGTAAAATTGTCATGACACCCGGGCCAAAATTTGACTGTCATTTGACCCAAACCGGCTTTAACATGTATTGTGTAGAGGGGAAAGAGTAGACACTAGCAAGAGTTAATTCCTGAAACCTATAGCTCCTATAATATGTCATGCTAACACATATAGCACATTTGCACACTTGAGTGGACACTTTCTGGTGGTTGACAGAACCTAACACCTTTTTTTCTTTGTCTGATTCATTGCTATTAGACTGGTTAGTTCATGTGTCTTTGTGCACACCCATAAATCCTCACTATTTTTTTGCTCCTTCGAAGAAAATTCTTATTTATTTGCCATAACTTTTAGTTAGTCTTATCATTAACACCATTTGTAAAAAAAGACTGTCTAATGAAATAAAGACAACTAGTTTTCACTGCTATTTAGTCATAGTTAAGAGAGTAGAAACTTAAAAGAAGAGAGGCTGAGAGCCTGTTTTCAGAGGATAGATTTCTACGATCCTTGTTTGTATTACTACTTGAACATGGTTGAGTAGCCTCATTGATACTATTTAAAATATTCAAGTTAAGTCTGGTACAAGATCAGGACTCTAGCCAAAATCTTCTCTATATATACACATATGTATATGTTCAGTTAATGAGTGACTCTCTGTTTGAGTAATGGCTAAGGTAGATTCTCAAAATTTGGTGCCAGAGCTGTGGATAAAGGCTAGGAAGATTCCCTCTACTGAAAATGAAATATATATTATTAGTGTGGCATGGTGACTACAAGCATAATAAGCAAAATTTTACAAAAAGTATATATTAGACAGAAAAACATTCTTCCTTTCCCTTTTTTTCACACTAGTCTGTAAAATTTAATAGAAAATAAGATCCTCAGTATGAATTGTGCCGCTCACCAAATAATCCATTGGATAAGCTAGTGTTTCTACTGATCTRTATGAAAAGGTTTTACAAAGAAAAGTTCATTTGTAATTTTACATATACTTTTCCCATTATTTTCTATATTTCCTATTATATATTTCCCATATATTACAATACTATTCCTATTATTGTTAGGTAGGAGCAAAAGAAATAATCATGCTTACTCCCTGTGGATGGCAAATACTTTGTTGCATAATCAAGGACTTGTTTCTAAACTTTTGATGGAAATTGAATTTGTAAGTGAATGCAACTTCTTCCTAAGAATGCTTATAAATGCCTGTAATTCATCTTAGAATTCTTCTTTTCTTTTTTATCCCATCATTTTTTAAACAATAAAAAATAGTCCTTGGTATTGAAAGGGAAATGTTAACATCATTTGCCATTAGTCAGAAGTGTAACTTCATTAAAGCAGAAGGCCATATAATCCCTACAGGAGCTCTCTGCAGGAAATACTTTATTGTTACTTAGCATATCTGTGAATTCTATCAGCATTAGTGTCTTTCACAATGTTTGTTTCTCTTGAATATTTATGAAGGACTGTCCAGTGACCTGCTCAGAATCTCCAGGTTTGTTCTGCCTTAACAATCTCTCAAGTAGAGTGCAATCAGAAGACTCATTCTCCCTCAACAGCAGCGATCAATATGGCAGAGGCCAAGGAAATGTCTGCAGAAAAGAGATTTCTATCAATGAAATGGAAGAAAGAAAACAAAATATAGGATTGGACTATAACTCACAAAAAAAAAGTCCTAACACCTAAGTCGTAACAGTCTCTCCTTTGTTCATCTTTGTGTAATCAGATCACTACATTATAATGTTCACCACAAAAACTCTCCACAGAAAAAAAGAAATAGTTCTTTTTATAATAAATTTGGAGAGCTTCTGAGATCAGAGAAACAGTGTACCTTCATGACTTATTGATACATTTTAATTAATAATTTAAAAGTTTGGATTAATTTAACTAGGACCAGAAGGTTTGATTTTTTTTAGCTGTTTTTTGGCATATTTAATTTTAATATATTATTGCAACTGTTCATTAAACTTAAGCAGTCACTGTTAAGTTATGAGTTTTGTTATCCTCCTGAAAATTATCTCCCAAATTCCCAAATACATAGATGTCACAGACAGTGTTTGAGAATGTTGATGTAACACTAAGCTACATATAATACTGTTGATATAACACTGTCATCTCATTGACTTTATAACCTCTCACCCCCAGTAGATTAATTCCCTTGTAATTGATAGTATCTTTTGTTACCTTGCCAGTTTTCTCCTTCTAATTCCTCTGGAAGATTCTACATTCTCATTAGATTTCACATTTTTATTGTTGTTTGCTTTTAACTATCATGATGAAGAGCTACCCCAGCATTATATACAGATCCTCCCTAGATATGTTCACATAAACTACCATTTTTTTTCATTTTCACAGAAACATAGAATCAGAGAATCGGTCAGGCTGGAAGGGACCACAGTGAGCCATCTGGTCCAACTGGACACAGCACTCCAGATGTGGCCACACCATGGCTGAGTAGAGGGGCAGGATCACCTGCCTTGACCTGCTTGTTTTCTGAAAACAGAGCCTGCACACAGCATTCCATAATGACATATTCTGTAAATTTTAATATAATAAAGTTAAGCTTTTGGATTGATATAAATTAACAAAATAGACCAGTTCTGATTTATTTAGAATGAAAAGGATCGTATACTATTTAAAGAAAATAATAATAAAAAAAATTGGCTCTTCATGAGTACACATGGTAAGACCTTTTTTTTCTGTAACACCTAAGAGACTCAACATATAGTTTCAAAATTGGCTTAAGCTTTTGGTCTGTCCTACTGCTCCCCCAAAACAGTTTGTATAACTGAGGGAGGCTCTATTCTGTCTACCTCATCTACGTCACAGATGTCTGTTGGTTTCTATTTGACAGCTCTAGATATCCATTATCTGAGTCAGCTCAGCTCAATTTCTAGAACACCCACAAGGGGAAGAAGGATATGCAAGAAGGTGGCTGGGGTGAAGGAAGACAAAGTTTTTTCACCACCATCCTGCAATTGTGAAGACTTACATTATCTTGGAAACACTACCTAATATGGCTTTGAGATTGAGAATTTTATGAGTAGGAATATAAAGATTATCTTTACATCTGTAAGTAGACATCTCAATAAAGAGACTATTTTCAAAACTAGAACAGAAAGTCCAGTCACTATAATTAAACCCTACAGGAGATTTCCTATGGGAGCCTCATAAGACATTTTGAAAATTGATCCAGCTGTTTCATTTTCTTTCAGTTTTGAGCAATATGCCTAATATAAGCCATCCTGACAAAATGCTGCAATGCTGGTTGATTGCTGACTCACATGGGAAGTTTGATATGCAGAGGATGATCAACACTACTTCCTAGAGTAGCTCTTTTTCCCTTTGTTTCCTTTTCTTTTTTCCTTTGAAGTTTGCTGTCTAGGTATTGACCAGCTTCCATAATGTTTAGCTTGTAAAAGCTGACAAGAGCAAAGCCCAAGGTTATATGGCTGCAGTTCATATAAATCCTGCAGACTTTAGGTGGTGCTGCAGCCAAAAATCCATTCTAACAGAAGTCCATAACACTCTTGACCTCTTGGAGAAGCAGCACACTGATGGAAACAGTTATACAGGTTTATGGGGAAAGATAATATCACATGGTTGAGTGAATCYCAAACATTGGTAATACATAATATGTAAGTTTAGGACTACCACATCGCTGGTCGCAAATATTGATGAGAAATTATCATTTGGAATGACTGGTATCTTTTTGGTTGTTTACAAGGAGGTATCCAGGTGGTATGAAAAATATCAGCTTTGTAGCATCTAGTTACAATTCTAACTACTATCCTTATAGAACTTATGGTAATAGTTACATGATGAAGAGAAGGATGGCATGAAACTGGTGAGATTGACTAATGCATTTCTCTTTTTAGGTAGCAAGTAAAAGATTTTGGGGAGAAAGTGTCTACAAATGAAACCTTGCCATCTCTAGAGCCCAAGCAATTGCAAATAGGATTATTTTTCCTCAATCCTCTTGTCATACTAGAGACTCAGTTAATGTTTTGGAGAAAGATAAGCTTTTTGTGTTTATCCAGCAGCCCAATAGTTAACATTTTCCTCCAGATTTTTAGAATCTTGGACTACATTCCTTTTCTCCCATATGATGATTTACAATGTTCTCATTTGTGATAAATATGCCATTTTCTTCAGAGAATATTCTAATACATTGTGAAAAGTAAGAATGCACAGTTTAACCTAATTATATTAATTATAAAATAATTTCATATTATTTCAAATAAGTGTGAAGAAGTGGATACAATACTCAGGAAGGGAGAGATGAACACTGCTGGATGGTAACTGTAAGAGAATGGACAAAGGATTCAAACATAGGCAGTATCTACTAAATAGGTTATAGAAATTGAATTTATTCTCTACCTAGTGATTGTACTAATAAAGTTATTAACATTTTAAAARGAAGACCTATGAGAATCACAATTTTTTTTTTTTTTTTGAGACCTTAATCTGTTAACCAAGGCACACTCTCTGGCAGTTCTGCTGGAAATTCTTCTGTTGGAAACTGAGGCAGAGATTAATATTTCAGCTATTACGGCAATGTGGACACTGAATCCTGATCTGCTATAAGAGCACTGAGATTATTTATTATACTGAGCTGCTGAGGTGCTATATGGTTGGGGTATACAGCAGACAGGGAGCTATCTAGTAAAAGAAGGTTATGGGGAAAACTTCAATATCAAAATACTTGGTCATCAAAAGTTTGGATAAAAATTTTAATTTAGTCCTGGAAATATTTTCGTGGGTCTTGTCTAAAATGTGTTGAAGAATTAGCRAGAATTTCTCTACAGTTAAATTAGTTCTGGAAAAAACACATTTTCAGTGATTGCTATTAGAAATAAAGAGATTATATTTTGGAATGATTTGATTTCAATCTATAAATAAAACTCATAATAAAACTCAGCATTGTTTATTTGCTTTAGAAGTGACTAATATGATACATAAATAAATACCCTTCATCATAAATATCACAAGTCATATTTTGTACAGCATTAGGAAAAACTGTATAAGTATTAAATGTTAAATAATAATGCGAGAAACASACAATATGGAAGAATGTTACATAGATTAAATATAAGACAGTGTTCCAAATTGCACCTTACATCTGAGCTGGCACTTGTCATTTCAGCCATTTTACATCAGAAATACACTCCTATTTCATGATTTCTCATCAGTTGTGTACTAAGATATGAAGTGTTCCACTTAATACATAGCTTACACAAATAAACATGTTTGATTTTGATGAATCCTGAGCTTGCTTTTTGATGAATACTATTGAGACAGCTCATTAAAAACTAAGCTTTTTTTTTTTTTCCACTTTGGTCACATTACTATCTAGAACAAAGTCAGACTGCTCTGCAAGGGAAAAAAAAAGTTATATAATGATTTGGATTTCACCTCTGCTTATTAAAACAACATCAGAGCCACGTGCTGGTTTTTCTAAGAGAAGGATTGATATAATGACAGTCAATGCTGTTTAACAGACATTGTCAGAAGTTTCACTTAATTCTTTTCTTTTAGCAGGGAGAGCTTCAGACAATCAGTAGTTTCTAAGACTACATCAGCATGCAAAGCAGTATTGGAATTGCCATTATCAACTGCGAGCAACCAGGTTTGGGATCAGGAGAAGCAGTATGGCCATGGAGATGGTGCTATACCTAAACTCACAAACCCTGCAGCTCAATACAAGTGATGAGGCTACATGGAGCTCTGCACCAGTTTGGCTATACTAGTGCCAGTAAGAAATGTTCTCAAAGCTTGCATGAATAATTTTGCTGTATTAAATTGTTTGTGTGCCCTGAATTCACAGTTATTTAAAACAGAGGGTTTGATGAACAAGGTTTGTAATTTTTTATCCTCTTTCTTATTACAAATATAATCTGAAATTTCTAAATGTTTGTTAAAAGCTTTTATTGTCTGTCTGTATTAATTCTTTATGTTTCAGAGACCTTCTTTAGTAGGGTTTAATGGAGAAGGCCTAGGAGGTAGACCAATATAATTCCTTCCATTTAGTGTATAACTGAGACAGAGACTTTGAGTGGCTTGTTTGAAAGCTGCGATAAGAGCGGAAACAATACCTCGAWCTCTATCTTAGTTGCTATGTCAGAGAGTTTCTGAAGGAATAGAAAAGCCATCGATGTATCAATAAAACTACACCTAAAATGGGCAGCTCCTGATTTCTCTCTTTTGTGGGCATATTTTATCTATAAATAAAAGTGAATTATGTCACTTCAAGACATTATTTCTGGTGAGTATCACCACATGGCAAATGGAAAGTCTAAGAGATATGTGTAGGTACCTTGATGGTAACTTCTCAGGCCTGGAGATTATTTTGCTGCGGTCACAAGTCAGTTTTCCTAAAGAGTAGGACAGTTTGAGTAAGACTTTGAGACTTTTTTCCTACCTTTATAAAAACTTCATTAATGAATTAAAAAGTTCAGAAAACCATTCAGATTTTAACTGTTCCACCTTTGCTGCTGCTAATTCTGATAGCCAGTGTGGAACAGAGCAGCAGTGAAATGGCCTTGGAGCTTATTTACCTCACTGAAAAACAGGTGTTATTCCACTAGAAAGGTAAGTGAAAGAACCATCTTTATATATAACTAACCACAAGAACTCATCAAGAAAAGAATCAGTCTCACAATGTCATGTCAAAACAGCTGTAAAATTATTGACTGAGAATTGGTCATATTTTTCAAGTCTAAATATCTATGTGAAAATTTGTATACATTGCTTTATTCAAATTGGATATTCCGTTTTCTTTGAAAGGTTGAATACAGCAATGACTGCTGAGTTATTATCTTGGTTTTCAATATGTGACATGACAAGCACAGAAGGTTGAAACATGAAGTGGTACTGTTGGCTCAATTTTGATTTGACTGAAAAAATAATTTCTTCAGTGGAACTGTCTTTCATAGACATTGCTGTAAGTGTGATGCTTATGTTGTTCTGATTATACATCTTGTACCACTACAATGTATAGGAATTTGATCACCAAACACTTCAGAACTGAAAGCTATCCTCAGCTGATGACTGTTTTTTAAGAATATAACTCAATATAGATAGGCATTGAAGTGCCCAACACAGTTAATGGAGAATTATAAAAGCACCTGGGGATGTAGGACAAGAAGGTGAAAATAGAACTTATGCTAGTCTGTGGCTTAGCTCCCAACATTTAACAAACAAGTAGGTTTTTGAGAAAAACAAATACCAACAACTGAAAAAAAAAAAGGAACCTATTTTTAGTAGTTCTGCTTTCCAGCAGAAATAGAAGTGGATGTGCTAGATGCTGCTGGCAGTTATCTGCTCTCGACATTATGATGTTCGGGAAAAGATAATTTAATGAAGATTTCACAAGAACAGCTACTTCTGTGGGATCTACAAATAAGTTTTGCCTATGATTTTGCAAATTATTTAGGTAACTGATGTTTATTTCACAATTTTAGTACAATGGAATATATTAATTTATGTCAATATTTCTATTAAGTACTTGCATGAAAATAAAATTGTCTTTTTCTTGTTTCTTTTTCATCCTAGGAAAGGACTGTGTTTACCATGTTGGTGGGATTTGTTTCTTTCTTCCCTTGCTCATTTGTTTGCATAGGTGCAGCTAAGGATGGGTAGGTTATTATTTCCAAAGTAAAATAAAAGAAAAAGGGTCTGAGATGCAAATCGCAAGTTTGTTAGTGGCCAAGTGAATTCACAGGTGAGATTTATSACTGAATTCCCCTTTATGGAAAGATTCACTACTCTCACAAGGTTTCCTCTGCAATATTCTCTTTTATTGTTCCAGTGGGAAGCAACCTCACACAGTATTATGGGCCACAGGAAGGCAGAATATCTTAAGCAGGTTAGTCACAGAGGACTTTGAATTGCTTTCTGTAGTTTAAGAGCAAGTGAAGGGTGACCTACATAGCTAAGAGAATTTTGGTGTTTATTTGAAGTAATTGGAGCTTTTCAGGATGTATGTTTCAGTTGCTAGAGGGAAGCTAAAATAATTAAGTCTAAATCCTGTGTCTAGATCTGTGTCCAAAAGCACAGACTACAGTAATCTCTTAAAAATGTAAGGGGTACATACTTTGTGTTTGTCTATTTTTATTACAATGTTTGATACAACTCCTCACAGAAATAAGGAAACCAAAAAGACCACAAGGTTGTGAAGCAACTTAATAATGCCCTCATCTGTGAGGATTATGATGGAGAAGATAAATCTCTTTCAAATACTATTCTTACTTGCATCTATGGCTACCTGGCTATCCTGTTGATTTTAGTGATAGGAGTCACTAAAAAGCTGCAGTAGATCTTTGAAATGAAGAAACATGGAGTTTGTGTTTCATCTCTTGATATCCCACATCTTTTTCTATGAGTCTTGTGATAAGTAACGTGCGGGTCTTGTGATTCTTGTGATAGAGTAAAAAACAACAGCCCATAATTTATTGTATGTAATTTAAAGAGGGAAAAATGTAAAATTTCTAGTATTTTCTTAGAGTCATTTGTTGGAGTCACGTAAAAATGTGGGGTGCAAATACCTAACGTAATGGAATCTTACACAGAAATATGACTGCACTTAGGCCTTGCTCACAGTCAAAAGCAGTCACCTATTAAAGATCGTGTAGGTCTCTGTTTCTTTAATTAGGGCTGCATATATATCTCCTGATTCAAGATTTTGTTAACTTGCTTGTCATTTTTGCTGGTTTCTCTGTTAYCACATATTAGCAAAGGAAGACAGATACACTATTGCCCAACACTTTCCAAGCGATCCATATTATAGAACCTTGAGTGATTCAAAGCTTGCATTAAGAATTACTTTTATCATGAGTTTTAAAGAAGACAAAATAGGATCATTAGCTACATATTCATAAAATATTTCATTTTAAATGAAAATGTTCTGGAAGCCTTACTAATGGTGAATGCATTCCAATTTGAATGCTACTTAAGTCCTTAGAACTGAATTGAACATGTTTCTCTGAGGTTTTTGACAACTTTGCAGATTGATAAGCATTTCTGTGATCTTTATGATACTTTATCTTTTAAAGGGCTACAAATAAGAATGAGAAAATGGGTGTAATAACAGCAAAAGCTTGAAACTATGAAATATAAAGAAATATTATAGGTTAGTTTTATCAAGATTAAAAACCGTTACATTAATGTTCTTTTATTAGCTTTCTTCTCCAGTAGAAAGTTGCATTCAATAAAATCTACATATGACTTAATATTATTTTTATTCTTATAATTCTAATTAAAAGAGAAAAGAAAAACAAGACAGGTCACTGTTTGTTAATTCATGCCTCGAATGGTTGCTATTTTATGTAACATATCTGGTTTCTGMGCATTACAGAGCTGTTTGGCACAGTTATACTAAGTGACCCTGACATTATCTCCACACTATTGATATTTCACATGGAACCATAGGTTTTGTGAGAAAACTGAGCAGTGTATAAGTGTGCACAGGAGTTTCGTCTCATATAGTTTGATTCTGAAAAATTCTTCACAAATTATTTGCAGTCAGTCTTTCATGCTGGTTAAGTCTGTGGATCAGGTGTCTTGGACTCATATCTTGCCAAGAGATTTACAGTTGTCAAAAGTTGTCCTTGAAAACTTTTTGAGTGTGGGTTTTGTTCTGTTCTGTATTGTTTTGTTCTGGTTTGGTTAGGTTTGTTTGCGGTTTTTTTCCTCCCTCATTAAAATCTGGCTTTTGGATTGGCTTTAGCAAGGGAGCACTGTCTTGCCTCAATCATGTGGACTTGAAGACTGAATAAAAAGGTTAAGATAAGAAGTAACAGCTCTGAACAATGATAGCTATTCCCAATTTATTAATGTAAAGTGGCTGAATGTCACTCACTGGGAATACATTTTAATTTAAAAACAAACAAAAAACTCCAAACTAACAAATACAAAGAAATCAATTACTTTTAAAATTTAAAAGAGATATGCTTATGTTACAGTTAAAAAATCATACAAGATTTGAAATTCTTTAAATTTTCTATTACTACTTTAAATTTTTGCTATTCAGTAATCTATCCTATATACAATTGCTAATGTTYATGTGGACAAAACATTGATTCACGCTATCTACCCAATGTGTAGAAAGTTAATTTCAGGAGGAGAAGAAGGAAGAAAATGGAAGTCAATATCCATTTCTACTCATGGATTCAGCCAGCTGTGCCATTTGAATTGTATTTTGGATCTAAGGGGGCCATTCCATGGTACTCATGAAATTTCTATGGCTCAGCCACTTTCAAAAGTCTCTTTAGTGCTGAAAGGAGTCCTTAAGCTTTACAATCCTGTTAAAGCCTTCATTTTCCACTCAGATTAACCTTTATACTTTGAATCATTGKGGTATTCATCCTTGCTTGAAAGCAAACTGAGGAAACTATGGGAAGTAAGAGACAGGAGTTCATCTTTTCRAGGTTTGGCTTTTTTGTTTTTAATGTGGGGGAAAAATAAACCTCTCTTTTTGAGCCCTACAAATAAAAATGCCTCATTCTAAGGAAGAGACATAAACTATCAAATGTAATGAAATGTTTTTGTTAAATAATAAGCAACAGAAGCATAAAGAAATAAATATTTTTCATAGAGGTAAAATATATACAACTATAAAATCATAAATATACTGGAGAATTATAATATGAATTTGTAAATTGTATGCAAATAGCTTGAAACCAGATCTACAAAGACATAAATAAAGCAACAAGACTGAAAGGTTTATATGTTGGCTTGTTTATAGAGTAGCACAAACATTTTTCTTTTTTAATTGGCAATTAATTTTCGGCAGCCATCTAGGTACTTTCATGTCAAATTACTTTCCCTATACTAAACAAGATTAGGCATCCAAGCAGCAAAGCACTTATGTGAAAAGTGAGAAACTGACTGTCAAGTAGATATTTTCCACATATAACCAATTAAAATGTTTCTTTTGTGATGAATGGATGTTGTAATTTCACATCTTGTATTTCCACTTTGGTCTGCACACCTGCCTAACTTCATGGTTCTAATGTCTGAAGATAGATAAAGGCAATACTGAGTTTTCTTACTGTTCCTCTTGCTCTTTAACTTCAGGACAAATGTGGTGTACAAGCATCTGTTATCGAGGTCTAAGTCATAAATAATATATCCAACCAGTAATGCTGCCCATACATATTTTAGTTCAGATGAATACCCACAATACAATGGATGAATGTAAGCTTTTTAGCAGGTCATTGCTTTGATGATTTTTTCCTTTTGCCTCACTTCAATATTTTTTCAAGATATCTCTACATTTAGAAGTAGGGCTACTGACACATAAGGTATAAAGTAATGTATTATTGATACTCTTCAAATGAATGACATAAAAAGGAAAATATTGATTTTAAAAAGATGTATCATTTTTCTTATTTCAGAGAAGACTGATGCAGGTTCATGTGGCTATCAATATTATTTGAATTAATGCATATTCCTTACTATTGATTGCTTTAACAATGATTGTCATAACTGATTTATGGGCACTTAGGCATGTTAAATTTTTAAAAAGGCAAATATCAGATTTGTATATATAGATGGATTGACTTGAATAAACAAGATTGCTAAATGTTAATGACATGGTGTTTGATGGAATTTACATTATAATACATTATGTTCAATACTTTGTTTTTAAAGTGTACTAAAAAACCTCAAAGATTTCTTTGAGAAATTTTACTGTAGGACAGATTCTGTTACTCTCATTCACAGTATCTTATTCAACAAATGCACCTTTGATTTTAATGGCATTTATTATAGGTAAATAAAATAAAGAAAAAAGGCTAAATGTACCTTAAAAGTCAAGGATGGCACCTATTCTACCAGAACACACACAGAAAAAATGCGTGGGATGGAAGGTACCCAAAACTTTTCAGGTGAGGTGACTGTCTTTAATACAAAGGTAAACCCAGGTCAGAAAGAATGACCAGAAAACAGTAGTGGAGGTGAGTGTAAGGAATTTATGGTACATAGAAGAGAAATTCTATATTACAGTAGAAACGCCGTGAATTACAGAGAGAAATCCTGCATAGCACAGTACAATGACTTAAACTACACAAGTGTTCTGTTATAGTGAAGAAACTGTTTGGAGGACCATCTAAAAGGTTTATGAATTTGTTTTGCTGTGGGTATGTCTAAAGGACCAGTATTGGCTGAACTTGGACTTGGAAAAGTGTGCTAGAGAAAAAAGTAGGGATTCATTTCACATTAAGCTCAATATCTGTATGGTTGTTGCTAGTTTTCTAAGATTAATCAACTCACCCCCACATAGTAAATGGGGAAAAACACCTGACAGACAATGCATCTAATCTTTAAATGAGTTTGCAAAATAGGTGACACTTTTAAACCACCTTTTTCTTCCCATTGATCTGAACGGGAAACCAAGTTGATTGGCTTAGCTTTAGTAGACTATGTGGTAAATATTTCAGATTAGGTGAAATGAATTCCACTTATTTGGAGAGATCTTATAAACATCCCAGTAGGTAAAAATGTCTGGATTCTGTCAGGACTCAAGGAAATTAAGGATGACCAGGGTTTAAGTTAGAAGCCAGCACAAGAGTCTGCTGTATGTCCATCAAGGCAGTTTCACTTGCATAGTTATCACATTTGCTTGACAAAAGTTAACCAGTCTTTCTGTCAGAAGAAATCTTGAACTAAGCAGAGGAACATTTAAAGAATGTTTTGTTCCATCCAAACCCTAACTAASAAAATAGCTTTCGACCTTATCTTTAATCATCTCGGTATCCTTCTGACTTAATTGTATCATGCTGTATTTAAAAATAAGCCTGCACTTACATTGCTGTTTGTTTGGTTCATTTACTTGGTTTGGTTTTGGTTGTTTTGGTTTTTCAAAGAGACACACCTAAAAATTTGATCAAGGAAAGAGCATGTCACTTTTTAACTATGCATTTTAAAAAAGATAACATCTTACCTGAAAATCTTGAGGCGCAACTATCCAAAATTTGCACGTGATTTAACTGTAAAAATCTTGCAGTCACTAATACACAAAATATCCAAACTGGCATGGTATCAAAAACATTTGGAGAGGATTTTTTTGTTGTTAGCATTTCTTTTAATTACAATTACAAGATTTCTAATATGTAATAACTTAATATTTAGAGCTCAATTACATCCCACTCTTACTACCGTTGCAACAAAGCAGCTGACATCTGATAATCCTTGAGATGCTCTATCACTCTTTTATGATCCAGATTTGGATTGGATAGATAATAAGAAACATACCATTATCTTTCTATTCACAATTTATTTACTATGTAATTGCATAGTAAATGCAGCACAATTACAAGAAAATCAGGTTTGCTTATCTCAGTTAAAAAAGTACGACATTCTGCAGTTAATAATGTTAAAATAATGAAAATTACACTACAAAATTTAAATATCAGCTAAGTAAAAGTATGTACTGTAGGTTTTATTTAGTAGAAAAACAGATTCACAGAGACTGTCACCTTAGTTTTTAAACTTTCACAGCATTTCATGCTATAATTACGAAAATTTTATCTTCCTTTGTATACTCATACTGTACCTTTCCCACAGAAGGGATAAATTAATCCTTGCAAAGTCTACAAAATATTCAAAGTCTACACCAGTAAAAAATATARTAGCCATTTGCAAAACATGTTTAGAACATAGCCTTGAAAGCTGGTGGTGTGATTCAGAAAAGCAGTGTGTTTCCCRGTATAGACAAACTTTCTTCCTGTCTCTCATTATGCTTTTGTGTCAACTTCTATGTCGCGGCGGGTGTTGGTGCCGCAACCTTCCAGAGAGCGTCCCAGGTTCGGCGGTGCCCAGGTGCCGCGTGCGGTGCAGGTGGCGGTGAGTTGCCGCAGCCTCCCAGAAGGGCCTCCGACAGTGGAAGCYGCTTCCGACCGAGACTGGGCCACAAACGCTCTCGAGCGCCCACACACTCACACACACACACTCTGCGCCTGCAGCTGGGAGCAAAGAGTCGGGAGGGGCTCTTCTGGGGTGGCAACTTGTTTATTGCAAGAGTCGTGGAGCAGGGGCAGAAGAGCTCAGAGCACATGCGTACACAGGGTTTTATACCGAACTCAACAGGGGCGGAGAGAACACTGGGAACCAATCACATAGGGGCAAGTGGGAGGAGAAAAAGGCAGGACTACAATACATAAACCAATGAGGGTAGGTGAGGGGAGGAACAGGGAAACAAGGCCAATGGGGCACCGAGGAAGGGAGAACTTTCCAGAACCAAACCATATAAGGGTACATAGATTGACAGGTCAACTGAACAAGGGAGGTACCAAAAGCAGAGTCTGGGGGGAGAGACCTTCCTCACTATAGGGGAGAGAATAGGTGGTCAAACCCACCGCCACACTTCTAGGCTAAGGAACCTGAAAGGATCTCCTGCATCCCATGATCATATATTCACACTGGCTGTATCCTAAATTTATGTTAGGTGAGACATGGGTGCATTTCCTTCTTATTATTGCTGCTAGTGTTTGTCTGTTAGATGTTTCAACCAGCTTCCACAAAGAATAAATTTTGTGAAGACCTTGATTAGATAGCATCCATAGCCTGCTCTAAAACCTAGAAAGCCTCAACAGTGAGAGGAGTGGGATACTGGGGTAAAAGAATCAGTCTAGATCTAGTCCAAGACCTCAAAATCACTATGGTTTATCTTTCTGACTGTGAAACAAGGACAAAAATACTCTTTCACAACATGAAGACAAGTCACAAGAAGACAGCTGTATCAATACTAGCAGTACTTTCTCACAGGTTAGAAGAATGCAAAGCTTATTTGTTTGTACACGTTATTTCTCTAGTAGGGTCCTAAACAGCTACAGTAATAGAAAAGAGGGAATTCTCTGGTAGGACTTCAGTATATCCCCTGGACCAACTTAATCCTTATATCTTGAGTCTTACCATGTAAAGCGCTACACAAAAATTACAAATCTGTTAGTGCAGCATTTATATCACGATACAGAAAATGCTGCAGACTTAGCTGGTTTATACATCCTCTCTGGAGGACATTTTTTCCCACCTGCCACATGAAATGTGATTTGAGATCACCAACTCATTGAAAAAGTAGTTTCTCTATGGATAATGACTTACAAGCAAGAAGAGGTATGTTAGCCCTTCAAAAGCAAGTATTCGTGACCGATGAGTAAAATGCAATTTAATATTGATGTTAATAGTGCAAATGTGAAGTAAATGGTTTTGTTGAACTTCAACTGAGAGCCCCTCACGTATGCTGTAAAATTTCCTAAAAATTGCTATACTGAAATGACAGTACAAGATAAGAAAATACTGCCTCCCTCTTCCTGATGTGACTATACCACCAAAGCCTTCATACTTTCATGTGTCAGAGCAGTCTGGAGAAGGAAAAGAGTTACAAAATTTATTACACTATCATTACTCTCTGATTAAGCGAAGCTACATACTGTGGTCTTAACTCTGGTGATGATC
The DNA here is from genome assembly GCA_018881555.1 of Amblyornis subalaris. Lineage (NCBI taxonomy): Eukaryota > Metazoa > Chordata > Aves > Passeriformes > Ptilonorhynchidae > Amblyornis > Amblyornis subalaris. The sequence goes on from JACAXG010000052.1 coordinate 4,390,303, forward strand.
TTAGCTACTGTGCTTGACTTTGCATTGAAATAGGCTAAGATTATCTACTGGATCAGTTACTGCACTTCAGAGAAAAGGGAAATAATTAGTTTCTGAGGAGCAAAAATTTCTTAGATTATATGAATTTGAATGTGATGGTAACTTGAAATGGTTTAGTTATCCCATAAGAAATCCTGGACATTTATGGAAACATGGAAAAAAAAAATTTGTCTTACTAAGTAGAAATAAAAATCAAAAAGATGAAAAATTTTCATCTGGTGCTCATTTTATGAGCACCAGTTCACCAACAGTTCTGATAGCAGCAATGTATATTATGCTTACAATATACATCCATTCTGATTACTAAAAAGTGTGTCATTTTTGAATTATAGATGGATTCAGACACACAGAAAACTGAGCCTGTTTTTAATCAGGGAAAAAAGTAAATCCTTACAAACTTTATAGCATGGAGCGACATCCAAGATTGTCTTGAGTGATGACATTAATATTTTTCTATTTTTCTTGGCACTTTGCTTAGTTCACCCTACCTATTCTGTTTGCCTTTTTGTCACAGCTACCTTATGCTGATGGTCGTAATGATATCTATGGTTCTGGTACAATTCTAAAGACAGTTTTCATTGCATAAACACTCAGAACAGTTATTTTTGTTTYGGGCTGGAGTCCATAATTATTTTCAAACCTGCAAACACATCACACTTTGCCAGTCCAACTGAATCTTTCTCAGTCATCCTGTACCAAATAATGCATGACCTCCTCCTTTCACAACATAAGGATTTAACATATGTTGTTTACACTTATATGTTACCTTCACCATTACAACACTCAGGGGAGTGAGGATTTTCCTAGTATATGTCTTAGAAACACTGAAGTTTTCTGCAATTTCACCTTCTTAAGTAGCCTCTGACAAACCTGCCATGAGATTATAAGAAGTAGCAGACTCTGGATAAAGCTCAATTTTATATTGCATTGCTTTCACTTGCAAAGGAATTCAAATAATAACTTCTAAATTAAACAGCTGTGGAGATGTTAAGGTATTCTCCACGGACTCTGTGCTGTCGTCTGCAAGCTGATGATTCTGGAATTCTCAGGTATTGTCCCCATGAGGTGCTTTTTGCACTGACCTGTACATCTTTTCTGTGTATGTCCCAGTTTCTTTGCATAGTRTTTGTCCTTGAACCAACAATAATTGGCACTGTGAGACTGTGTTTCATAAGAAAAATATACAATCTGTAACGTTCCCTACACTGTACTTCCTGCTCTTCTCCTGGTGTATTTATTGCTAAACAGATTTTCTGATGCTGTTGTGACTCCTTGGCATCTTCAGTAGCAGTCCAAATTAAAATAGTAATACTGAATATGTATTTCATGGTGAAAGCAACAATTAGTAGATTATTTATGTTTTCTTAATTTTGCATGGTACATATGATATGTCCCTTTAGAATTAAGAATTGTCCCTTAACTTTTCATTGAAATCACTTGTCTACTGCAAATGCATTTCTTCAGTTCAGCAACTTATTAATGTCTGGGTTTTTGGTTTAGTTTTCTTTAACCAGTCTGTAAACACTCTACAGTCACCAGCAACTTTTGAAGTAAGGTAAATTTCTAGAATTTCTACAATGTCAGCATTGATTTAGGTTTTCTGAAGCAGCAGAAGATATGCAACCATTTTTAGGTTCAACTCCTACTGCACTCAATAAAAGTGCTACCTTTTTCTCATCACTAATATAATGATGGACTATATCCTGTTGCATTCTATCAGTATAAGCGCTTCAGTCCTCTACTGAGACATCAAATGAGAATGTTTTCCCCAGGCAGACAGTTTAAGCTCCTTTTCCTTCTATATTTGAGCTGCACTGCACCAGTGCTGCAGATGTGGTATTAGCTTTACTTTTAATCTCCAAATAATTTGTCTTTTACTGTACATGTGGGATAGGGGCTTGTGTTTGTCCGTAGTTATTGTGTCTTGCTTGCTTGCAGAAGAGAATCTCAAATAATGGTATGTATTACCTGTGTAGGAGTGTACAGTGTGTGGTGATCTCAGGGTTGTAATCCCTACAGCGTATATGACAAGCAGATAACTCCATGGCTCTTGAAATAAGGTTGGTGCTTTGAAAAGATGTTCATTTCACAAAAGCAGCTTGTGTTAACCAAAGTGAACACCGAAGTTGTGTACCAGATAGTAGACATTAGCAAATATCCAACACTCTCCATCTAACTTACAGAAGAAAGCGTGCACCACAGTTTGCCTTTTTTATATTTACAACCTAAAAGGTATTTCATTTCTAACTAGAAAGCATTTGGAGGTTATAGGGATAAGCTACAAGGATGTAGCTCAACAGCAAAATAATAAACTATATTTTATGTAGCATTATATTTTAAAGGAAAAGAGAAATCTCCTAGTTGTATATTTTGCTCTTATTTATTAATATTGAGAGATTCTATATGAAGCAGCATGCTTACTCACTTCTCAGCATTTTTCTGAGTGTGAAGGGATGTTTGGGTTTAGAGTAACAGTCTTAATTTTCAGGAACAAACTGGTTTTGTGGAATTGCTGTATTACAAAGGATGTGTTAGCATGTCAGGTTTCTGATAGAGGGGAACCTGCGGATAATTGCTCAGACATGTAAACATTAAGTACTTAATAAATAGAAGAAAATTCATTCTTCACCGCTCACAAAGTCAGCTTTTTTAAGAGAAGCACTTAGCTGCAAAAGCAAGAGGTCTAAATGGACACTGCCATCAACTAACTAGGCTATCATTCTATGTACTACCATCAAAAGTATTTGGGTCTCCATATTTAAACAAAGGAGGCTAAATACGGAGAGTGCTTTTTCCCAGAGTCTCTGTAGAACACACAGGGGTCTAGTTAACACTATCTCTACAGTATTTCATAAACATGATTCATTTAAAATGTGTAGAGAAGACGTCAGAAAGAAAAAATCCTTCCTGCTCTCTTCTTTCTTTTTCTAGTTCTATTTTTCCAACTGAATAGTCCAAGTCTTCATTTGCCAGCATTTTTGTTCACCTCCCTTTATATATGCAAATGGTTCACACATTACTTACCTGCACATTTTAGAAATGAATGCTCAAAGTGGCATTAGTGACCAATTGATTTTTTTCCATATTATTGAATGTATGGTTCACAATTTATAGATATTGTGAAAAGGGAATGTTTTCAGAACTGTCAAATTTTTTTGTTCATGTTTGGGATATACCATGTCATGAATCATAGAATTATAGAGTAGTTTGGTTTGGACAGGACCTTTGAAGGTCACCTAGTCCAACCCCTCTACAACGAGCAGGGACATCTTCCGCTACATCAGGTTGCTCAGGGCCCTGTCCAACCTGACCTTGAATGTTTCCAGGGATGGGGAATCTACCACCTCTTTGGGAAACCTGTTCCAGTGGTTCCCCACTCTCATTGCAAAAAATAGCTTCTAGGAGGATCTGTTCCATGATTTTTCCAGGCAGAGATGTGAAGCTGACAGGTTGATAGTTCACAGAATTGCCTGTTCTACCCTTTTAAAGACAGGTACATTTTTTCAGTTTTTTCCAGTCATCTGGGGCTTCACCTGACTGTCATGACTTTCAAATATGATGGAAAGTGGCTTGGTAACTACATCAGTCAATTCCCTCAGGACTCTGGGATGCATCTCATCAGGTCCGGTATACTCGGGTACATTCACACATTCCTTTGGTGGTCATGAATCTGATCTTCACTTACAGTGGGAGGGACTTTGCTTCCTCAGGACAACTGCATGAGGTTCAATAAGTGCCGGGTCCTGCACTGGGGTCACAACACCACCATGCTGGGCTACAGGCTTGGGGAGGAGTGGCTTGACAGCTGTTCAGCAGAAGGGGATGTGGGGATGCTGGTTGACAACTGGCTCAATATGAGCTAGTGTGTGCCCAGGTGGCCAAGAAGGCCACTCTTGGCCTGTATCAAGAATAGTGTAGCCAGCAGGACTAGTGAAGTGATCATCCCCCTCTATTTGGCATTGGTGAGGCTGCACCTGGAGTACTGAGTTCAGTTCTGGGCCCTTCACTTTAAAAAGGACATTGAGGTGCTAGACCATGTTCAGCRAAGGGCAAACAAGGCTTGTGAACAGATTAGAGAATGTGTCTTATGAGGAACGGCTGAGGGAGCTGGATTTGTTTAGTCTCAAGAAGAGGAGGCTCAGGACAGGCCTCATTGGTCTCTACAACTCCCTGAAAGGAGATTGTAGTGAGGAGGGAGCTGGTTTCTTCTACCATGCCTGCAGTCAGAGGACTAGAGGAAATGGCCTTAAGCTGAGGTAGTGGAGATTCAGATTAGATATTAGAAAAATTTTTTCACTGTTAAGGTGGTCAGGCATTGGAATACGTTGTCCAGGGCGGTGGTAGAGTCACCATCCCTGAAGGTGTTTGAAAGGCCTCTGGATCTGGTGCTGGGTGATATAGGGGTTAAGTGATGCAGGGGTAACAGTGCTCCCACTGGAGCCCATGTGTCCTGGCTCTGGCCATGATGGGGTTAATTTTTGCAGTAGCTGGGAGGCGCCATTACCAGGGATTTTCCCTATATCACCTCACATAATTTTCCGAGAAGGGGAAGGGGTTCCTTCCAGGTCGGGGTAGCATGGCGGGGCGGATAGGTATTGTCAGGCTCCCTTGGTATGATGGTGGCTATTTGATTGTGAATCACTTGCCTCTCTTGTACACCTTTGTTATTAACAACCCATTCCGGTAGCAGTGGCACCTATAGAGAAGAAGAAATCCAAGGAAAAATCAGTTCAGTCAGTGAGAGATGCAGAGGAAGTGGGGCCCTCACAACAGGAGGAAGAGGCAGGGCCAGATAGTCACCTGATCCCTATCACTGAGTGAGCAGAGAGATATGGGAAGTCAGCTGCCTGTTGAATGACCCACTATTGACCTGGCTGCTCTAATGCTGAGATATCATGGCCTACGATATGAAACTAGATGGTTGTGAAGCCAAGCAACTGGGATCCCTGTCCCAGCATGCAGGCATTGACAAGGGGATTGGGAAAAGGACAGAAATTCTCAGCCTCTGAAGGTGACTCCTATCAAGTGTGAGGGTAAAGTATTTTCTCAAGGATGGTCTGTTAGTGCATGGAGATGAGTGGACCACCATGGACCAAGGTATCCTGTACCTGAGAGAATTAGCTATGCTGGAGGTACTCTACAAGGATTGCAAAAATGAGCAATCCCCCATAAATCCAGGTGAAGTCCAGTGTACCATGTGGTGGAAGTTCCTGCGGAGCATGCCATCATCATATTGACTCATTGGCAATGATGTCGTGGAAAGAAGGAGAGCAAAGAGAGGATCACTTGGTTACCAAACTCAGCTATATGAAGAAAGTATCTCTTTCCCAATATGGGCCTGCATCTTGTCCACGGAAAGACTATTCAAGGATCTCCAGCAATTTAAAGAGGACTACCTGCAATTTAAAGAAGTGTCCCATGCCCCACCAGTACAGACCAGAGTCTCAGCTATTGGGAGCAGGTGACCTCTGCTCAGGATCATCTAGAATCTGTCTAATCATGGAGAGAAATGGGATCCTCCAGACCTCACAAGTTTGCTTCTAAAACAGGTAAGAAGAATGACACTCCATTGACTGCAGAGGGAGCCAGGAAAACTAGCTTAAGCTACTCACTTAAATTTCAGAAGGCTTAATTTAGGTGAGATTAATCTCTTCCCATGAGTGAGAGATTTCTTAATGACTCCTTTTAAATAGGGAAAAACTAATATCTTTCTATACCAGAGATATTATTAGGCCAAATTAAGATTTTTCAAGTTATTTTCATCTTATTATATTGAAGATATGTCAAAATCCAGCCTGCACCTGCAACCACCAATGCAATACTATCATAAGTTGGACAAATACATATTATTGAATAAGTTGTTAATACATGAATAAAGTAAAAATTACATATTATAAAGTTTATTGTCTTTCAAGAGAAGTCTAGATGTAAGGTAGTTAATAATGAACTACAAAGCTTAATAGCAACCTATATCTATGTCAGCATTTTTATGAGTGGATTTATTCCCCTTTTATCCCTTTAAAGTATCTGATAGACTTATATTAATCACAACCCCCTTTTTAAAATTAAAAATCCACGTGGAAGTGGCAGATATGACACTATGTGCAGAGAACCTCTACCCCTCCAAAATGACAGCTAAGGTTGAGGTAGGACACTAGTGATCTCACAAGGTGCTTGCTTTTAAGCAAGTGAACCTTGCTCACTACCACCCAACTAAAGTATGGAAGAGCTGATGGAACTGTAAAGCATTTTCTGAACATATTCAGGGTGTTTTGGTTTTGTACAGTCAAGCTTACTTTTTTCACTCTCCTTCTCTGAATATTCAATTGCTATTTCTCTGGCAATTAAAAGTTAAAAACCAAAAATATTTGATATATCTGATTAACAACAATGAGCCTGCATGGACTGAAATGATCTGAGCACAGATTATCAAATACAGCCCAAATTTACAATCACTTTTTGCAAATAATTAATAAGGGTTCATAGTAAAGGAACATCTAGCCTTAAAATCACTAATGAAATAGTTCTTTAAGGTCAGTTGTAGAGTATTTACAAATGTAGTGTATTTATATAATAAATACACAGCTGTGCAATGCATTTTCCCACAGACCTGACAGAACATCATGTCCAGCATCAAGGTCAGGGCTGGCTGCTAATGCAGCTGTGCTTATGGTGACATAGGTCACCCAGCAGTACTCTTTCTGTGCCACCTGCATTGAACCCAAAGAGATAAACAGATGAACAGTAGAAAAGGAAACAACAAAAAAAGGAACAACCTCTAACCAAAACAAAAATAAATTAAATTAAATGAAGATAAAATAATTTTAAAAAAGCTTTATAGGACCTAGCTGGTGCCACAATCTCCCACCATGAATAACTTATTTTCCTTTAAATGACATTTTTTTATCAGCCCACAAATATATTACTGCAGAACCCTGTCAGTTCTCCTCATCTTCAATCCAGGTTCTGCAACCCTTCTTGCTTATCCCAGATGATTTTGAATAACTCTTTGAATAACTTTGAAAAACCCCTTGAGGTTCTGGAGCACATTGAAAGAGGAGCAATGAAGGCTGTTGAAGGGTCTAGAGAACAAGTCTGAGGAACAGCTGAGGGAAATGGGCTTGTGTAGCCTGGAGAAAAGGACTCTACAACTATCACTCAATACCTCTGCGTGAAACGAGGTTGTAGCAAGGTAGGAGTCAGCATCATCTCCCAAGTAACAAGTGATAGGATAAGAGGAAATGTCCTCAAGTTGCCCCAGGAGATGTGTCGTTTGCATATGAGGAAAAATTTCTTCACTGAACAGGCTGCCCAGGGAAGTGGTGAGGTCCCGAGCCCTGGAGGTGTATAAAAGATGTGTAGATGTGGCACTTAGGGACATGGTTTAGTGCTGGACTTGACAGTACTGGTTTAGTGTTTGGACTCAATGATCTTAAGGGTCTTTTCCAACCTAAATAATTTCTTAAATATTCTTGACACCCTAACCCCCCATTTAGCTATCAGCTTTTTTGCAAACATTTCCTGTCATCCAGTCCATATTCTCTGTCAGTTTCCATGTTAACCCAACTTCTCTATCCACTCTCTTCATATGAGAAGTCATATGCCATTAGCCTCATCGCATTAGCATTTCTCCTAATGCAGAATCCTGCCTTAGATACAATAACTGTATCACCTGAAGAGCTGAAAGAGAATGAGCTTTACCTGAGGAGACATGCATATGGTACTGATTCTGGTCCTAATTGCTAATGAATCAATTTTCATTGCAAAATTCAGAACAGAAAGTTTGCAGTACATCCTCTGAAATTTTGTCAAGTCCTATTTTAACTTATTTACAATGTTGTCCTGGGAAAATGATTTCATATACTGGTGTCTGCAATGCAATGTGTAGCCACATGCTCTGTTAGCCAGGAGCTACATTCAGTCTTCTTACAAGCTCTTATACTGTATGTTGAAACACTAGTGCAGTCGACATGTTGCTTAATTGCTGTCTAAGTCCTAATAACCTCAAAGAGAATAAGAGCAGCTACTGGCAATTTAACAGCACTAACATCACAAGATGAATCTAGGTAATGGATATAACATGTGAGGGACCAGTGGGCTAATTTACTTAAAACAAAATGTGATTAAATGATCTGAATACAGAATATCTTCAGCAGGTCAGGTACTTCTATACCATGTGACAAACTGTTGGATGGATGCCCAAACCTGCTCTGGAAAGCCCGTATTTCCAAACTGCCAGTTCAGCAAACAAATGTATTATGGCCTGTAGCAAACTTTGCATTTTCTGAGGCAAAGGTGAGTCAGAAGTACTGCATTAAAAGTGCTGCTATGAAGCTCTGAGGACTGTGATGGAAATAAGTTCCAAGTGCAAAGACAGAGGAAATACTGAAGTATGATTTGTCTGACATATTTAGATGTCTAACTGAGAAGGGGTGGATTGTACCCTAGAGTGCCTATTTATTTCCTTGGAGTATAGGTGAACTCATATAAAGATAAATCTGGCTTGATTCATTTGCATGCAGAAAGGACTCTTATGTCAGTTGAGACACTCTAAAGTATCTGACACAACAGTTCAGAGATGTGACACATAATCCTAGAAGGGCCAGTTCCCTTCTGCTGTGGTAGCCATGGGCCAGATGGAAGATCTAGAGCATCTCAGCTGGTATTACTAGCCTCTGTTGTAAAAGTAAATTCAACCTCACAGTGTAGGTATGAGAAAATGAGATTGTAGACATCCATATCTTGATCTCTGAATGTGAATATCTACCTAAAGGCTCTATTTCCAATCACTCATTATATTCTTCTTCCTTGTAGGGGACGGGATTTTGTTGTTCAAACATAGGCATCTTAGTGTCATTTTTATCCTGGATTAGTTTCAGCTGCAACTGCTTAATGCTTACTCATATACATTTTAGTTGACAGAGTTGGAGGAGATAAATACACAAAAATGCGGTGCCTTTTGCTGAGTCTCTCTTGACTCCTACATCTTGTGGTGATCTAGTGTGTGAAATCTAACTTCAACATAGTTTGAATTTAACACAGAGACAGGTCAGGCCTGAAACACTATGAAAACTAATGTGCCTTCGGGTACATGTAGCACAAAGCAGCAGATAAAGACAAGGTTGCTTTCTAGGTAACCTTGTTACCTCCCGCTTGGGACTGATCTCCGTTTTCTGCTAGATTTTACGTGGTGCAATGTGTGTCTCTGGATTGTGTTTTTGAGTGTTTTGATGGGATAATTTTTCAGACTGGAACAATGCTAAGATTGAATTATAAGCCTTCTCAACTGAAGAAAGTGCCCAGACTTTAAGTGTAAAAGAACAGGCATGGAAAAAATGGCATATGCAGAGCTAAAAAACCTTCTCAGCTCTGTGTAGAAATCTAGATTGTGTCTGCACTAAGTTCTTTTTTCTAGCAACTTTTTGCAGATGTTGAGAAGCAGGACAAAGGAGATGGACTACAACACACAACAGTGTCCCACAGTGTCCAAGGAATATACATCCTTTCCTTTCATTTATTGAAACAAAAAAAATCTCTACAATTCATAGACAATCAGTAGYGGAGATAAAAGATCTTTTTTATAAACTCTGATTTAATTCTATGTGAATACAGTCTATTGTACTTGATGTATGCAGTGACAATGAACTGGGCAGGTTCATCCCTGTGCTAGCAATATTACACAGTGTTTTGTGAGTTGATTTTGTCTCTGTTCTCTGTAAAATGTGAATTATACTTATTTCTCTTCCAAGTGAGTGAAAACTGGAGATAAAGATGAAATTTTGGGGTTTTTTTCAGCTAAAACAAACAGAAAATGCTTGTGCGTTTCAGGCATTTCCCTTTGAATACAATTACACAGGCTTTTTAGTTACTAGTAAATAATGAGGACAACTTTAAAAAAATATATAGAATATTTTAAAAAATTACAGTAGTTCTCTTGAGAAAATGATTCCATTAGTGGTCCTGCCATCTAGGAATGAAGTGTAATCATTATCTGTTTATGTCAATCTTAATGTTGGTTATATGTTCATCATACAGTATTTCAACCTCTTTGTGTTCTAATTGCCATGTGAGAATACTGTGCAGGATTTTAGCTTGAGATCTACTGTGTGTTGCCAACATTTCCTTAATTTACTAAGGCTTATAAAAGTAAGACATAGTTAAATTGGCATGATTTCTCTGCGACTACTATATGGTGCCTACGTTTTATCACCTTGCTTTCCTCTAGGTGCTTACACACTGACTGCTTTAATAAATGTTCTAGCAATTTACTAGCTATTGAATTTAAACTTGCTGTTCTGTAATTTCCTAGATTGATTCCTCTGCTGTTTTAGTGGAGGCTATCCAATATTTTAGGGAATCCATTTCCCAGAAAGGAAAATGTAACACTCTGAATGCTCTTCAACATCTCCTTTTCTATATCAGGTATACTCTCATGATTCTTTGGTGTCAGTTTTAGAATATCCGTGCATGGTGTGAACCTCTGCGGTAGTTCTTGGTCCTTGGTCCAGTTGGAGTTATATTTTAATCCAGACAAATTCCATTGAAATGTCTTCAGTCAGTCTAAATTGCCTAAATGCCTGAGAAGAAAGTGAAGCCTTAGGAGCTCCAGGCATTAAATTCTTACCTCATGTGACTGACTAAAGTGAGGTGACAAACTATGAAATCTGACATTTGCCATTCTTTGTGATTAACTGCTTGTTTAATTTGTTTCTATGTTGTATAGAATGTAAATTCATAATAAATAAAAATTAAATAATACTTTTTTATAAAAACTTTCTAATGGACAGAGGATTTCTTAATTAATATCAGAGATAAAAAGTTGTGGTTCAGTGAAATTTATCTATATTCCAGGTGACTACCTTTTTTTGCACCTCTACTCCAGGGAGCAGAGGCTTGTACCAGCTGCTGAGTAACAGAAGGTGATAGAAGGTTTAACACCAATAAAATACTTGTGTAAGGACATAACCTTATAGAAAAATCAAGGAAAAAAATAAARACATTTCAGGTACCTAATTATTTCTGTATTCCGTTACAGGCGTCAGCTATGCGTTAGTACCAGAACCCGCCAAGATTTTCCATGTTTTCGCACACTCAGTAAGTACTGAGTTCCTTAACTGTGAACTTCCTTGAACTGCATCCCTGTTTGGTAAGTCCTGTAGAACTGTTCTTTTGTTTGGAAGTGGATTCAAGARTCCAACAGAGAGTGTAACCAAAAGCACTCACTGAGAAAAGCTGCTTTCAGAAAAAATTCCCTTTGCATAAATCCTTCTTATTATTATCAACAGATTCAGAACTGTTCAATTAGGAACAGGAAAGCAGAGCCTTCCAAAAAAAATCAAAGAATTATTTTGATGTATGGTGTTACACTTCCTCCAGTTGTATCTAATTTTTCTGTCTCATTCACTAGTATATTCAAACACACGTGTATGTGGATACAATGGGAAATCTTGTACAGATTTATTGTTTCTAAGGCATATAACATTAGAATAACCTCTCTTGTGTGATTATTGTGTTTTAGGGGCAATTTTGCTGCTGTACAAAATACGCAAAGCTAAAGATACATGTAGAATATTTAGGGAGTGAAATCTGTGCAAGAATTCTGTTTATTTATTCAGTGATATTTTATTACAGTTCGCTTTTGCGATTATGCCATTGGCCTGTTCACATTTTCAGTGTTTCAATAAATATTTGTAAGCATTACCTTATATGTAAGAAGTTGGAGAAGGGAAGGAAAATAAGAAAGTTTAGTACTCTCTCTTASTTGCCACTGAAACTCTTCCTCATCAGAAACAGCTAAAATATTATTTTTTCTCTCTGAGGAGCCTCTGTGTGACAAATTTTTGCAGGTGCTTTGACTGCAAGCATATGTTAGAACTGAATGATGAAGATTTTTTAATGATGTCTAATTTGGAAATAAGAAAATCCCAGGGTCCATAGTATTAATTTACTAGGAACATACACATGGAGGCTTTATTTTTTTTCAGAAGTTTACAGATACACAGTTTGCACGTAAGCATATAATTAGTGATGGATATCATGTGGGGGTTTTTTTATTTAAATGTTCATTTGTGCTTGGTTTTGATGAAAAATGTTCGCATGAAACGAAAAAGAGAACCAAAAGCGACAAATAATTTTTTTAATAAAATTTGGAAGGATGTATTTTATTATAGTAACAAAAATAAAAGAGGAAATCTGGTTAAATAATTATCAGAAGAGTCTGAATTTTTTGTTCTCTAATRTTTTATTTATTTACCTGAAGAGATGACAGGAAGAGACAGACCCTGGGATAAACACAATTTTCCTGAAAGTAGTCACAATAGCAGAACAGGCTCTATTCCCTCAGTCTCTTTGGGAATGTATGGAACTGTTTTGAGCAGCCGTTCCTAGACCTCAAGCAATGAGCTCAAGCCTACTTTTCATATGTGAGAGAAAAGGGAAATTTAGATTGGGATAATGGGTCCGGACCATCTTAATTTGTGATTATAATTCTAGTGTGGGGGGGGGAACAGAAAACAAAAGAAAGAAAAGGAAATGGAAAAATAAAAGGGAGAAAAGAAAAAGAAAAAGAAGGAGAAAAAGAAAAAGAAAAAGAAGGAGAAAAAGAAAAAGAAAAAGAAGGAGAAAAAGAAAAAGAAAAAGAAGGAGAAAAAGAAAAAGAAAAANAGAAAAAGAAAAAGAAAAAGAAAAAGAAAAAGAAAAAGAAAAAGAAAAAGAAAAAGAAAAAGAAAAAGAAAAAGAAAAAGAAAAAGAAAAAGAAAGAGACATCAGGAGACTACAAATCTAAGCTGTCTACTAGTGCCAAAAGACAGCAGCATCTCTCTCAACTTGCTAGGCTTGCCAAATTCACTGGAGTAATGTCCATTATAATAACATCTTCCAGCAAACAGCAGTGCAGGGTTGCTGCTGTCTGCCAAAAAAAGACAGCAAGTCCTTAGAACAGTATGACTCATATCTAGGTTCTTCTCCAAACAGACAAAAAACCCAAGGTCCCTCTCAAAACCTAACACACAGGAACACAAAGGAAGTGCACAAAGTTTGTGTGTTTACTTTATTTGTAATGTATACAGTGAAGATAATGTACATGATACAGGATATTTTACTAAAAAAGATCATGACATTTTATCATATTCCTAGTGAAATTCAGTGCTATGTAGATCTAAAAGCTGGCCTCTTAGTTAACTTATAATTATACTCGGTAATTAAATGACCAGTTGACTGGCCATCACTGATAAAAAGGACTCTACATAAGCATGAGTGGGCTCATGCTTATGGTAAGAAAACAGTTGACATACAACACACCTGTTCTACGTGACCAGCAATTCTAATGGTCTATCTGTGGCAGTATTTTTTATTTTTRTCCCATATGTTTGTTGTACATCTGAGTCCTTTCCATGATTTTGCTGTTAGAGAATAGACAAAGAATCAGAATCCTAATTTTCAGTCACTAAGCTGTAAACGAGGCTTTCGTCATCCTTCCCCCCCTCCTCCACTGTAGTATTTTAATGCATTTTGCATTACATGATAATTCAATAGAAACTAGAATAAGTGGAGAGACTGGATCTCAGACCAGTGATCTTCAGACAGGATTCAGTACTGGCAGCCTTGAGATCACAGAGAGGCAGTTCTGAGTGAAGCATTTAATATTTTAGGTATTGCAGATGGTAAACACTTAACTAGGAGAGCCTCACATAATGATTTTCTGATGTGCTAGTGCTTGCACAAAACAGTTATATGAATAGTTTTGAGAGTAGAAGCTTCAGGTTATAAGTAAAGTCACAYAGGTTCGGTTTCTGGTTGAAGGCACTGTTTTGATGAAGTTTTGAATGAAGTTTTTTTCATTTAACTTGAAGAAAACTTGATTGTAGATAACCAGGATTCAGTTATCATTCCAATTAAAGGTAAAGCAGAAAAAAAAAGGGCAGCATAATTTCTAATATGGTCAACAATTGGACTTCCTAATATTAAACCTATTTCTATTTCTTAATCATATGGCCTTTTCTGCTTTTGCTCTGAGAAGAAATATGATTTCAATCCTCATGTGAAATTCATAAGGTTAAAAATGTATAAGAAATTGCCTTCTTGTTCAACCCAAACCTGACAATTTTTCGTGGTCCTTGCCTTGGCATGAGCTTCTCACATCTATGCAAAACATGTTTGAGAAATTATCAAGTCACAGAGTTATTAAGTGAAGTCATCTTGTGTTTACTTTGCATACATGGAAATATGCATCAGCAGATGGAAGAAAATGGAAAGTAAAACAGACCAAGTACCCATACGTTATTCACCCTGCTGTAACTATTGATGTGTGTTTTAAAATTTTTTTATTTCTATTTTCTGTATGAAAGCATCTTAAAAATCCAAGTTACAAAGCTGGAATTCTTGCCTGTTACAGATGTAGTAATAACTTTCTAATTAGCGAATTCATTGCAACACTGCATAATCAGCTCATTGAAGACATGCATTATAGTAGAAGAAAAAAAAACAACTACTCAATAGTAACATAGCTGTCCCATTAAAGTCTTGATTAACTTTATAACAATAATGCAATATCATTATACTTTCATAAATTAGAAGACAAATTGGATATATATCAAGTAATGCTCTTGTATCTTTACAAAAGGGTGCATGTTTAATTTAAAGTAAAATAATTCCAATGACATTAATTTCTTAAGTAGGAAGGTGACATATATAAACTCTACACAAACTCTACAAACCAAATATTTCAACATTTCAACTGTATTAATGTAAAGGTTTCAAAGAAAGCTCTACTATATATGTCATATATATATATATATAGTATAAATGACATACAGTAATATCAAAAGCTATTGATACAAGCAATGACAATTGAGATTATTACAGATAGGCTAACCCATCCAAGTTGAGTCCCACTGCTCCTGTTTGGTCAGCAGGCACCTTTTACCATCTGCTTTACTTATATTGGCTCAATCTTTTCTATCATTATATAACAGAGATATGGCCAGATGGCTATTTGGATCCAAAATGCAGTCTGGAATCACAGAATTTTCAAGATCAGATTAAAAGCTCAGATTAAGTTTATGAGACTCTAAAACAGGACAGTACTGATGGCTAAATCTGCAGTTTGTATGGATATTTATAAGTAAGAAAAAAAGACTGGCTTCCATATAGCAGAATTTTATATCTAATACCAAAATAACTGAATGAAATGTTCGTAGGTTAAATACAACCTAGGGAAAAAGTTCTTAAAGACAATCTCAAAAAGACTATATATATCACTGTTAGGAACAAAACTCCCCAGAAAAAACCTCTACAATATCGTTGCTCTGTAACTATTCCAGTAATATTTTTGAAACTATATTGCATAGTATCAACTCAGAAATCGAATGAATAAAATTTTCTTACAATCATTAGTTAACAATTAACCAATCATTTAAAAGACTACATTGAGGTTCAGTCTCAAAGAGGCATATGACCATAAAAGAAAGACTGCACATACAAAAACAAGGCTGGGTCAAAGCCCCAGTACATATCCATATGCCCACATGGCTGGAAATTTACTTAAAAATGGAGCTAATAAATTTTTGTCCACTTCTGCTTCTCTCCTCAAGAGAGCATACAGTTCTAAGTTTTGATATGCTTTTTATTATGTTTATATGGTACCTCATATGTAGGATATAAGGAAGATCCCAACTTTCATCTTACAAATAAAGTGAGGAGGAGAGTGTTTGAGGAGAAAATAAAGCATTATTTCAACCATGTCTTCGAGAATAAATTTATTAACCTGGAAATCTGAATCACATTATAGTAATAAAATGTCTATTAGCTATTATTTTTTTTTTGTTGTCCCTTTCTCAGATTGTTCTGCAAAGCATTCATTCTGCTTTATCCTTGGAGAAATCATTTGAGTTTTTTTCCCCATTGCTTTCAGCTCATACAGATATCTTTGGGAGAAATTTTGTTGTTATTTAGATTTTTTTGGAAGTGTTACAGAACAGAAACCATGAGCTAGCTAAAAGCAATGGGATTCTAGTGAATAAGATATTACATGAGTATCCTAATCATTTCACAGCCTAAAGACAACTGCAGTGAAGCCAACAAAAGAGCAAGTAGAGCTTGCCAATAAGCCAGATGCTACTGTTGAAAAAGAAATTTCTACGGTTTAACATCTGGGCACTGTGAATACCTTTCAGAAATAAAGGCAAGAACTGTTCTACACTGAGATACAGAGAATGTTTATTAAAACATGTTTCACTAGCAGATACTCTTATTAGAAAATATCATTAGAATATCATTACATATTTACTTTGTAGCTGAATTTGTTTAAAAAGAGAAGGACTGTAGAACTGCATCCTCTGTACTTTAAAGCAGCCCTTGTGCTCAGTTTGAGTCATTAAGAGTGGCTGATAGGAGTCTTAAAATCAATATGGCAGCTAATGTGTGGGTATCACATATTTCATTTTATTTGACTTTAAAGGATGCCTTAGTTGCAAGCATGGTTTTACTTCTGATGTTATGCAGCTTCTACAGGTCATCTGGAGACGAGTTTTTTCCTAGCAGTCCCATTGGATGCAAGCTTTATCCATGCAAAGGGGTTGACTAAAACAGTGATTAAATGGATGCTGCCCAAGGTAATTTTGATTCATCTTTCTCTGAGGACTATAGCTTGAAGATTTTTTCTACCTGGGAAGATACGAGAAGAGAGAAAGTGAGATTTTGGGCATAAAAATGGATGTTACATTGCATTGGCCATCTTCTCCAGCAAAAAGAACAAGCAGATGGGGTGCCTGTGCGATTGACACTTCCCAGTCTGTAAAAGAACAGTTCGGGCAAGTTGGCACAGGCTTTCCAGTACCACAGCTCACACATCGAATAAAACTTTTACAGAAACGTGAAATCCTAACAAGCCACAATTTTGACCTGATAGAGAAAAAGTTCTAACATGAAGTCCTTAACAAACTCTTCGTTCACTATTGATTTTATGTGGGAAGCAGAATAGTGGCAATGGACACCATATTGAAATCCTGGTATAGCTGAGCCATGCTCTATTATTACTGTTATTATGGCATCACCAGCATTGCCATGATGTCTTAGGGTACACAAACCTTGAGTCATACCTTTTATGACTCTAGTTTTATCCCTAGACTACACCTGTACTCTATATCATTATCTAAAAAATAATAATTCTTAAAATTATGTATTAATCTTTTCRCATAAAGGGGTTCCTGATAAAGCAAACACTGCAACATTACCTTTTTTCAAATGAGTAGAAACGTATCAAGAATAAATGATGTCTAGTTTCCAAGTAAGAGTTTTATAAAATACTGACCAGGGAAAAGAAAATTTACCACAGTTCACGAATAATGATCATAGCCTTTATTTTCACATCATAATCACAATTTCAGGTCTCAGCAATTTTTTTTTCTCCCTTGAATAATATTTTACAGTCATTGACCTTAGAACCAGTCACTATTTATTTGCTGATTTGTTTTTTCTAGTGCAAGATACACAATTTCATGTTTTCTGTAGTGTGTTTGAGAAGCATAAAACCAACTAGAAGAATAGGAAAATGGTTACCAAATACTGAAAGAAGCTGAATAACTTTAAAAGTCTCAAACCTTAAATGTGCTGCAGCAGCTTATGCATCCTGTGTTCAGAAATTGCTAGTTTAGCTCGCAGAGCTCTTGTAAGACCATTGCTAGTTATTCAATATTTGAGGAAAAAACCTCAAGTTTAAAAACAAGCCGTACTACAGAATTTTCTTTATTATTAATAATACTTTAGGTCATGCAACCCTGTGTCAGCCCATTGAATTGTGCTTGGCTGTTAAGATGATAGAATCCAGTCCCATAATTTTTGACCTTGGTTACCACACATCTTAGGTGAGGAATCTGACTGTCCCATAGGAGGTAGTTGTCTTGTCAAATTTTAGACTTAAGCTATGTTTGTGGCTTTTAATTCAATTGTAGATCTCCATTAAAGCCTCTTGGAAGCACCTTTTGTAGACTGGAAAGACCAAGTAAGAACTACAACATGCCACTTGTGTAAATATGAAAGAAAATGCTACCATTAACATTTTATAATTTCTATAATAATTGTTGTTGCATAAAATAATATTCTGAAGTACACTTATATTATGAAGTAAAATATATTATAATTTCATAATTGACTTGATATATTTTTAATAGAATTAACTTTTTATTCATTTACTTCTAAATGCTGCTTCCATTTTGTAAGCTCTGTCATTTGTAGCAGATGAGTAAATATACTTACATGACTTTGAAACTACCCTATTTCTGACTGCAGTTTTGTTACTACCATGAATGACTTTCACAACAGGAACGCAGGCCAATTTAAAGTCCAGGCACCAAGCAATTTGAGATCCACCAGCTTTATGCAGTAATATAATTATTCCCTCCGAGGCTCTTAATTGTATTCATCACACCATGATTTCTGCACAAATTAAGCATGCATTTACTGCTATATATAACTTGCTTTGCAGTTAACATCCTGGAAACAAATTTCAAGGAGATAGAATCTTGAACTTAGTCATCCCATGAAATCACTAGTTTCACTGCTCGGAAAAGTCACTTAGACTGTAAGGTCATTATATTTTTACATCGACAGATCATACACAGAGAAGCAGTGAAAAAAGAGTGTGATAAAAAGATCAGAAAACTTACACAAATATTTTGTTCAGACTTTAAATGTTAAAGCCCCTAGCAAAAATATCCTTAGATGTATTTTTAAGATACTTAGGAAAAAAGTAACACTATCAAAAAACCTTGCAGTCCACAGAAGACAAAATGTCTGAAATTCAGATTCAGAACAATTATGATTGATCCCACATATAGATATGTGTGCATATGGATATATGCATGTCTGCGTGTACCATTCAGACCTTTTAACTTGCTAATTTTATAACAAATCACACATTTCTATGAGCATTTCAAATTTAAAAAACTCAGCCTTACAGGACATAATTATCCAAATAATGAATTACAATCAATGTCTCATTTATAGGAAATTATTAAATGTAGAATACATTTGTGTGTACATTTGAGCTTCCCTGTATAGGGATGTATCCTGTTAGCCAGGTAATTTTGAAATATGTAAGTTTTTGTAATTACATCACAGCAATGTTGGTCTATGTGAAATCAGAATAACTCGGTATATTTTTTTCTTACTAAACTATTTTTTTGGGGGTGGGATAGGGGAATGGAAAGGAAAACAAAGTCTGATGCTATGCTTATCAAAACACTATAGACATGTGGGCCTCTTTTATTTTACTTTAAATTGTTTTCTTTCTGTGGACATTTCCCTATACCTGCAATTGTGGAAGATACTGTGCTGGTTTGAATGTGAACCAGCAGGGGAAATCAACCCCCCACAAAATACCTCGAGAGATTTTAGGTCAGAATTACAATTTTAATAAAAAGGTTAAAATAAATGCAGGCATACAGAAACACTGGCCTAAACAAACCAACAGAGTAACAGTACAACCTGACACCCCATTGACCAGGGTGGTAGCTGTGTAGTCCAGTTAGGCACTGGACCTGTAGAAGGTCTGGTCTGCTGAGTATCCAGTGATGGTGATCCCATCCTTTGGTTGTCCGATGGTGAAGGGTCCAGTCGTGGTGGTCTGGAGTCCTCTGGCTTCCCACTAGTCTGGTAGTCCAGTCCTGGTAGTCCAGTGATCTCTCCCATCCCAAAGCCTACTTTTATTTCGTGTTTCTTGGCTAGTACCTCCCCCAGGGGCAGGGATTTCCACTATGGAAAGGGATGTTCCCTATGTTCTATTGGTTGGTGTGTATCTGGTTCRGTAATGAGCTCACATGAGTCCAGTCTTCAGAGAGCAAATGGTTTCTGGCATTCTATTGGTTGGTGTTTATCTGGTTCGGCAATGGGCCATTAACTGAGACAATCCACTCAGGATGGTTCCGAAGTTCTGTTCCTTCCTCCTTATCAGTTCGGTAATGGGCCATTAGCCAAGATAATCTGCTCAGGATGGGTGGTGCAATGGGCTGTTAACCGAGATAATCTACTCTGGATGGGTGGTGCTTGCTGTCAACTGGAATGGTTATCTCAGTTGAGATAAGAAGTACCACCCCACCTCACATGAGCGCAGGGAGTTTCCGCGAGCAAACAAACCAGTTTATCAAGGAAATATGTGGGTGGTGGTAGAATACATCCTTTTTTGGTTAACCCGGGACAGATACTCATCAAGAAAAGAAGTAGTAAGAAACAGAATACAGAGCTTGTGATCCATGTCCACCTTTCCATACTTATTCTTCTGGGATTTTAAATCAGAGTACCGTTTTGACATGTCTGTAAATGGCTGTATAAACTGTGCTGTGTCCTACAGAGTACAGAGTTAAGAATCAAGGTTTTASCAAGGATCAAAATTGTTGTGGATAGTAGAAATATCCAGAGTTAATGTCAGAGTTAAGGGCTAGAAACAATAATAAACAAACAAAGAAACAAACAAACAAAAAGCTCTGTGATTTGAATTGGCCTCGACATATTGAAGGTCAAATCAGAGAACATCTCTGAAGTGTAAGGGGCTGGTGAGCAACAGTAAAGCAATACCGGCCTAATACAATTGAGACAGTGACTCTTAGATCCTTGCAATATTATTTTCTCTTATTTCCATCTTTTTTCCGCCTATTTTTCCTTTATTGTGTGTAACATGTTTACTGAGTCAATAAGCAACCATAATCTCTTTCGRGGTTCATTCTATTTGTATTTATTGAAATTGTAACCACTGATGGTTATAGTACAAGGTTTGCCTCCTATTTTAATTGCTTGAGGTGCCAGTAAATGAATGAAAATATCAAATATATTTGTAATCAACATAGCTCAGTAAAGGCTTGCTTGGCCTTGGTGTCTGACTAGACTCAAAGTCTAAGGTCATAAGAATAGTTTTGACTTTCACGAAGAAGCCTCAATCTCCAATGTCAATGAAAAACATCTATTGACTTATAACATTGAATTGCATATTGCCATGTATAATTTCGGCAGAATTGCACTGATATACTGAGAGATCAAGTATCTCATCTCATCATGCATATATGATAATTTAGAAATATTTCTGCATTTGTTGCATACACGAGGGAGAACCTTTGTTAGAAAACTACCTGGGAAAATTCCCTTGAAGATCTGTAAGAGATTTGCCTGACTTAAGGTCCTAAATTTGAAGTTTCAATAGCCTACAGGGAGCACCTCCCTCACAATTAATATACCTAAGAATTATGGGAACAGTGTGGAAGTGACTTGGAATGTTATATCATGGCCAAGGGACTCTTTAATTTAATGATCTCTTTTAGTTGCAGTTCACATGTATGAATCCTCTACCCTTCAGTCTGATGTAAGCATTCTCTCGGAGCATTGCATAGTGTGAATGAGCAGGTAGTATTTCTGTATTTACAGTGCAGAAATGGTCCTTTAAAATCCATATAGGATGCCATTAACAAAAAACTAGAATCCCCAAGCATAGAGAAAAAAACAGCAACAAATTTTAGCCAAAATATAATAACCAGTCAGCAAAAGTCTATTGGCAATGAAAACTGTCAGCCCTTTAAGCTCGCCAAATGAAGCCTCTTCCTCAACAAACCTCAGCTCTCTGCATCTGTTCAATATGACTGGCTTTGCAAAATTCTGATAAGGGTAACACTTTTAGATTATTCTTGAACAAGAAGGGAGAGAGCTACAGGAACGTTATGGAAAATTAACCACTAATATTCTTTTTGCTCCTGTCATAGGATTTGGAATTCTCTTCTGATTAATTGGAAGGATTGGTAGGATTGGAAAAAAACCTTCTCCTGCTCAAAGTCACTTTGACCCTCAAAACTCAGAAACAGTACTCTAGCATCCTTCTGGAAAGAAGAGACAGACATTGAATTTCTAAACCAGTTTCTTTGTATGCCCTTAAAAATTTTATCTAAAATATAATGGAATTCACTTTTATTTTTTCTGCTCAGAACAATGTCTTCCAAATAGATGTTGACCTGATAGTGAAGCACATTACAGTAATCCAGTGGAGAAAATCTGAACATGGGCTATCAGATTCTGCTTTTAAGAAAGAACAACAGACTCAGTTACTGCTGTTGTTTGTCTCTGTAAAACTGCTAGGAGTATGTCTTGACACCAAAACAGTAAGACTTGGCAGATGACAGTGAGCCAGGAGGTGTTGCAGGAGACTTTCTTACTCAAAAAGGCCGAAGTGATGGCCATGCCCAGGTTTTATTCTTAGCATCCTAACTTACAACAGTAACACATGGATGCATCCTAAACTATATACAAATACTACCTTACACAGTAGTATGCCTTTACTGACTTTTACCTGAATATTTAACTCTTGATTTTAATCCAGTCTTTCCAGCTCCAAATACTTGCCTTGATTTCTGCATTCCCTGCTGAAGGAGATTTTGTCCACTGTTTATTAACATGGTAAAACTGAACTTCTAACATTCATGCGTATRTATTTCTGGGTTTGTGAGATACAGAAATGTTACTTGATTACTTGGATTCTGAGCTCAAACACTTTGTAAGCTCTTAATGGCTTGCTTAGGGTACTGCCACTTCTGGCCAGACCTTCCAGTTTGGATAAAGAGTTATGTTTATCTTTGATAATCAAGGCTACTTCGAACCTTATCAGAGCCTTTTCATATCACTGTGTAATATATGTTCATGTAGCAAAATGTAGACAAGATTGTAACATGTTGAGTAAATCTGTTTTTCCAATCTAATAATAGCATTTCAGGCATGGTGCCCAAGCCTTGACATCTACTATTGGCCAAAATACAGGCTCTCTGTTCTGTGTATGGTGTTATCCAAGTTACTGCTATGTGCTGCAGCAAATGTCCTCGTTTTCATTTATTTTGTTGCCCTTGGTAAGTAGATAATACCAGAACATTGTTATTTTGCTCCTTTGACAATTTATCTATGTGGAGAAAATTAGACTTCTTTTATTTTATACACCCTGACTCCCCAAAGCCCTGCCAGACTGAAAGGACATGGTATTTGATAAAAAAGAAATTAAAATCTTAGTTTTTACTAACATATTAAAATAACTTTGGATCACATCTCTTGCAGAGTCCAGTCCAGTGACCGCTGAAGCTGGTAGATTTCAGTAGCCACTAATCGCAGAACTACGGCTTTTTCACACACACCTATAAATGTAGCTGCACATTTGTCACCTAATCAGTGTAGATTTTACCTCAGCAATAAGAGCAATTTAAAGCAAATTACTTTTAATAGACAGTATGGCAGAAGTTCTGAGCAATCAGACAAAGCAGCACAATTAATGTAATAAAAAGCTTCAACAGGAAGTCTGTTGTGTCTGTTTCCCTCTTAATCAACTATAACATTATAAAGGAATTACAGGCATTATAAAGTCATATGAGAAGTATGTCACAGACATTTTATTTGTTATTGTAGGAGAAAAAGTAATGTGAAAAGATAAGTTAATTTTCTCAGGTCTTTCTGACTTTTTCCTCTTCAGTTTTGGAGGATGAAAATCTGGCTTTAACAGTGCTGTTTTTCTCATACCTGCATTTTGCCATTAAAATAATATAGCCAATGAAGTGGACRTATTTCTAAATTTCTGTCACACATATCACTCTGTCAGTTAGT
The DNA here is from genome assembly GCA_018881555.1 of Amblyornis subalaris. Classification (NCBI taxonomy): domain Eukaryota; kingdom Metazoa; phylum Chordata; class Aves; order Passeriformes; family Ptilonorhynchidae; genus Amblyornis; species Amblyornis subalaris. The sequence continues at coordinate 4,413,955 of JACAXG010000052.1, forward strand.
AATTGATGTAATGACAAAATGGCCAGGGAAAATGTAGGTGGGAAAAAAGGGATTGAAACAAACAGGATGTGCAAAAGAAGCAGTCTGGAGAGTCTGCATGCAGTCAGTGGCATGACTAGCTGCATTCCCATTGTATTGCTTAAAAAAAAAAAATCAAATATTCTAGGTCTTGTGGGTATAAGGTGAGTCTGATAAACAGAAACCTTCTAATTTTCTACTTCCAAAGAAAGGTCTATCAAGGTTAATGCTGAAGGTTCCCAAAGAATTTTGATTGGCACTGAGCAATAGGTTGGGAAGCATAACTGGAGAAAATGAAACAATAGGCTACTGAAATATCAAGGGAACKGAGATTGTTAACAGCGTTCATACAGCATTGTACACCATGGCATCCTGGACATAAATATTCATGCTGCTACAGTTACATATGCTCAAAAGCCTTAAAAAGTTCCCTGAGATTTTATTATGCTGTAACTATTAACCCCAGTTAATATGTCCTGGAAACAGTAAAGCCTGGGACAACACGAAAGGAAACTTTTACTAGTAATACTTGGTTTATATAGGAAACTTGTTTATTTGTACACACAGTTTTGAACTCTGGCATGAAGGCACAAAAAGCGTTTGATTGTTTCCTAGAGTAGGACTACATAAGTCATGTTCAAATTGTGTTCAATTCTCTCCCTTCCCAAAAAAATGATTTTGTGATAGGGTTTGAGTCTGAGCTCTGGCCCTGCTTGATCTACAAATGAAGAACAGGTACATTCGTAGTTCTAATGAAGATATGCACGGATCTGCATAGATGTAACTGGTTCTTAACTGGCTATTTGGCTTTTTTTTAATTAGCTCTCTGGTTGTTTTTTTTTGTTTGTTTATTTGTCTTTTTTGTTTGGTTTTGTTTGATTGTTTTGCTTTTTTTGTTTTGCTTTTTTTTGTTGTTGCTTTTGTTTGTTTGTTTTGTTTTGGGCGACTCTTCTAAAAAAGAAACTGGTACAGAAGCTAGCCATAAGCAATGTCAGCCTGTAGATGACTGATTCCTGTCCTCTTTCATTTAAAAGCATGCTTATAGATAGAAAATACTGCCTGGTTAGAAACCTGTTTCAGGAAACACAGTCTGTAGTGGGAAAAGGGGAAAAGTAGCACAATCTCTGGAGGGCAGGGGCAGCTCAGAATCATCCCTGCACTTAGCCCTTCCTAATGGCTATTCTATACATGACTTCAGTAATGTGCTTCCTGGTTTGTATTTAGGAGACAGTTTAAGCACACTGTTGAATATATAAAGAACATCCCTACTTAAGTTTGTGTAATCAAACACATTTGTTCATGATTGTGTGCAAAAATGACAGATTTTGGCATTTATAATTTTTATATATATAGACTCTTTCACTGCATATATGAGAGTCTTATTGCTGATGATTTCCAAATGCATTGCAAAGATGTATGATATAAAATTATAAATCCTTATGAAGATATATTTTAACCAATGCTGAAACATATCTCATATAGATATGCAGAACACTGAATTAAATAAAAGACAGTTATTTAGAGGATTGAAAAGTCTCCAGTTTCATTTTCATGTCTATATAAAACATAGCCTCTCAAAAATTACCCATCTGAATTGATATTTGTAAATAATATGTAGCTACTTTAAAAAAGGTGTGTGTGTTTGCTTAGGTGACATAATGCATATTTATTAATAACTAAAGAAGCCCAGGAATTCATCATTAAAAAATAATATTTATAATCTTATTTGTAATAGAATCCTGCGGTTAGTTGACAGACATTTTGATAGAAAATGCAATTTAGTTCTACGCAATAATCCAAGTCCAACAATAAGTACATGAAAGACCTATTACAATTTTCTCCTACTTGCCTCATTAGGTTCAATGTGCAAAAGAGATCAATGACTCCAAGGTGAATTGACAAAATGTGTATTTTATCTTTTGATTGTGCCCTGCCTTAAACAAAGTAAAAGATTTAGTTTTTATTTATTTTCTGAAGCATTTTTACTTTCATTTCTCTAGTACACCACATTCAGCTGCTTTCACACTCTTTCTGTTTTACTAGCAATCTGTTAGTGATCTTTTCCTTTCATGTCTCCACATACATATCCTAATGAAATCATTATGGCTGAACTGTTAGTTTTCATCCTYCTCTATTCCTACAGTATGTGGTGGTAATGATCTCATTTTATTTTGATACACTGGCATTAAAACTGTCCTTTTCATCCCCTCAAATATATTTTTTTGTCTATTTGAATAAATATATTTAATTATTCAAATCACACAGCTGTATAATCTCAATGCAAAAACATTTGATTATCAGATACGGGATACTGACATGGCTGCTAACATTTGTTTTGCTGTTTAAATTACAAGTTATTAAACAATAATACCCTGAACTGCAATATGACAAAGGGAAAAAAAGCCAAAACCGAGAAAAAGAAAAAAGCTTTAAGGATGGTTTAGAGGGTTTTACTGCTAAAGGGGAAGATGTGTCTCATTTTGCATCTTCTTGCATCACAATACATTGTCAGCTAGCATYATCTTACATTTTTAACTTAGAGGACAATAAGTATTCTACTATGAATTTATTTTATCTGTAGTCTAAGTACTAACTGAAATGTGGAAATCTTACCAAAACAAAGATTGCAAAAATAGTCAAACATTTCTTAGTTGATCACTGTATGAACAGGAGAGCTTCACTAATTTCTCTCTGTTTCAGGGGATGTGTTTTCTGGAACTTCGGGACAAGGGGAAACTTTAATCACCTTCTTTGGCCATGTGCTTTGTTTTTTGTTACCCACAGAAGTACTGGTTTTGACTTTGTTGATACTGCTGGTCAGCTTTTCATCATGAACTACATATAGTAAGACCTGGGAAAAGGGTTTTTTATTTCTTTTGGTCTTCTCATTTTCCATGGTACATAAGGCGCTGTTGAAAGGTTCCTTAAAAATGCATGATTTCCCTGAAGGTAAATCTTCCCTCTTTCCCTTCTGTASTTCCCTACATTGGATGATGGGAAGAGCCCGCTGCTTAAGGGGAAAATTGCATGGGTTGGGAAAATTCATGAGAACAACCCTTCAGCTGTCATTTGCTGGAAACTATCACTAACTGATTTGAAACAGCATAGTTCRTAGTTTTGATCTGAAATGTCTCAGCTGAGTCAGAAAAAGCCTGAACTAAACCATGTAGTTCACCAAACAACATCAATAAACGAGTAAAAAGGTCAACGTTTGTCCTTATTAATGTGTTTTCCTTATTAACGTTTTCCTTCTTAGCTGTTAAAAAATCCACTTCTGACAGCTACTTTTGTGGCTTGGGGAAAGTTAAGGTAAATTCCTGTGTTTCTTTCCTCTCAACCAAAAGAGAACCCAGGCAATTGGTGTTACAAAGAAAAAGACAACCCCTTCTCATGTCCTTTCTGGTCAATGTCTGCTAATAGACTCTGCTAAACAGCTTCAATCTCCACCCTCAATGCCTCCATCAGCAGTAAGCATGATTCAAATACTTTAGCATAAAAATCCCAAGGGGAGGCTCATGGGACACTTTCATCCCATAAATGTACACAAACTGTCTCCTTACCTCCTCTCTCATTAGAGCCAAACTTTATATCTTGAGGACCAAAAGATCACAGTTGGAACAGCATTGACCCAGGTCACTCTTACTCTCATATTTTAGCTATCTTAACATCATAGGCATGCTGTACTTAGATTAGCTCAATTTCCAGTATTACATTTGCCCAAAGGTACTCCTACCATAAAGAGGTTACTTTAGAAAGTAGCATATTAAAAAATAAATGTGAAACTTTCTTTTTCCTAACACATTTTGAAATAAATTATGTTTTTGAGCTTTCCTTAAGAGTAAAGCTTGTAATTTATGCTTGAAGAAACTAAATATCGAGAGATTAATGCTAAAATAGTAAGCTGTATTTGAAATCAGTAAGCCAGTAACATCAGATACATAATGGGATGTTTGGGTTTATGTCCCTGGCTTTTCTAATTGACCATAGTAAGTTTTACTTTTTGCATTTGAATCTAACTAAAAACCAAGTTCAAAAATCTGGATATAGATTTTCATTTTTTATTTAGATGCAAGCACAATTCCCATGAAAATGGGAATATTAAGGCATAGTGGATGTACACAGGATCTTCACAGGCCACATACTAGACACTCACATCTTGTGGATAGGAAAAAAGGGGAGTGATATATAAAAAAAAAAAAAAAGGACATTAAAAATAAAATAAGCTCAAATATTTTGTTTCCTCAAAATGAGGAAGATGTTTCAGAGTTCAGGAGGTTTCTTGAATTACAAAGCCATAAAGCAAAGGTGCAGGGGAGAATAAAGCATGTGAACAGGGGCAGGTGCATAGGGCATCTACTCTAATTTCAGACTTAGCTTTCTCAAAATGTTGAGTACTACTGTTTATAAGAAAGAGAATTAAGTGAGTGTTTACAATGCAAGGGTCTTACTTCCTCAGATTTGTACTTTGTGTGAGAAATACCCATTTTTCAGAGATCAGGAAAATGTCCACATAAGAATGATATGTCTGTTTTATTCTGAAAGTGAGAAAAGGTTTCATCAGTACCTGAGTTTATGCTAGATTTCTACAAAGGAATAAAACTTATTCACTAACTAGTGCCTTGTTATAATTGAAATTGCTGCCTGAATAGATTACTATTCCATGTGAGTAAGTGGAACAGATCCAGGACTATGTTATTTTACTGTCAATCAGAGAAAGAACTCAGAAGCTTTGTAGCTGTGTAGTATCATCATATTTTAATAAGAGAAATCTGGTAAGAGGATTAGGAGAGAATGAGTAAAAAAGAAAATATACTGTGCATTGGAAGGAAAATATGTTTTTGTGTTTTGAACTTTATGAAGTATTTTACGTGTATGTCAAAAAAACCCAACCAAAGCATTATTTTTCTCATTTATGCAAACAGTAGGATGGTATATCCTGTAAATAAACTGATCTCTGTTTTTGTTTGAGTTCAGGGATTTAAACATAATGGGCATATGAATGATCTATATATATGTTTTTTATATATAGGCTAAGAGAAATATATAGATGATTGTGGTAGTGCAACAGATATTTCTAGTTTATTTCTGATTTAGCTATTGTTCTATGTCATCATCTAAGCAAAAGGTATTGTATCATCTAAAATCTGGGAATGACATGATAAGAGCAATGTTGATCAGGACAAAATACTATGCTGTGTTTTCACTAAAGGGTGTGAATCTCTCAGTGATATTGTTTGTATAGAATCCCTTTCAGATATATTCCTCCTAGATATATTATTTCTGTCAACTTTTTCTGGTTTTATGCTTTCCCATTTAATCCTTACTTTGTCATTTTACTAATATCTATGGAACCTTTGGAGTAGAACCCTTTCCCACACCTGACATTTATTAAATACATGAGAAGACGTTACTGTTTGAGACAGTGCCTGCCTAAATGAGTAGATGACGAGTAACTTTAAAAGTGACCTAAAATAAATAATTCTCTTTTCTACAATTTTTATTTCTGTACATACATATTTTTGATTCATTCTTGCATTTTCTGCATGTTAATAATGTGCTTGATTTCAGGAATTTATGTTCAATTACAATGAATTCATACAATTAAAATCCTCTTACTTCCAAAATTACACACCCATGTACTCCATTTCCACAACTCCTGAAAGTAAATGTTTAAAAAAAGATGAGCTGAGCCCCTTTGGCAAAGGCCAGCTGAATGGAACTCTTGCACATTCACAGGGAAGACAGAATTGAGATTCAAGAAACGTCAACTACACTTGCACAAATATTTTAATTTCTGAAAGCTCTCTTCTCCTGTGCTCATCAAGTTGTTCTCCCCCTATGCAGCCATACAGTTTGCATTCAGTTCATTTTTATTTTCGGTGTGAGTCTTTAATCTGGAAGATGTTTGAACTTCTTCTACCAAAAAATCTCCTAGTTCTTTAAACCAACGTTTTAAATTACTTGAAATCAATAGTGTAAAATGATGAACACAGTGCTCTTTGCTCAATGGATTTCTTGAATTCTTTTGTTACAGTCTAGGAGTCAAATGTAGTGATCATGGAACCTTCACCTTGATCTTAGAGATTGCAACGTTTAGGTCTCACCTCTTTTACACCAATACATCACCATGGTATTAATTGTCTTCAGTAAAAGTACTTCCAAGACTATTCTTGAAACGCTTTGGGAAAGATCATGTTTCTATTAGTGAACATGATAGCAGGCAATTCCTGATGAACTTGAGTGAACTTCAGCTGCTCATGACCTGGCTTGATCTGGCTTCAAATCTCTCTGAAACTACTCAGTCTGAAATAACCTTAAATTACTTTTTTAAAAAATTTATTTACCAGTTAGGATGTATTGTATTTTTTTCTTTTTCCCCTTTTCCCTTTCCCATTTCCCTTTTCCTTGGAATCACGTGAGTTCATTTTGCTTGAATTAAAGGAATTAAAATCTCTCACAGAATGAAGAAACAGCGTTGGTTTGGGATTGTTTTTGTTTGTTTGTTTGGTGTTTTATTTACCTTTTTTTTTTAAATTTAACTCCTGCATTTCTTCTTTTACTGCAAATTCCTGACAGTTTTTCAGAGTCCAGAGAGGCTGATTTTCATTCCTTTTATTATCCTAGAGTATTTTAAAACTAGAACAACATTAATGTTTTCCTAATCCATGGAAATTGCTTTGGTCACACAAAAGTTGAATCACTTCAACTGAATCAGTATTAATTTAATTTCTTTCAATTGGCTCAACCCTGTCATGGAATAGCCCTCCATTAATTTAGGATTTCCTTGTATTAGCTTAGATTGCATTTCTAAAACTATGTATTAAATAAATGGTATACTTTTGTTATAAGTTCGATGAATTTATTCTTCTTCTGATATTGCAGCCTTTGATCTCAGAGAATACTTGCTTATTGACCTAGAGCTTTGTTCAAATATACTCTGTTTTGACACACTGGTATCTTCTTGTATTGACTTTTTGACACCTGAAATARATTTGTACAAGGTAGATATGTGAGCAACTTTACAGTAAAAAAACATACATAGAAAAATGGTTCAGCTAATGTATAATATCCCATTCCATTCCAGTTGCTGCCTTCTGCTTCAGTGGACTTATAGAGTTCTATGGAACGTTATTATGTTTTTCTTGACTCTCACATGTATACTTTTTAGAAAGCATATGCCTATGACTGCATAGTACAGTTTTTAAATAGACTTCACAAATTTTAATTTCTTCTCCTTTGATGTCAGGACATTCTTGATATGTTTCTTCATGTTTTGTAACCCTTTTCTAAAGTGTACGGTGTAGACTTAGGTAGAGTCCCTTTCCTGAAGATGTTGAATGGAGACATACTGTTCTTCGTGATGTTCTCTTGCTCCTTAAATTAAATACGGTTCAAAGATATCAGCTTTCTCTTTTTTTTTTTGTTAAAAGCAATTGTTCAAGAAATCAATTATTTATGTTAGTTCAGAAATATGATCTTTTAAGTCTCGTTCCACTTGTGTGTTTGACCAAGTAGTATGCAGACAGATGAAGCTATCCAACTTTTATCCAACAGTTCGGTAATAGTCTTCATAGAAAAGTTGTCTCGGCTGAGAAATTGATCTCTTTTTCCAATTAATACATTCATTGGCAGAATTTTGGTGAGATCTAAAAGGACAAGTCAAAGGGTAAGATCTGGAATTGATTTTCATTTTGGGTCATGTTCATAAAAATTACAAAAATTGCTACTTAGTAATAGTTTAAAATACTTTCCTACACTTTCACCAGTCATTTCATAAGGAATGACAGTCCTGTTAGAACAGTCAGCTGGACAATAGTTTGAAATACGAGAAAGTAGAGGGAAAACAGGAGCAGTCTAGTGTTTTGCTTTATTTTTTTCCTTTTCTTTCATGTCAGTTAAGAGTTCATTTGGGCTTCTGATCTGGAAATGAGAAAGAGGAAAGGCTTTGCAAAGTAGGCTCTCGTAGGTCTAATAAACTCTTACAGGAACAGTCTTATTAAATATTCTCTGCTTTCCTCTGCATGTAGATTTGGGTATTTTGGTTTTTTTTTTCCATGATAAAGACCTAAGCCAGAACTAGTACTTCTATTTCTTTTCTGTAATAAAATTCATGCCAAAAGATGAACACATAGTCTCTCTCATAAAATTTATGAAGACCAAAGGAAGGATGCAATGCAAAAACCTGGTGAGTTTGTGATAGGATATGTGGCTTGCTGTACTTCCAGTGAATTTCTATCCCAGTGCCCTTGTCATGGCAAACATGAAAATGATCAAAATCACAAATTATGTGTCTGTTATATCGAATAAGTAACTTTAGACCTAAACACTTGGAAAAAAATGCCTGTAGGCTGTGATCTAATGTTATAGTTCTCTTCCAATTACACAATCACTAGATTTTACATTAGACACCAATTGTTGAGTGTCTTATGATTTTTGGCTCATTTTTTATTAATAAATTTAATCTCAATCCCTAACATAGTCTATATTCCAAGCAAACTGTGTTACCCAGCTAAGATATATGAAAACCACAGGCCCCATATAAATCCCATGGTTCTGGACCTACTACTTCTCTTGTTTCTTATTCGCTTCAGTTAGAAGTTGTTTTTTTACATAAGATGGCACTCACATGAGTGAGTCTGGTGAAGTTTCTAACTCACATGAGACTGGTGAAGTCTCTAATTTTCAAGCCATAATCTGCCAATTGTCTTGGCTGTAAATTCACATCTTCCCCCTATACACTGTAGAAGGAAGATACAGCATTACATTAATTAATTTTACTTGTATTAGGAAAAATCTAATTGAATGAGCAGTTGATTGCTTGATCACTTTTCATTCTTAAAACTCCAAATTTCTTCTTTATTTAAATGCACTTATTTAAATGAACAATTTTAGTCAGCAAGCTTAAAAATATGAATCAAAAATTACTTTTTTTTCTTTTTACTATTTAGCAATTTTACTAAAGAAAGACTGAGTCATTGTTTTATAAAATTTTGTATTTTAATTGCCTTTTAGGGTAACAATACCTATATATAATTAAAAATAACAAAGTCAACAACAAAGAGACTACTATCTTCAGATGCTCTGCTGAATTGATTGTTTCTGATCATTGCGTTCTTGAAGAACTTAAAACTAATACACTTTGGTTTCTCACATACAGTTTTTTTAATGAACTGGAAAAGTCATCTTCTTTTTCAAACCAAATTTGCCTTTTACCAAGGGCTGTAATGACAGGGCAAGAAACAAGGATTGCAAACTGAAAGAGAGTAAGTTTAGATAGGACATAAGAAAGAAATTTTTACTGTGAAGGTTGGAACTTGTTGTCTGAACTAGTTGTAGATTCCCCATCACTGGAAATTTTGAAGGTCGGGTTGGATGGGTCTTTGAGCAACCTGATCTAGTGGAAGTTCTCCCTGCCAATGGTGGAGGGATTGAAGTAGGTGAGCTTTAATATCCCTTCCAACCTAAACCATTCTGTAATTCTCTGATTATTATGTGTGTACAAGTAGATTCTTTTTTAGAATTAAATGACCAGGATAAATTTTGATCTTATGACCAAATATAAAACAGTTAAATACATGAGTTAACAATTTCAAAATCAGTTGCATTTTTACATCTGAGACTATTTTTCTTGCAAAATATCTTTTTCATAGCACTGTAATTTACTCAAGTGTATTTATATATATATATWTWTATATATATATATATAYACACACACATGCATACAATTATACAAATGAAGTGCTAGGAGGGAAAAAAGCTTATATGAAATACCTTCCCCCTTTCTTATACAGAAGTATTTTATAAGGTCAGGAAATCCTAGCTAATACACAATAGATTAATTTTTTAACTTTGTAAACAGCTTTTAAATCCGCCAAAAAGATATTTATCTGTATTTTAGATGTCGCTAGAGCTCTGCAAAGGATAAAATAGTCTCATATGTCTCCTACTTAATTTTTATCATCATTTTTTGAGGTACAAAGATGTGTTCACCTAGTTCAGAAGCATAGCTATGTTACTTTCTCTGTAAAATTGTAGTCTTCTGACTTAACTCTGCCAGCCCCTATGCAAATGCACACACGGAGTATGAGTCCATTGAAAGAAATAGTGTTTTTCAGTTGACGCTTATATTCTGGAGAGGGTGACCCAGTCCCTATGTTCAGTGTGTGCTGTTCTACTGGTATACAGAGCAAAGAGAAAAGATGGTGTCCTGATCTGATCATCTGGTAACTCATCAGTTCTCTTTAACCTGATGCTGGGCACTTAATTGCTGATGGACTGTTGTTGATGAAACACAGTATCTCTATGCCAGGTTCTGTTAGGTCTACGTGCCTAGGAAGCGGAAAGTATGAATTCCAGATTGTGTCCCATTTCATGCATGCAAAGACATATCTAATGGAGCATGGAATGTTTTTGTGGAGAACTTTCTATCGCCTGGCTGTTAAAAATGGCCCACGATGCAGTGAGATACAAGGTGAGCCACTGTTCCCCTTTGTTAACTTAAAACTATATATCCATGGGTTCTGGTTTCTGTTGCTAAGATGTTTTAAAATTGTTACTGTACTTTCTTGTACTTGTCTTTCTTATTGCCATTAGGAAAACTGATAGGCCAATGTAAAGAAGATTCATTGGTCAGAGATATGGGCTTTCCAGTTTGACTCCTCAGAGCTTCATGTTTGTATCTTAGGCAGCCTGAGTTACGTCAACAGCACATAAAGACCAAACAGGGCAAGGTCAGCTGCTGAGCAGTGGGAAAACCTATAGACTTTGAGAAATTACTTCTGTGACTGAATAATGAGCCTTGGATTCTGCAACCTGGCACCTGCCATGAGTACTATATTAATTGAAAAGGAAAACCCTTAGAGTCGTTATAGAGGCATAAAAGCTGGTGTTACAGAGTGGTGAATCAAGCAGTAGCCCTTATGAATAGATACTGTGGTGTTTTACAATAATGATCAAAAGCACTACCGCTTGTAACACTATTACAGCACTCTTTATGGATAAGAAGCATTACTCTGCTAAGAATTTTTTATAATTCTGAATCTGCCATGCTTTGTTGTAAGTGGCCCTCTGTAAAAAGACTTTAAGTTAATACCAGTATTTTATGCTGTACTACTGTGAAGCCAATGTCTCCATTCATTTCTATTTATTATATTTTGATATGTGTAACTGTAGGGCCAGATCCAAGAAAAAGGATTTGAGGTAGCTTAAGGTTTTATCTGGAAATTGTGATCTAGAAAATCCACTCTGAGATTTTACTTATAGTATTTTTTGTCAAAATTTTCTAAGTGTCATTTCAATGAGTTCTCTAGGATCCTTGAATTCTTCTTCATGGCATGTGTAGAAGAAATGTGACTTTGTCACCTAATGAGTAAATTGCCTATGAGAACAGAGACCTACGATCTGTTTTATGTCTATTTTCATCCACGAACTGTTAGTATAAAACATTTTGGGTTTTAGCAGCCACTCAGAATTTTATCACCTATGATTTAGAAACTACTGTATCTAACCCTGTATTACTATGATCTTCATTGAATCTGGCCTTCATTAAGTTCATAGCTTTGATAATTATTGTGAATATATCAATCATTGAAAAGGTAATGTCATTTAATGTTGTATAAAGTACACACCATTTGTACACTTCTTTGAAATTTCTGTGGTTCTAGAGTATTTCTTCCTACAGAGAACCATTTTAAATGTAACTAATATAAAGGAAGTTATGGGATATAGCTTTAGGACTATGTCTGTAAGAACATGTTTATATGGTTGTAGTATGGTTATACATTAGGCTGCAAGTGGCAGCAGGAAAGACTGGGCTTTCTGCATTATGTTGGCACAGAACCAACCATTTGGACCTCTTTCATTTTTCCCAATCTTCTTCTTAAAAGACTGAAAAGCTTTTTAACTCAAGATCCTTCTGATAATGCTGCAGTGATGCATGTCATTTAAAAGATAGACAGCTGTGGATTTGGCAACGTGCTACTTATAGTTAAAGAGTAAATATATAGTGTATTGAAGACTTCTGGAATTCTGCTGTCAGCAATGAACTTGCCAGGCAAGAAATACTACATTAAATGGAGAATACCTATTTTAAAGTCTGGTTAATTGCCACAAGGGGAATAAATCACAAGGATTCAAAAGAGTATGACAGGCTGACTTCTTTTGATGCTTCAACTGTTTCAGGCTAGGAGTCCATTTATGGATTCACATTCGCCTTATCATGATTCCTTTAACTGATGCTTCCCTGTTGGTTGTGCTATCAGTAAGAATTTCTGCTGAAGCATGTACAGGCTAATTTCTGCTGACAGGATTAACAAAACTCTACTTAATCTGGATCAACTAGTGAATAGATGAAGGTAACAATGTCATTTCTCCCACATCCTTTTCCATCCTTAGATTCATTCAATGAACATCTCTTTTTATACTCYAGGAAAACACAGTAAAATCAAATATAAAAACATAACTCAATAATCACTTCCCAAGCTCCCTTTATTAATTTCTTATGGCCGTGGGGCTCATATTTCAATGCAATATGTGTTTGCTATAATACATGTTGCCAGGAAATATGAGGAGTATATGAGCTTAAGATGGTTTTAATACTATTTTGAAAAGGCCTTTACTGGTCTTTTTAGATAAAAATTAACTTCTTTTCATATAAATGTGAATCCTTTAATATATATTATAAAAATTCTGCATTAGCTGAAATAGTTCAAATGAATGTAACTAAATGTACTGAATGTCACCAATGTTAATACAATTTTTTTGCTAAGAAATGATGCAAAATTTGTCCAGTATCATATCTTCTCACAAAATTCAATACTGGGAATGCAGTTTTCTGTTAAGACACTGCAGTAACTTTCAGTTTGCAAGCCCACATGGGACAAATCATACAGTTCTCTGACATTAGAGGACTCTCTGATAGCCTGCTGGCCGAATGAGGTATGAAATGTCAAATCTCTTTATCCAGTTCAAACTATTTTGAGGTGCAAAAAATCTTGGGATGCTGATTTCTGTATTGCTTTGTAAATCTTGACAGTTTACTTCAGTGAGATGGAAAATGTATCATGAATTTCTTGGGTAATCAACACAGAGTTTGTATACCTTATCTTTCTCTGTTCATGGAATATACTTCAGATATGTCAGGAAGCCTCATTTTCCCAGGTATTCTCAAAATAATGTTGAATGGGGGCAGTGATTCTAATGCACAGTGCTGGACTTAAAGTTGTTCAGAGACTCTTCAAATTAAACCTTTAGCGAGATGCTTCTTATTGCCAGCTGTGGAGACACTATAGAACTTCACTTAACTGTACCCAGATGAGCGTCTTGTCTAAGCAGCTGATCTAGAAAATGAGTCACTAAGCCGTGGAAACATATTTTTGTATCATGGAATTCCATGAAAATATCTATGACAATATTTTATCTCAGAAAGGTGCTGTGGCAGGATTTAGGTGTGTTCAAACTGAGGGAGGTTACTCAGAAGATACAGTGTTCTTTATTCTTCCATGTAGATAAGAAATCCCTCTACCTCTATTTAAACAGGATTATTTTGAGTCTCCTAATGACATAAATATTCCAGTATTTTTACGTGGCAAAGTAGATATTAAAAACGTGTTAGCAGTACTGAGGATCAAAAAGAACGATACTGTTAAAGCAAAGTGAATTTAGGCAAGTGGTAACAGTATATAGACATCAGACACAACTTACTTAAGAAACACTTTTTTTTTTAGTTAAATTTCAGTCTTAAAGCTTTAGGAATCATACTCACTACAGTTCTCAAATTATAAGATTTCAAAGGCAGAAATGTACACCAATATCAAAACCATGAGTAAATATCCCTAAGATAAAACTAAAGAAAAAACTAAACCATAGCATATTCAAAAAGCTTTGCTTTTCAAGAATATGCCTCTATTTTGTGGTTGTTTTTCAGTCTTGGTGCTGCCTCCTATAGCAATTTTCTATTTTCTATTCACAGCAGAGAATTAGTTTTAGAATGTTGTTTTTACAGTTATAAAATGGAAACAAATTATTAGTGTCACAAAGATAAAAGTATTTACATAGGACTRTTTCATACTCGAGTTTTCCCAGCATTCTATTTTTTCATTCTTATATTGAGATCCACATTACTACCGAGTAATGGACAGCCTTTGAAAAGGTGTGGTTACTCACAAGAAAATGAGGAAAACAAACTGACTTACCAGTGTTTGTCAGGCAAGGAATATGGTATCTGGAAACTCCGACATAAAACAAATTATCAAAACATAATTGAATATTTTCTTACTCACATAACTAATTGAAGTTGTAGGTTTTGCAATAATTACTGTGTACATACACAAAGTTACTCAAAACATTTAACATTAGATATTTAACTTCAGAAGTTGTATTAGAGAACTGAACTGCCTACATGATCTATGAAACCCGGAAAGGAAAATTCATAACATGTACACTAGGAGCTGACTTGTCCCATTAACGAGAACCTGATGCTTTAACCTGCTGCTTAAATACAAGGAGTCTATAACTCCTAGCAGTGTGAGGCTGCTTCCATTTTGTGACTTGCCTGTGCTGAAAAGGTCTGCAGTGATAACCTTTTCTTTTGGCTGTACTAGGGTAATCTTTGTGCTATAGTGCATGAGAACATGTAGTGCAGTGAAAAGAGAAGAGTAATAGGAGAAAAAGTGTTAGGATATCTAATTCCTGTCTGGTCTGGGAGCCTTCAGAAGGAATTGCACGGTACTGTTGTGAAAGGATGAGTATATTGAGAGGACAGGTGAGACTGTTAACAGCTCATATATTCAAAATCAGAAATTGTGATGGGGTAGAAATAGGACAGCAGCGTCTGCAGGAAAGAACAAGTTTCTAAGCTTCTAGGGTGTAATATAAGCTCTTTTCCCCATGTAACTAAGGAAAAGGATTGCTATATCATTGAATGTTTCATGGAGGCTTGTGGTCAGTCATATGAAATTGATTTTTCCCTCCACTATTTTGAAGCCCTTCACTGAATTCCCTGTGTTGTCCAAGGTAATAGATCTTATACAAAAGCTACTGGAACTTCTGAATTTACAGCTGAATTTTGTTAGAATAGCTGTTTCCATCATCAGTTTCTAACACCATTGGAGCAATTTCCAAGCATCTAGACATGGCTGGTTGTGCCAAACTGGGAAAACAAAAGAATTATAATTCTTTGGCTCTTAGTAGCCTAATCATGACATGCAAAATAAATACACAATGGTGTACACACAGTTCTGACTGGTAGATCTCTTTTTCATACCTGAGAAATTCTAGACTGTATAATCACATCAAAGACGCTATCCCTGTGGTTTGTAAAAGTATTGCAGCATGCTGGTTTTCTCTTGGATAAGTTTTTGGGAAGCTAGTGAGTGTTTAAGCTTCTGAAGTAAGATCAATCATAAAAGAGCATTCAGATATTTGTTAAGTATTTGGCTCAAACAAGAGTTGTTGCCAAAGATGCAGACCATATGCCAGGCAGAATTGGGATCACATGAATTCTGGAGGGAAATCAAAGGGCCGAATGCTTGTTGTACAGGGCTTATGTATGTGTGAGAGAGAAACAGATGAAATACCATAAAAGCATTGAGAGAAAGCAAGCAAGGAAACCCTAGAAATATCCATAGAAACAGGAATCATTATGTAATTGAATAGTCTGGAAGAGTACCCTGCATCCTTCATTCTGGTTTATCACTTTTGTCTAGTCTTTGCAGGAACTCGTGTGAGCCTTGTACAATAATACTGACAGGATGTTGAAGAAGATTGCTTTTTAAAAGAGAGTGGTAAGAAGAAGATCAGATGCCTGAGCATGATGCCTAAGCAAAACTAAGTTCTTCATTTCGACATAGCAGATGATCTACTTGGAAATAGCAGTTGAGGATGAGGAAGGATATCYCAGGACATCTCAGATGGCATTGCCCAATGAAAATTAGGTAATGGAAAAATTCCTTTGGCCCTGCTGATTTAACTACATAAAACAAGAGTGTGATTTGAAATAGTCTGTATATCCAGAATTTGGATCCTGTCAGGTACCTATGTGTGGCCCTGCATTTTGCARTTCTTCAGATGTGCAGTGTTTTTAGTTTGGCGAAATAGTTTCTCACGCACTTTTGTATAAACACGGATTGTCGACCTAACTGGCAAAGATTGTTATGAATTCCTAACCTATATGATAGACAATTCTATTGACCAGTGGACAGCAGGAGGTGGCATTCCTAYCCTCCAATCCASGGTGGTTTCTGAAAACATATAAATAAAGTTAGGGCAGAGGCCGGCTCTCTCTCCTTCCTTCCTTTTGGCCTCTGCCTGTTAGTGAACCCTGACAGCTGTCTCTGTGTGCTTATTCGAACCGGAGAACGACACCTATGCGAAGCCAAAAGCTTTGATATAATGTTGTAGCAAACAGAAAATGGACAAGAAGATATCTTCTATAATATCTCTGAGCTGAAAAAAACTTTCTGAAAGAGATAAGATAGGGAGAAATTTCTAAAGGAATTGGTTTTATAATTTCTGATGTACATCCTTTTTGGACTCGGGATAGGATGATGATACAGCTGACATACTCAGTAAAATGACTAACACAGTGGGCAGTGGACACAGTGGACAGTGGACACAGTGGACGGGTACATCACAGCACCATAGCCCAGAACCAGGAATTGGTTGTTAGTCAGCTGATGCTTTTCTGTGATCATGTTTGTGATTAGTGCACCCTGTTTCTCCTTGTTGGGCTCTTGTACATTTAATGGAAGTTATTTTGCAGCATCATGTTCACATATTTAAAAATGTCATTACTTATTATTAGCTGTATTGATTATATGCAGCCAGCTGCATTCAGATGTTTATTTTCCACTGATGTTTTCTACTATTTATCCATTAGCAAGTGAAAGTAGAACTCCTCCTCTGCCTTCATCAGCCTGAACTTTACTAGATCAGAGCCCCAGGGCTTTGTGAGGAAACAGTCTGGGGGTTTTATAAACCAAATAACCGCAAGCTGTTCAATAAAATGTTTAAAATGTAAGTACTGTACYACTAGTGTCATTAGGACCTCAAATGTGCAGCTCTGTGGCTATCCTATTTCTAATACAATATGAAATTATAGATGTTTCTACATAATATTGATTTATGAGACCTAGCAATAAAATAACATATGCAGATGGTTTCTAGAATGCACTTGAAGCACCTCAGAAAGATTCTCACAGTAASTGGCACCTTTGCATAGTGGGATAAACTCCAGAGACAAGTGTGCTACATTAGTATCAGTGTCAAGCTGACATTTCAGGGTCAGTGAATAAATATCCTAAAGCCCAAGTGTTTATTTTTGAGAAATTTCATATATAATGACCTTGACTTTACATTGTTTTTTAGGTATGCATATGACCTCTATCCAAATCACAGTTTGCTGTGATTTACTTCAGAAATATTATTCCTCCACTATTAAAATGAATTAATCAGAGCTTGATACAGTGCTTTTTCTTTCCCATTTGTGCTTTTATTCTTTCTCATGTTTTGATGAAATAGAGAAAGGACTTTGAATTATTAAAGCACATGCACCCACACAGTCATCCACACATATATATTCACATATATATATAGGATTTATTTCCCTGATCTCCAATTTGTAACCATACGATACATAAAAATGTATAAAAATAAGGAAGATCCAGTTCACTATCAAACCAGTTGGTAATTTTTCATATAAGCCCTGTGAGGTTACTTTCCTGCTTACTCTTCACGGTGAGAGCAACTATACAAGAAGGCAACAAAAGGAATTGTTATAGAATTTACCCTAGCAGAGTTGCCATGAAACTTATATTTGGCCGTAGAAGATACAGGGACGTAGTCACCAAATGGTAGAGATCTACAGATTATGATCTTGTTTACCTTTGTACTTGTAAGGAGTGTTTTTCACTATTTTTCTGAAAGCAGAACCCTGTTCTCCAGAGACTGCAAAAAATAATCCCCTCATTGAAACATTATAACATATAATAAGTCGTACACCCAGGCAATCCCCAACCACTGGAATTTTAACAAGAGTAAGTGCCATATTCTCCACCTGGGGCTGGGTAATCCTGGTTATACCTCCAAACTGGGGGACAAGAGGATGAAGAGCAGCCCTGCAGAAAGACAAGTGGGAGTCCTGGTCGACGACCAGTTGAATATGAGTCAGCAGTGCCCTGGCAGCCGAAAGGGCCAWCCGTGTCCCGGGATGCATCAGGCACAGCATTGCCAGCCAGGCAAGGGAGGGATGGTTCCATTCTACTCTGGTCTGGTCCACCCTCACCTCGAGTGCAGTTTTTGAGCTTCTCAATGTAGGAAAGACATCAAGCATTTAATTCCTTCGTATATAGAAGTACATATCTTTGTGCTGCATCATAAATTATCTACCAATTTAACCTCCAGGCTGAAACCTTGGTCCTTTAAAACCTGTGGGTATTTTCCCAGGATTTCAGTTATCTGAAATTTCATTTTGATATCTATTTAAGATGTAGTCTTTATGTTTCATGGCCAGTTCTTCTTTTGTTTTCATGGATCCATGATGCATGGAATTTTTGAGTTGGAATTTAATAGATTAAATAGATTCTGCTATTCCATACTCTGATTTTTTGTAGTGGTTGTTTTCAGTTGATGTCTAGAACTTTTTTAATTTCATCTTGAATTTTAACTTATTACATAGTAGAAAACTGGGTTCACTGAGATTGATGAAGACTGAAGAATTTCCAAGAAGAGAAAGTTACAGATATCATGCATTACTCTTCTCTTATTTTTTTCCTTCCTAAAAAAATATCTCTAAGAATGTCCTCAAGTAATGTAACAGTTCTACTTAATTGTCACTCATTAGTTCCATACTTTTGAGCATTTGAATCYAATCTAGGATAAAGGTTTTTCAGCTGGCATTCCTTTCTATGTCAAATGTGAGAGCAAAGAGAAAGTTTTAAATCGGTTCATCCACCTGTTTTTATTATGGTTGATACTTTTAAACATCAAAGGCTTGAATAAGAACCCTAGCTCCTTGGATAACTGCTACAAGTATCTAATTCTCCATTTTATGAGTCTGTGTGCTTTCTCAGTGATGGCTACTGATGAACTGAACTGGAATATTTGGCTCTCAACTACCTTTTAAGCATTGGTAAATAGTTACTTCACAAAACCTCTCTTATTTATCCATCTTTTCAGATGGGAAAACGCTTTTCTCAGAATTGATGACTACTTATTTTTCAGCTAAAGTAAATATAGATCTATATCTCTTTTCATTTGTGCAAGAAGCTGACACATTCTGTCACAACATAGCATGAGTAAATGGGAAAGTGACAGCTTCCTGGCAAAATTTTAAAGAGATAAACATCTATTTTTGTTTAAACAGCTACTAAAAAAATGGATAGAAGTTTTCCAAGCTGAAAGGCTGTGGAATATATGAATGTTGCAAACTGGCAAATGAATGCTCAAGATCCAGATACTTATTATTACCCCTACAATTTTCACTGTATTTGTCCATTACCTAGTATGAAAAGTTTAAGTAATGTACTTAGCATTATTAGCTTAGGTATGTGAAACAATACAGCAAACACTGCATTGTATTACTTTTCAAAACAATAGATAAGCAAATTTAAAAAGCCCAAACAACCTCTTCTAAGCAGAAATGTATTTTTGCATTCAGTTTATGTGGAAGGGTTTTAGTAGTGAGGCAAAGGGTGTAGAGGTTTGGATTCTGTAAGAGTAGACCAGGAGCTGCCTTCCAGGTTGGGCAGAGCTCCAAAATGGACCTGCCATTGCCTGAAACAGCCAAAGAGTGATGCTGGTGGTGGTGCATCTGTGATAACATTTAGAAAGTTGTTAGAGAAAAGTGGGAATATGTGAGAGGAACAGCCCTTCAAACACTCAAGTCACTGGAGAGAGAGCGGGAGGAGATGCTCCAGCTGAGCTGAGATTCCCCTGCACCCTGTGGTGAAGACCATGGTGAGGCAGCTGTACCCCTGCAGCCCATAGAAGACCACGGTGGAGCAGAGATCTATGCTGAAGCAGGTAGATATGCCCAGAAGGAAGTCCATGCAGGAGCAGGTTCCGGCAGGAGC
Organism: Amblyornis subalaris; assembly: GCA_018881555.1. Classification (NCBI taxonomy): domain Eukaryota; kingdom Metazoa; phylum Chordata; class Aves; order Passeriformes; family Ptilonorhynchidae; genus Amblyornis; species Amblyornis subalaris. Next base: position 4,434,042 of record JACAXG010000052.1, read on the forward strand.
TGTGGCCTGCGGAGAGCAAGCCATGCAGAACAGGTTTTCTGGCATAAACAGAGGCCAGTAGGGGACCCGCACTGGAGTAGTCCATTCCTGAAGGACTGCAGTCTGTGGGAAGGACCCACATTGCAGCAGTTTGTGAATGACTGTCTCCTGTGGGAGGGACCCCATGCTGGAGTAGGGTAAGGATGTGAGAAGTGAATGGCAGAGAGGAAATGTTAAGGACTGACTGCAACCCTGATTCCCCCTCCTGCTGTGTGGCTCTGGGGGAGGAGGGAGGATAATCAGGGATGAAGCTGAATCTGGGAAAAAGGGAGAGTGGAGACAAGGTGGGTTTAAATTTGACAATAAATTCAATTAATTTTGGTGGGCACCTGGTGTTTGACCCACTACACACAGTTAGAGTGCTTACAGATTCTAACACCCTAGTTCGGACAGTTATTTGATTCTTTTTGCTTAAAATTAACAGGATGATGAGGTATGAAAATTTCTTTTACTGTATTTCTGAATGTAGAGTTCAGTAACAGTAAGGAGAAAAAAAGGAGATAAATGAAAAGGAAATCTCATAAGGAAGATAACTATGTGTCTAGGAAAAAGAATGTGAATGTGGGACTGGGTAAAGGATAAGTTTGGATAAGACATACAGCAATGGCTGAGAAAAGGTCGGAGAAAAGATGGCAAATTTATACTGTTGTGTGAAAGAAAAGCAGGAAAGATGTTTGTCAAGTAAAAGAAAACAGAAATTGAAAGGTTCACAGGTAAAAGGGAACTGGAGCAAAAGTGAAGTGCTTGGAGTGGGGGAAAAGACTGCAATATCAAAAAAAAAAGATAAATATCTGGATAAAAGAAGAATAGTTGGATAATCTTTATGGTCCCTTCCAACCCAAGCCTTTCTATGATTCTATAATCTAGTCAAAGATCACAGAGTTAAGTGGTGTGAGAAAACAATGAGATAAAGCAAAGTTGTTTTGAATTATGCTGCTGGCTTTATATGTCTCCCAGTCTTCATCTTTACCCTTGCAAAGCTAAAAGGAGAATGTTTACCAGGATTAGCGTGTAGGACCTGTGTGCATTTTCCTTTGTTTAGAAAAGTAGCTATCTCTGAAGTTGACACACTTATGTTTAGCTGTTGGCCAACACCTCTGAACATGAAAGTGATTTTTATTCGCTCAGTTTTGCAAATCGGGAAATGGAGGTAGGGACTAATATTTTTCCTGGGGCTTCAGTGGAGTTACAGTGATAAAGCCAGGATAACCATATTCCAAACCTAACTGACATTTCAGGCTCAAGCTGTTCTCATGTTGCTTGTGCAGTTGTTGAAATTACACTTGTTGAGATCAGTGTAGTGCTCCCTGAAGGAGAGTTTGGCTTGGATTTAAATATAGTATATCTTCAATTTCCATCAGTGTTTCTCACTTAACAGTAGAGGACAACTCTTCAGCAAGCATCTGCAGTGTCAGTAATTCCATTAACAAAGAAGCCACTGTATTATCAACATACTGTAGCTTCATTTTAATGTGTCATTTGCACTTCAAAGTCACATAACTTTTATTATGGTAAATCAATTAAAACTATTTCTCATGATAATTTATCTTCTACAGAGTTTATCATCTCAGAGAATGCAATATTTCCCAATTTAACTTCCAAGACAAAAGTGATGTAATTTGAATGCCTTTTACTGAGCTTATTAAGCATAAAGATCACAGAAATTTCAAACCCTGAAAGATAACTGTTTCATCTATGTGATAAAATGGAAGTCACATTTTAGTAGCTTACTGGAGGTAGTAGGAGACAGTATGCTAATTAGTAATATAACCTCATTTACTCATTTGGTATGTCTCTTGTTTTAAACGATAGTCTGTCTAGAATAGATATCCAGCTTGATACAAATATGAAGGGGAAATCAAGTGAAGCTACTGTATATTCAATAAAGCTGCATGTAGCATTCATTTGGTTATGCTTTTCTTTGTGTATTTATAATTCAGGAATCACCTTGAAATAAAGTAAACATTTTCAAAGATCTTGCAGTGAAGAACAGAGGTTCATATAGAAAAGTTCCCATTCAGAAGGGAGAGATGGGTCAGATCCTCAATTAACATAAATTGTCACAACTCCAGGGAAGTCAGGAGAAAAATGTCAGTGTACATACAGGAGCTGCAAATCTGATGATATACAAGTGTTAAAAAAAACTAACAACAGAGCATGAAAAACCCATCCATTGTACAACCGCCATCCCCCTGAAATCTTGAAGCATTAATATAAGATGAAAAGTTCATCTATGTCTTTAGTGAATGTATTTGAGTGTGACTGATCGTTTCTTTAGTGGCAGAAGGCTTGATTTTCATATGTTTGGTTGTTTTTTTTTTTAAATATGCTTGGGGCACCTGCCCCCTGATTTGTACTGTGATTTGTGCTCTTGGCTATTTAAAAGGTTTTAAAATGCTGACAGTCTCTAATTCCTGTMTCTTCTCCATTGGAAAGTGCTAGGTTCACACATTGCATTAGAATGTAAGCAAAACTAACAAATAAGAAAATAATAACCCTTGACTCTCAAAATTAGACCATGCAGATGTACACAGAGCAACAGCAAAAATAATCTCAATAGCCAGCCAGGCCTCTGGTCCCCTTTCTTTGCGATTGCACTAGCAGTAAATAATTGCAGCCCCTAAGTCCTAGACCTTTGCTCAGCAGGGAAAGAGAGAGCTGTTCCTGGGCAGTGTGTGTCATTTGTTGGCCTGCAGCTCCTGCCTTGTGGTTCACACACATCAGTATACAGCAGCTCTCAGCTAGAGTAAGTGTTTTTGGCTGGAGTAAGATAACAGGGAACATTGGGCTGCGCTTTGAGCTAAAGCAAAATACATATTGACTACTTAGAAGTCTGACATAAATTTAAAACCTTTAACTTGGCTTCTTTTTGATCTCTGTTTCCAAAACTGGAGTATAAAAAGATGCTTCTACCATACGTGGAGTTTGTGCTCATATTTCACATGGTGAAGATGCTTCTCTCAAGTTACCATTTTGCACCCTGGAAGACTAAAATGCTGAAAATTATATGTCTCAGTTACTCTACAGTACTTATGCTGGGAAAAAAAAAATATTTCTGTATCTTACCATGCTGCCTTGCTCTTAAAAGTACAGCAATATCTTATCAGTTCACTCTTTTGTCCGTAAGATCTGGAGATCTAACTACATGAAAGGGATGATGTATAAAAATATAGAAAAAGCAAATTTAGACTGAAAATCTGCCTTAATGGTGTGATTTATTGGACTACATTATAGTCTCCCAAGGGAGGGGGTAGAAGTCCCGTTAAATAATGGAAAAACACATCTCCTGAGGACCAGAACATATGGGAACTAAACACAGGGAAACTGAACAGATTTTACATACCCTAGAACTGGCCAGTTTCTCCTGCCATTACCATATTCCCAAAGGAGCAGCAGAACAGATATACAACATTTTCCTACCATTTGTATTTGTATGGCGTAAACAGTATGAAGAATTTTCTAAAATAATTTCCCTTGATGATGATTATTTGTTACTATGCAAAGTAACTGGTTTAACAGTAGGAGTATTTTCTTTAAATTAATCATTTCCTTTTATGGCCATTCAAGGAAGCAAAGAATGAGCCATTCTTTTGTATGATTAGCCTGGAAAGGACTCACTTAAGAATCGTGTATTTACGACTTGCATTTGCACAAATTGAAGGAAGTTTTGCTACTGACTTCACTGGCAATGGTCAAAGTCTCATTTTCTCAGGACATGCTGAGGCCTTTTTGGAATTGGTTGTATTTGATTTCACTCAAAGAGAATGATTTCATATCAAAGAGAATGCTTAGTATCTCATTGGAAAAATCCATTTGGTTTGGGCCTACAAACTGCTGAAGTCATTACTCTCCTACTAACATTTTGAGAACAGGATCACGTTTTTAAGGACCAAAATATCCCTTGCTTTGTGTTTGGTTTAGTCCCCTGCACTTCTAAAAATGAATATAGAATCCTTCTCTATCACTGCTTTGGGGTTTACAATGCAATTGTGCTTCCTTTGCTTTGATAAAAGGGGAATCTCATCAACATTCGATGTTTCAGCTACTGGAGAAGCAAAGACCCGCTTATGGAAGGTTACTTATAAGAATTCTTTTTTCATACACTAGAATTATGCATCAAGACATTTGGACTATAATGCAAAAAGCTGCCTATCTATTATATTACCACCTGAATGTGTTATTAAAATGTTACTGGAGTGCTGCACTTTGATGGTTTCATGCAGTCAGAATCCAACGAACATCATTTTAGAATCCCATCTTTGCATTACTATTTTTAAGGGTATTGATTTTTTTCTAATAGCCTTTCTGAACAGTTTCTTGGGTTCAATGAGGTTTCTTTATTCCCTAATTACAGAAAGCTTACTGAAGATAATACTTTTTTGAAAGACTTTTTTTTCTGGTTTAGTTTTGCTTTGATATGCTCACGTTTATGTAAATAAAGATCTGTTTACTCGGTTTCAATATACAGTAGTCTTAAATCAGAGAAAGCTCATAATAAATATGAAACTAGACCATTCCTTTTTGTAAACACATCTGCAAGCCTGACTGCATCTCACTAAGCATTTTATAGGTTCATTACACTACTTGGCTCACATTGAAGTCACCTCAAATTTTATTTTTATTTTTTTTCTAACCATCATATGAATAAACTTTGGCTTCTGTTTAGACTGGAAAAGATCCAGTATCTGCTTATAATCTACAGATTCAGGAAAATGTGGTGATTATTACTGGTATTAAGGCATTTCTCTACACCTGTGTGTCACGTTCTAAACTTTAGTGGAGTCACCAGAGGTGCCACTTACTAGAACTGCATTGTGGATTTTATGGAGAACGAATTGCATTTCAGTTGCAAATGTGCAAAGTTTGGTGCAAAGTTAACTAGAAGGCATAAATATATAACCAGGTGGTTATATACATATATATATGTGCACACACACAAAAATATAATATGTATATATATAACCAATCCATGAGGGATGATTTCAAAACATCCTGTTGCTGTAATTTGACCAAGAGTACAGATAATTGCTTGTTTATTTTGGTCGGGTTTTTTTCCCCCTGTACAGCTCAGATGTTTTTGAAGAGTTCGATGTCTAGGTGCCTAAGAACTGGTTTAAGAAGCAGTTTATAGCAACCTAGATGATCTTTAGGGTCCCTTCCAAGTCACCCCATTGTACGATTCCATGATTCTACATGCAGCATTTAAGAGCACATTAAGGCATTCTTGAGAATGCATGATCAATATAATGAGACATATATACTATATGCTGAAGGGTATTAGTCTTAAAATAATGCATTCTTCTTTTAACAGGATGCTATGCTTCGCAAGCCCATTGTCTTCTGTGTAAACTCAGCATTTGCAACAATGTCAAGTCCATTGATGACAATGCCTGTATTGTAGCTCACAAGATATTTTCATGCATAAAAACCAATTTAATGCCTTATCAGCATGAACAAAATGTTACCTATGTTATTTAAATTTTATTATATTTATAATATTAGTATTGATAGTTATTATAAGTTGTTATCTGCAGCTAGTAAGATAGCAGCAATTTTTGAAGGACAATGTTATAAGAATTGCATTTTCCAAGACTAATATTGAAACTTAGTTGGTCAGCTGGATTGGAAAATTTTAATTCATCAATGTGAAAAGTGTTGCAAAAAGTCAATATGCTTAAGATCAATCATGTCCTACTTTTGTTTGGTTGTATGTAGAACTGTCTAAAAGCTTGAAAAGAGATGCACAAATAATTTACTTAATCTTGGCACTGCTTGTAAATCTTCAAGTAATAATTATTTATTAAATATTTACTTGAGGTGAAAATTAGACTTCATCAATGAAAAAAGATTCAAAGATGCTTGGATCTGTAAGGCTTTTCTTCTTTAAATCTAAACTTTAAACCAGTCTCTTGAGATTCATCTTGTTTCTGTGAGCCCTAGGGAATAGCAGGAAATTCATACATATTTAATATTAGTCAAATCAACCAATGCAATAACCATGCTAAAAGAACAATTATGCAGACTATTTATGTAAATATGGAATAGGAATTACGTGTTTTTATTTAGAACACTGGAAAGACTTGTAAATTATTTAATTTAAGAAGACATGCTTTGGAGTGATTTTGAGCAATTTATTTACAATACATATATCATAGAAAAATATTTTAATATAATTGTATTTTCATATTCATTTCAACCATAACTAGGTTAAGACTAGTATAATCTTCAGAGAACAGAATTGCTTTGTCTTTTATGGAACATACGTGCAAATATCTGTTTGTGCCAGAAAGAATTTATTTAACATGTTATTTAACAAGCTTTTTTTTAGCTAAGGAGACCAGAGCAAAATTATTTAACTCTGTGTTTTCAATAATAATAAAATAATAGCATTTTTTGTGCATATAAGAACTTTAAAAATCTGCAAATATGTTTTATATTTTCCTGATCTGCTCTAATGATGGAGAAGGCTGCATATTTTAATGAGCCTGGAAACCAGTCTTCAGTTATCTTCCATCTCGTAGATATGCTTCTAGAGGAACAGCAAAAGGTATCCACAAAACGCGTAAATTCACTCTTTTAGAAACGATTTTTTATTTTAGTGTCATAATTAATCCTCAATTATTCATGCTTCTTGTGGAGTCTGTTACTAGTTGAAGAAACTCTTGTATTCAGAGACATTTGCACTGAAACGCGGTGAAGAAACAATGTCAGGAATTAGGGTCACAGAAAGACCTTTGGACTCTCTGTGCTATTCAAGAAAATGCTGAGAACGGTCAGAAAATTCTTATTAATTTAGGTCAGTTCTGAACATTCAAGGCATTCTACCCATTGCTTTCCTGCAAAAACGAGATAGCTGACTTGGCAGTAAAGAGGTCTTCTGTGTCAGAATGTTTGTTTTTTTTGATTATCAGTTGATTTGACAAAGCCATTTTTGACATTTATTCTGGCCAGGTATAGGTGATGATGTAAACCATGGACAACTAGACTCACTTTTCTGACTCATTTGATATGTATGTGTAGGTACAAGATATATATTACACTAAACAAGGAAGCTTTTCACTGACTGTAGGGTGAAGTCAGGATGACTGGCTCACCTAGTCCCTCTGCTAACTCCAATGGAAGTGTCTCAGTGTAGACACCTGTATTTACCCCTGCTACCTCTCCATGCAATTACACCTCAACTTCTCTGGGTCTGTACTGTTATATTAGCTACCTTGCCTGCCACTTTGATTGATTTTGGTGTCAACCAACACTTTGAGTTTATCCCAGAATGATATAGCTGGCCTGTCAAAAAAAAAAAAAAGAAGCAAAAAAGAAAAAAGAAAAAGAAAAAACAGAGAAAAAAAGAAAAAAAAAAAAGGAAAAAAAAAGAAAAAAAAAAGAGGGAAGTTGAGGATGAGTACAGTTTCAGCTTGAACTCTGCCTTTACAAAGTTTCAAGCCTTATAGGCTGGCAAGGTCGGTCAAAACTGTGCAAAAGTGCTTAATAGTAGACTGTATAAAAGGATTTGGATGCCTGGAATTAGGCTCTTCAATTAAAAACCTCTACTTGAAAGCCGAAAACCTGAAAACTTGGATGTGCAGAGCTGCCACTTGTTTTGAGAGGTGCATATATGTTGCTGAAATCCCACCAGATTTCAGAAACTAGTCCTTTCCACACTAATCAAAAACACTTCAGCTGTTAAGTCTTCCTAGAGAAACTCCATGTGTGGTTAACTGGAATGAGGCTTACTACACAATGCAAGCATAGCTGCTTTCATTTAAGAGGTTAGAAGAAAAGAATCATCCCTTATTTTCATATAAAAACTCAGTTATCAGAATAGTTGCCTGAGTTTCAATCTCTCTCTGTCAAGGAAGATTTTGTCCAAGTTCATCTTTTAGAGTACTGCAAAAATAACGTAGGGACAAAGGAAATTAAAAGAGAAAGAAAGTAATTCTCTTGTTCTTTTAAAAAACTGGCTTTTAACCTGCCCGGTCGGGAAGGCACACACAGAAGCAAGACAGTGCTCCCAAATTTCAGAAGCATAGCTGCATTTATCTTCTTCTGTGTCCAGCACAGACAAGCATTTTTATGTGGTGAATAGGATAAGTCTGAACACAGGGATGAAGAGATGTACCTTGAAATTCTTTCTTAAGTACTTTTTTATCAGTGGCAATTTTTGTTTGTTTATAAGATGAGAAAAAACCCAAACCAAAACCGTAAGATAAAAAGCAGCCTTAGGGACAAGGCCAGACTCTAGGAACCATCTTTCTGAAGTCAGTTTAGCACATAGCCTCACAGTTCCAACTTCTGGGTTGTATTCATAAACTTCTGGTGTTCGAGAATTATACTAATGACTGGCTAATTCCGTCCATAGTTTCAGTGTTTCTCTTAACTTCCACAAACAGAAATAATCCATTTTACATAGAACAGGGCCAAGAAATTGCCCTAACACCATTTAGCTTTGCCTTTTTCTTGTCAGGATAGGCCAAAAAATGTGTTTGTACCTGATAGGCATAGTGTTATGAGTCTTGCAACTCATATCCCTGCTTTTACTGCTCTTTTCTGCCTCTGTTCTCTTTCACATTCTAGAAAAGCCTACAGTGCTAAAGTTAAATTAGAGAGAAGTACTAATTAAAGATCAGCTGGAAGAAATCAATAAAGACATTACTATATATTAACCGTTACTGTTATCCTAAAAGAAACACTGGTTCATTGGTTCATTTCAGAAAGAATAAAAAAATAAATTGATGTGATACATTCCTGACCAAAACAATGTAAAATATTAAGCTTCAGTAATCACAAAGAGATGCAAGAGCAATTTTACCTGCTGTGGATGAATGATTCGTATTGTAATCCTTAAAATCCTTGTTTGTTTTAAATATAAATTACTAGTCATGTACCTAAAATAGTGTGTGTGTATAGGCAAACATACACTGTGGTGATTTGACCTTGACTGGCTGCCAGGTGCTGACCCAGCTTCTCTTATACTTCTCCTCCTCAACAGGACAGGGCAAGGGGAAAGGATGGGTCAGGATAAAGACCGAGGATCACTTACCAGTGGCTGTCACAGGCAAAACAGGCTCAACTTGGGGAAAATTAATTTAAATTACTGCCCAATTTTAATAATATAATTGGATGGTGAAAAACAAAGACAAAAATTAGAAATACCTTTGGCTCTGCTCCTTTTTCCTAGACTCAGCTGCAGTCCTTCATTTCCAATTCCTCTACCTTCTCACCCTCCAGCATGATGCAGGGCGATGGGGTATGGGAGCTGTGGTCAGATCGTAACAGTTCYGCTCTGCTGCTCCTTCCTCCTCGTGGAGGCCTTCTTCCTCCTTAAGGCCAGGTTGGACAAGGTGTTGGGCAACTCAGTCTACAGGAAGGCGTCCCTGGCAGGGGGATTAGAACTTGATGACCTTTAAGGTYCCTTACGACCCAAAAAATCCTGTGATTCTATGTTTTTCAGCTGCTCCAGCTTGGGCTGGACTGCAGTCTTTCAGGACAAACTGGCTCCACTATGGTCTCTCCCCTGGGCTCCAGGGGCATCACTCCTCTTTCTTGTGAGACACTATCTCTTCTCCTTCTTTGACCTTGGTATTTGCAGGGCTGTTTCTCATACTTTTTCCCATTTCTCATCTTTGCTGTTCAGTATTTTGCCCCTTCTTAAACATGTTTTCCATGAGGCATCACAACCTTGGCTGCAGGGCTCAGCCATGCCCTGAGGTCATTCCATTGGAACCATCTGGAACCATCTGGAACCAGCTCACACAGGCCCCTGCAGCTCCCCTTTGCCAGCACCAGGACACCTACACCCCATACAGTATATAAATATACCTCAAAATATACAGAATTTTTCTGATTTTCCCATTTTTAAACCAGTAACAGGCTCCACAACGGCAAGAATTAAACTTGTGACCAATCAAACCAATCTCCTTTGGCTATACCTATAGCTGCAGTGCTCATTCGTTCAGTCAGTGCTGAAAGAACGACATCCAAAGCAATTAAGAACTAATGGTCCAGATAGCTGCCTTATCTTGCTTTTACACTGGGTATCTGTATTGTATTCATTGTATTGAATGAGTAGGCCAGGATAATATGATCTGCAAGTGCTAGTGGCAGATTGAGTTCTTTTCTTTCAAATGGAAGAAACCTTATATTAAAGGTTTCAGGTTCAATCTCTACAGGTGATCTCTGTTTAGGTATATTACATGTGAGAGCAATAGAATGCAATGAAAGGTGAATTTTATTAAAAATGCTCTTGCATATTTATGCAATGTGAATACAGGAGCTTTTAATATACACATTCATCATAGACTCTACAACAGAATTAGAAGCCATTTCTATAGACCCAATGGGGCTATTGAATCATAAATGTTATACTGATGACTGAAGTTGGTGGCATCAAACTTCTAATCATGTTTCTTAAATCAGTGTAGTCATATTTTTCAATTAGGTTTTTGTATTAGCTTTATTAGCCTCTGTGACCAAATACATAATGATTTTCTGCTCTAAAGGCAAACTGTAAAGATGGTTGCAGAATGTTTTGCCTATACAAGTTGTCAAAAGACAGTTTCAAACTTTTGGGGCTATGCTTACTTGTATGTCTAACTTTTGCAGCAAAAGTACAAGGGAAATTTAAGATGCAGAGAGCTGAAGAAGGTTAGCAATGGCACAAAACCTGCAGATTTTCCAGTAACATCTAAATGAGAGTTGAGTTAATCTAAAAATCTGGAAGAGGTTGCTGAGCTATGGTTCTAATGAACAGAAGATGACAAAGATGGAAAACATGACTCTTCCTTATGGCAATAACAGATTTATCACAGAATTTCCCATGATCATCAACCTCTGTGTATTTAGTAGCCAATACCCCCTGCCATATGACTACAGAAGCTTCCTGAAATGTTTAGTTTTCCGTTGACTACTGAGGAGTTTTATATGTGCATTTATCCTTGGAAAGAATATATGGCTGCCTTTTTTGCAGTAAAATGGACTCCATTGATCTTGAAAAAAACAAAAGGTATTTTAATGGTATGGATATACTAGCAGTTTCTTATGGAATTTGCCTGACTGTTAGTCACTGTCAGACCAGGTTTCAGTTACATGGAAATGTGAAATAGTTTGGGGCATCAATGTGAATTTTAGTTCCCAAATGGTTAAATGTCTCCACAGACAGTGTTAATCTTGCAGATGAGTTTAAAGACAAAGTCGAAGTATTAGATTTTGGAATAAGGTGTAGAAAACTTTCACAGCTTGGTTTCCTTCATTTTGGTTTGGTTTTGTTATTTGTTTATTTGTTGTTGTGTTTGGATTTTGGGTTATTTTGTGGTTTTGTCTTTTTTTTTTTAAGCAGGCTTATTATAGACAGATAGCTATTAATACATATATATTTAAAGTCAAAATAGACTTCTTTTGGGAATCTACTTTGAAGTACAAATACACAAAATGAAACTAGAGAGAAGTTACTTAGGCCAGGAATCTGCACCATTGAATTCTAGCATTTTCATGGATTTAAAATTCTGTACTGCCTTTCTCAAATTCAAAACCAAATATATAATAGTTTATAGTGGCCCAAAACATGCAGATACCCAGCCACATCCCAGCAAATCCCCAAACTGTGAAATCTCTATGCAGTGCGCATCCAGGCTAATGGTGAGGCTGAGGTCAGAACAGCTGGGATAGATGGATGTTACAAGTATGGAAAAAAAAAAGAAAGCATGGCATAAGGAAATCCATTCTTGGATCTCAGAAATGATAATAGCTGTCATGATTTGTTTGACTAAGGCTTTAAATTACAGCTAATTGGGTAATAAATGAATTAGAGGTGAATCCATAAGTTTTCAAGATCTTCAGCCTCTAGAGCTAGCCACCTACATAAAAAAATCAACAGAAATCCCACATGAGAAAACAAAATGAATATTTGGATGAGATCACTCTCTTTCTTAGTTCTGTGATTCCTCAGAGAACTTAAAATTTGTTATCCTGAACTTTAAAACTAAGTCAGATAATGTTGATTTTTCTCTGCCTTTTTGCTAAAAAAAAAAAAAAAGGTTAAGACTTTGCCATGCAAAGTTAGAAACTCAGTTTTCCTCATCTATTTTTTTTGTGGACCAATGTCATCAAGTGAATGATAAAATTCTTATTTAAATTTGTGATGATTACTGGAAGTTGATGATGAGAAAATACAGGATAAAATATGGATTGGAGCATTCAATATACTATGCAAATTATGAATGATAATTTGGACAGATTGATTAGATTCTACTATGTGGAATAGTTTGAGAAACGATGCCTATCATCTAAGCTTTTTGACAGGTGTCATGTAAATGGAACTTTTTTTTACGGGATACCTTTTAATTGAAATCGAGTTCTATAGGAACGCTTTTTCTTTCTGTTCCCAAGGTCCAGTTATCAGCTTGGTGAATTCTGGAATAAACTGTATCTACTTCTTCCCTTTATTTTCAGGCATCATCCCTGGGTTAGGATCAGTTGGTATTTTGTTTTAAATATATATGATTTTTTGACAATTAATCTTCTGAGAACTAATTAAAAAGAAGTATTTTAAATAAAAAATGTTGAAGAAACTTTAATTCTAAGATAGAAATTTATCCCTAGGAAGAAAAACCAACCTAAAAAATGTGTATAGTAACTTTAAAATACTTCATGAAGTTTCAGCCACCCACCTTCTGTAATRTCGAAGTGAATGGCATTGATAAAGTTCCAAAACTCTTGGAAAATGTATCCACAAACACATTGTTAATCATTACTATCATGTTAAATATAGTGAAAGAGTCATAATTTGCCTGGTAAATTACAGTATATTATAGAGTGCACTGTAAACACGCATATTCATAAGAAATAATTATATATTTTAAGAGATAAAGCAAAACTTTCACTTGTAAATTGCAATTCTTTTCACGTAGATATGATACAAAGACATAATTAGCAAACACATGTATGACTTTTAAATCAGTTTCCACAGATTTTAGACTTGTGATTTAGATATATTTGGCCAAATATGTAGGTGTTAAAAAATAACTCTTAGTGGAAGCTTTGATTGATGGAAATGTAAAAATGAAAAAAAAATCCCAAATTAACCTGTTGTCTTTGGGTTTGGGTTTTTGGGGGTTTTTTGTTTGGTTGGTTGTTTGGGTTTTGTTTGTTTTAGAGTATTTCACCTTAGTGAATGTAATATTTTCTATAGTTCTAAATTAATCTATATGCTATGGGGTGGACATACTAAGAAACAACAAGGTCTATGTATCTCTCTGTTTATATTTTTTCTCATGCTTGTAATGTCTTACTGCCTGACAATAAAATCTGTTTAGAAACTGGCAATTAAGAAAAGTGAATCTGACCAGCCTCCTTTATTATCCAAGCCTAAAGCAATGCCAGATTTAAGCACAAGGCAATATTAAGCAAACTTGCTTTTAAACAAGCCATGTCAGTCTTAGATTTTTTTCTAGCTCCTTTCTCTTCATCCTCTATATTCTATTGTACACAAAAGTCTATATTTTAATAAGCTTTTGGTTGCAGTGTGTTTGGACTAGTTCCAAATTTGGCAAAGCAGAAGAAGAACAGAAGTTTTGGTCCTGTAGAATCAATATCTTGATAGCTCAGGATATCAGGTAGGGTCCATTTTCAACAAATACTTATGTACCTGCTTGAGTATGACTTGAACTCCCATGTATAGGATTTGTTAAATCAGAGCAGATGAAATAAAGAAAGAATAAGTTGTGTCTGCTATTAGACAAAACTAATATGGAGCCTAATGAAGTCTCTGGAAAGGTGTCCCCCTACTCTGCCTCATTATGCCGGTCTCCACATTCCCTTTCTCTTCTCCTTCTGTCCCATGGTGGTGTCTCTACTCTCAAGTCACTACTAGTCATCTTCACTTAAATATGCACTCTTTCTCCTGTTACAATCCTGTAATGTTGGATGGTGCCAGGTTGGGGGTTGAGAAATACTAATTAGAGATACAAATTTTATAACACATTCCTTCTATCTTCACAAGGTACCAAAGAGCACGTAGAGACGCTATGGAATCAAACAGGACACGCATATTGTTAGGTTGGATTTGTGTCTAAATGAAGAGTTAATTAAAAGCTAGGAAGACTGCTGTTGGCTTATAGAGTTGGGGAGATACATTTGCAGGAGTGATCTTAGGAAGCTAATTTTAAATCTAATATCATGTTTGCAAGTGTTTGATTAGCAAACTTACAAGTCTTACTTTATAGATATTTGCAGGTTGCCCAGGAAGGTTGTGGAGTCTCCATCCTTGAAGATATTCAAAAGCAATCTGGACACAGTCCTGGGCAACTGGCCCTGGACTGACGAGGAGGTTGGACCAGTTGGCTTCCAGACGTCCCATTCAGTGATTCTGTGATACATTTTTGTAGTTTATAAATTTAAATTATTTTTGGGTCACCTTATCATTCTGTAAAAAGTCTTTACTTGCAAGAATTTGTAAATCAGTAACATGAATACACTTTTTAATCTGGTAATTTAAGTATGCGGTCCGTGGAGCAAAAACATAGAATGAAGCTGTTGTCACCCGCTACTCTAATTTAATAACTACTAATTAATTGGAAACCACTGGATCTTCCCATTTGTGCTTTCCTTGATGTGGGACAACCTCCTTGTAAAGAGTCACTCTGTAAAAAGGGAAACTGCTTTTACCTTCTAACTCCAGTTATTAATCAATGCAAAACTCTTAGTTACGGCTGAAACTTCTTATCATGATATCATAATTTTGCTCTTGAAACATAGTTTTCATTTTAAGATATTGATAACAGAAACTAGATAAGAAACTTTACTTTGCCTTCCAGCATTAGAAAATATCTTGCACTGCTAATCAATTATCTCCTTGCTTTTAAAATAACTCTACTYTGGGAATAATAGGATTCTGTATATGAATATACAGTATGCCCTTGTGTGCACATGTGTATGTGCGTAAATGAGTATGTATTCTGTTCTTTTTTTTGTGATTGTAAGGCAGAGTTTTAAGTAAGTCTCTGTTCTCTTATGATAAGATGTCCCTTTCCTTTCTTATGGAAACCAAGATGAAATCTGATGTAAAAATGGGTTTCACAGCTGAAGCAGGATTTCAGGCTTACAGTTAGAATAGTTTTTCAATACTTTTTTTCATGCTACAGTAAAATAAATATATAGAATAGGCAGTCTGTTCATATATTTAAATGTCATTTTAGTATTGTATATAATATTTGGAAAGTTTCTTTTTTCACTATAGTAAGATGAAGAAAATAAAAGCAGTATATTGTGCATTTTTTAATCAAGAATTGTAATTATGTAGACAAATAGTTCCAACAATAGATTTTTTTCATATAAATGTTTAAAAACTAATCAGATCAGCAGTAACTTGACCAAATCATAAAAGGTAATTTTCTTTGAAAATGAGACCTCTTCCTAGTTTAGAAAAAAAATCAATTAAGAGCTATACCAGCCATGAGATTAAGTTTCTTACAATTTTGGAAAATATAAATTTCTGTAGCAAAGTCATTAATCCCACGATCTGTGCTCCTCTGTTCTAAGTTTGTCATCTCTTGTGTAGAACTGCAAAAACCAGTCTATGCACTGATAAAAACTTCCTAAGCAGTGCAAGTTGTTAAAAAGTAATAGAAGTTTTTCAAAATCCCTTCTGAAAACAGTTTTTTCATAGTATGAAGAGGAGCTGAAGGGAATCAGAAAGGGGAAAAGCGCCACCTATTGATCGTGACTCGCAAACTTGCTCGGTAGTGTTCCGTACCTGTTGTGGTTGTGCTCAATGAGCACAGCCGGCATTTTGGAGGCACATATCTGCTACGAGTTTCAATATTTTCAGGCTGCATGCTGACGTGTTTAAAAAATATATATTAAAACGTATCTAAAGCCAAATGAATATTTTACACAGTAGTAATACCGTATCAGAAACAAAAAATTTTCTTTTTTCTCTTTTTCTTTCTTTCTTTCTTTCTTTCTTTCTTTCTTTCTTTCTTTCTTTCTTTCTTTCTCTCTCTCTTTCTTTCTTTCTCTCTTTCTCTCTCTCTTTCTTTCTCTTTCTCTCTTTCTTTCTTTCTTTTTCTTTTTCTCTTTCTTTCTCTTTCTTTTCTTTCCTCTTCTTTCTCTCTCCTTCCTTCCTTCCTTCCTTCCTTCCTTCCTTCCTTCCTTCCTTCCTTCCTTCCTTCCCTCCTTTCACCCCATTTCTGCCCCCTCTCTTCCTTCTTCTCTCTCTCACCTCCCTCCCCGCTCCTATTCATTGTTCTCTTGTATCTCTTTTCTCTCTTTACAAAGAGCTTTCTTTTGTGAGGTAAAGTACAGAGGACTTGGGGAACGGCTTTGGCAGAAATTTTGTTGCAATTTGTAGAACATGAGACTATACAAACTGCAACACCTTCTCACATAGTGGAGAACTTTGCATGCTGAATAGACAAGCTCGTAGATCTTCCAGTAGTTGAAGGGATAAGCAGTTATTTTCCCTTGGATGAAGGTGGGATTGCTAGAGATATCACAAAGTTGGCAAAAAACCAATTCTGATTTTATCTTTCAAGGATTATTGTATAGTTATTGCAATCTGGCTTCAGTGTATTTCAAATCCTACCAAGATTTCTGGAATTTGACTTTTTTTTCCACATGGGCATTAATGATGTACATATCGTGACTTTTAAATCACTGGGTTCAATAATGAATAGTTCATTGACTGCTGGTTCAATGAATTGTGTGGAAATTCATGGACCATGCAGGCAAAGAGAAAAGGTAACTGTTATTATTTCAAACTAAGATTTTATGTCTTAGTGGCATTGTGAAAGATTGACCTTCACATGAGATATTGCTGTTCTTGCATTACCACCCTGATATCAATAGAAAACTGCTTTTAATCTACACAAAGGGTCCTGTTATCCTCTCAATGCATGGGGGATTATCATGCTTAACTCTCCAGAACATCGAGAGGCAAATAGACCCCACAGTCTCTATTGCTGTGAAGCAGTTTCTTGAATATAATTCATATGTGTTTCAATGATGGGTTTGAAAAGTTCTGTGGTTTGTCTTTGTGTGTGTGTGTGTCTGTGTGTTTTGTTTTGCTTTGTTTTAAACTAGGAAGTTGACTTTTTGCTGTAAACTTGTACAAGAACACTACTCTATTTGATATGTGGTAAGTAAGGATTTACTGAGTTCTCGATATTTGATTTAATTTGATTAAAATATTCATGATCATCTCAGTTAACCATACGATCTCTTCTAAGCAATGCTGATTGTAGAAGCTAAACACTTTGTGTTTTCATGGCACTGTAAATGTGAGATTTATATAGGAATCTGGCAGAGGGCACATCTCATTTACAAAGAAAAAAGACCAGTAATAACAGTATATTTGTTTATCAGCATTTATTTTCATAATCTGCAATTGTGATGATACTCTTCATTGCTAACATTCCATGGCATATCTCTGTGTTTCCAGATCAATAAGATAACCATGGGCTACAGTGTTCCTATATCTGTATACACACACACACCCCCCTACACACACATATATATATATGCATGTGGGTATGTGTGTACTGCGTCCACTCAGTGAAAACTTTTAAATATTAAAAAGAAGTATTGCATCCCATATTTCATCTATTCTTACAAGACAAGAATGACAGTATTAAGATGCACATTCAGGATAGCACTCTTTCTACTTTGAACGCTGTCAAGAACAAAGTGCTTTACAGACTTAAAATAAATCTAGGTACTAATCCATTGAATTTCTGACAACAGGAGCCCAAGGTTTCCATGCACTTAGCTGAGTACTGCATAAGAGCTTGTGCATTATTTATGTCCACTAATGGTGTTGCAATGCTCTTTGTGTGAAGCAGTGACAGTGCAATCTACTAAGATAGCTGCTGCTGTGGACAAAGCCATACATTTTCCTGGGCTTGAATTTTTGACAGAATACTCTATTAATGCCAATTCTGCTTAAGTAAATGCTGAACAGGGGTCAGTTCCTCCCCTCCATTCCCCTTATTATTTAAGAAAACAGAGCCATAAAACTGAAAATGATGTTCTGGGCTTTGCTGAATTTTGCAACACAATAGTAGCTGATAAAGGTCAGTCTGCTTTTTTGTCTACTTTTATGATTTTGTGTGATGGTCCACAGACTAAATAGGAAAGCTCTTAGCATTGGAGAAGGGAGGTGCTATTAATTCCAGTTTCATTGCCATTATACTCTTCAGTGGATCAATAGAATTAAATGAGCTGAGATATTAGGAAAATATTGTGAAGAGAAGTAGGGTGGTATTATTTGACCAAGGTTAGGATGAATAGAAAATAAAGAACCATTTATATTGGGATGTCAATAAATCATAGGACCCATATATAAAATGGAATAGGGCATAACAATCATAAGCATTCAAATGACTATAATATCTTTCACTTTTTAAAATACATTAATGTTTGGCTGGCAATTTAAAGGGCCACTGCAAGTATTTTTTTTAACTGGATGATTTTTTTAAAAAAAAGAATAATTGTCTKTGTATTGTAGGTCCTGTTTAAATTGACTAATCATAAGTTTATAATAATTCTTTAAAAATAGCTGTCTTCTTTATTTGCTTCTTAACCATTAGGACCTGGAAGTTCTAACAGGGACATGGCTGAGGCCTAGGTACCTTTTCCCATGTGCTACCTTTTTGTACTGCCTGCTGCCTCTGCAATTTCCATTTCAGCCTTGCTATTGCTGTTCCTAGGAAATGCTTTTCTTGAGAGCTTGTAAAACATTGCATACATCAAATAGATCTGCAGAAATGACTAACCCAAAGGACATGAAGTAGCTCCTTTGGAGTCAATGTATGCAGATGCCTGTGGGAGATAGACAAAAGACTTTCAGGTATTTGAGAAGGGAAAAAAAATTGTCTTTATTCCCTTTCAGAAGCCATGGTATTAACAGCAACAATTCTCACCATCTGAAGAGCTCAGTGACTACAAAGCAAGCTTTTTTCATTGTTTGCCTTCTACAGTTAGGAAAATTGAGGTTGTATACAGGTGAAATTTTCCTTAAGTAATAAACCTAAAGACAGAGGTGCAGTCTGGTCACAAGCCTAATGGTTACTTGTAAGTAATGTATTTTAGCTAGAAGCGAATTAAAAATTATTTTATTCAAAAAGAAATCAAAACCAAATCAAGCGAATGTGTAATAATTTGAGGTAAAACTGACAAATTATAGATCCAAAGTTTTTTGTTTAGCACTAGAATGATTCTATTTACTCTTATGAGTCTAGTTTGACAAACTTAATCACTCTTCATACTGCTGAAACTGAAGAAAATCTTCTCATATTCTTCCCAGCCATACTGATCAGTTAACTTCACACACTTTCTGCCTGTCCTACTTCTGCCTTGTAATATAAGCAATGTTCAAACTTTGGGGTCTAAAAGGAAAAAAAAATAAAATTCTTAGAATCACAAGTATTAGAGATTTTTTCAGGACTTCTGGAAGTTTATGCCTCACTCAAAGAACATCCAGGAGTAATAGGTTGTTCTGGGCTATGTCCAGCTGAGTTCTGAATGTCTCCAAGGACAGACATACCACAGTATCTCTGGGAAGTCTGTTTCAGAGTGTGCCCACGCTCGGTATTTATTTGTTTTTCTTTTTGGGACAGAATTTCCAGTGTTCAAACCTGCCTCACAATTATGTTCAATGAACTGTTGTACTGGGCTGCATCTTCTATATACTTTCTCATTAGGTATTTGATTACTCTAAGATACCAGCCCTCTTGTTAAGCATGAACAAATCCAGCCTCTCAGCCTCTCAGCCTCTTATCTTGGCTTGCTCTGCAGACTTCAGAATTGGTGCTGCAAGCCAGCTGTGTTGGATTCATCAGCAAGCTCCTCTATTCAGTGATGCTCTTCTTCCAGAAGTTTAAGGAATTTAAGAAAGAAATTTCAGGAAGAAATCTTAGTTTCTCTCAGTTTGCATATTCTGTCCTCCACCAGCTTTCCTCCTGCCTAGCCAGTTATTACTTTAAAACTTTCTTTGGAGAAGCGCAAATATCAGCAGTATAAGTTTTTGTGGGATTTCTACAGAGCTGTCTTTCAGACCTGTTTCTTTTTTCACTTTTATTACATGATGAAGTTGTATCTTACACCTGAGATTATTGTCTAGGCTACCTTCATTGGCATTTATAATGTGTGATTCGTCTACTTTTAATGATTTATGCGGTAGCTTGGATGATAATTTTTTTCCTCTCCACTGGCTGCCATTACTGCTGCTAAGTCTTCAGTTTTATGCAAGATGAACCCTGCAACTGCAAAGAATATTTTTGAATATTGACTATGCTTCTTTCCCCTCTGCTGGTTAACCTACCTCTTTAATACCTCATTTTTCCCCTTCACAATCTTCTTTTACTTCTTCCATGATGGTAGCTTCACTATCCTGCTTGTGAGTTGGGTAATATCTTTAATTTACTTCTGGGATGGACATAAATTTTAAGGCTCTTGAACATCAACTCTGGTTCATGGTATGTGGTATGTCTCCACAAAACTAGAACGTTTTTCAGACTCTCATAACTTTGTGTCACCAGAAATTTTTAGATCTTTGTGAGTCTTGCCCTTTCTATCACATTAAATACCATCTCTTAACTTTCCTTTTCAAGAACATTCTTAAGCTACCCCTGACCTCTATTCACTTCACATTAAGCACAGTTTTAAACACTAACCTTTGAGCAGTGTGTGACATGTGCCATCACTGCCCATTTGTCATTTTTTTGGAATCATAAATCATTGTAAGGCACGCATTGTATGCCCATGTAGAAATATGTGTAAGCCTGCCTGCAATCTTCACTCCCCTCCTTTAAAACTCTGATGTCATTTCTTTGGGGGATGGGGGAGGAAGGGCGAAACAAACAAGCACCCTAGACAGGACTCATGTCAACTATATATTTGGCAGCTTTAGCTAATTTCTCATCACTTCCCGGTCCTCAGCTTTTTGTTTCTTATCTCCTATGGTAGCCTTATACAGAGATCAGGAGTTGTGTATTTGTTTCACCATTGTGTGAATTCTAGTCTTTCCTTGACTACCAACTCTGAGTGCTTAGAGTGGAATTCATCTTGTCTCAGACTGATGATGGATACATGTAGACCCAAACTAATCAATTTACAATACCTGCAATCAGTGGGGAAAAATAAACATGATTCATCTGATCTGTTTTTAATATCTGCATTTTGATGGGATGCACCACACTGAAATGATTTAAGTGGTCTGTGTTTGGTACAATTCTGCGTCTGTCTGTCTGAGCCAGTGGAGAAAATATTGTCTAGATAGAGTCCTGAAACAGAAATTATAATCACAATGAGTAGTGGGAAAAGTGTAGAAGTTCCACAAAATACTCAAGTAGCATATAAACAGGTCATGCTTCCTGTAAAAGATTAAGTTCAAAGGTCGCTCTTGAGAGACAAAGATTAAATCATCTCTCTATTTAAGCTTTTATATAATTTAGTTTGCAATCTATATTCTGAACTATGGCACTGAAAATCTGAAGTAGTTCAACAGCCTTGCAAGGAGTTTAAGTAGAACTTGTGTCTGCTCCTACACGGGCAGATATATGCCTGGTACCTGTCTGGCCTTGTACAGACAGATATATGCCTGCCAGCAATATTGTAAATTTCTATATATTTTCCTGATTTCAGTGACCAATTTGCATGTGTTGAGAGGTTGATCCCTAATACACAAAATAAAAGGAAATAAAAGCAAGCTTATTCAGTGTTTGTCTATAGCAGCTTCTCTATCTGTGCCAGAATATCTGACATAAACCCTGGTTTTCAGTGGTTTGTCTCAGACATTAAAAAACCCAGACTGTATTCCTGAGAAGACTGTGTGACTCAGTCTGTGCCAGTTTACTAGTAAATGAAGTGTTCTCTGCAAAGGTTTAAACAGTGTACCAGGATTTTCTAGTGGTTAATTGTGATTATGTTCCCTGGCACCTTTTTAGGTCTGCACCAACAAACGCCTTATAGACAATGTTTGCATCACTTTTATTTAGTAATGTAGGTGTAGTATTGAGTGCCACTCTAATAAGCACTAATTCTATTCTGCATACCATAAGAATATAAAGACATTTAGAATTCTGGATTAGGGAATATAATTTAAGTCACTTGGGAGTGGAGTAACAACCATATAAAATGTTTTCCAAGACCGTTCTTTTAAAAGTTATCTACAGCAAAAGTTAGACAGAAAATCTCAACCCAAAAGTGAGATTTTAAGCAGTTTCTTAGTAAAAATCTCTATTTAGATATTGAGTCACAGTGCCAAAGATCAGCCATTTGTCATGTTTCATAATCCAGGTGCTGCTATAATTTGACAGTGATTTTAAGCAGATAAGAGCTAAATTTGTCATGAAAATGATCTGTGATATGTTCTGAATGATTTAAAAAAAATTTGTGGGAAAACAAGGTTGTTTAAATAGTACAGCATATAGAAAGTGGCCAGTGCATTTGGTTCACAAATAATCTGTTGTGTCTATATGGTTATGTTTACAGTAGTTTAAAAAAGATGACTAAAACTATTTTCTGGAACTGAGATCAGCTAGCACCAAATAACTTACACCTGTATGTGCTGTTGTCTCTAAGCAGGGTAGCCCCACCTGATGGGAATAGTTCCTGTCCCAGGCTTATTCCTGAAATATATTCAGGATTGTAGTAGCTGCATGTCATTTAAAAAAGTTTTTTTTATATACACATGAAATTATATGAGCTTGAAAACACTTTATACACTGACACTGTACATTTGGTATAGCTGAGTGGATCACCAAAGAAGGAGGTTGCCAAGGCCAGAGCAGCAGTGACTTCCTACTGAATGATTTAATGATGAGAATGATTGCAAATTATTTGAGGAGTATAGTAGTGATTTAAGCCTTTCTTACTTCCCAGAATTGTGTTCCATTCACCAGTATATTGGGTGAGCTATTGGCATTCCCAATTCATCCTGCCGAAGTAAATGAACATCCAGAAACACAAGAGCTAGAGTCATAAATAGAGAAGGGGGGAAAACACCCAGTTTTGCTGCCTCTGGAAATGTGAAGAGAATGAGGTGAGAGTAGGAACAGTAAATGCAGAACACATGCGGTTAATTTTAGGTATGGTGTTACTCCTAGAGTCAAAAAACAGACATGAAACTGGAATTCACATTTACTTTAGGAAATCACAGTTTAATTTTGTAGATGTAAGAGTTAATAGTGCTGAGAGTAAAGTTGAGAACATAAGAAATGCCTTATAGGATCTGCCCTTGTCCAGATCTAGTCCAGATCTAGTCTAGCCTAATCCAGCTTTATAGCTTGTCCAGACTAGCACAATAATATGTGTGTGGTCAAAGATGCTCTGTAGGAACAACAGAGTCTCAGCCGTTTCAGCTATTCATTCTGCTTCCAGAGCATCCACATTTTTTATCCTAAAGGTTTTAGAAGGTACCTGCCTGCTTGGATCACTATAGTGGTTCAACTTTTGCCCACTTCTAAATACCTGCGTTTGCATAATATATTGCTTCAGAAAATGATCAGTATTCACTGGTTTGGATAAGCCTCTCTGTTGGTTCAGTAGCAGGTTAGCAAGCTAAGAAGGAACAATGCTGGGAATAACCACATAAAAAGTAAAGGAACTGTGAAGAGGTGCCTGATTATAATGTGACGCTTTTTTATATTGAAATTTTGGTGTGTCACCCTAATTCTCCTGTGTTTCTGCTGCAGAATAATGAATCTGTAAACACACAACTTGCTTATGTTACTGAATGTTAGTTGTACTATTAGATTAATTGGTTTAAGACTTCAGACATGGAAAAAAGAAAGAAGAAAGCTGTTGAATATATCTTTAAGGTGTATAAATTCAGAGATTTGCATTCTTTTAAAATTTCTGGCAGAAATTAACACTTCTGGTAAATATATAACAGATGCACCAATGTGCCTTGAGATGAATACATTATGGACAAAAAAATCGTATTTATTCCCATCACAATAACGGTTTGTTTGGATCACCTGCTCTTTCTGGTCACACCTGTGGCTTGTTCATTTGGTTGCAACGTGGGAAGATGCCAGAATCAATACAAGCTGTGGGTTCTTTCTCCCTTGTATGGGTGTTTCTTTTAGTTATTCTCCAAATGGTTTTTTTTGTGTACAGTCTTTAGGTATAATGAAGAGAAAAGAAAAAGAAAAAAAACCAGAAAGGCACTAGTACAATATTTAGRCTTGAGAAAATGAAGCAGCCAACGCCCAGGGAATTCCAAACTCCAAAGCAGTTTTTAAACTTCCTCTCAATTGTACCTTTAAAACATGATGATGTCTCCCGTATGACTTTTGCCTGTATGCCAGTTCAAATTTGTTTCTACATACACATATAGCTTATACTGTACAGCCTTTATTCACAAAGAGCTCCTCTCTTCTATGCACAAAGTTCAAAGCTCTATTGACTTAAGTATCATGTGTTGGAGAAGAAAGATTCTTCAATAAAACCCATTCTGTTTGATAGACTGCCATGATAGGCAGCATAACTGTGTTTTCACTTTCAGAGAATCATCTGTTGAGGTTTAAGCTATGTTCTCTGAAAAAGCTGTGTTTTCTCTCCTGAATTCTGGAGTAGTGACTATTCTTCATGTTAGAATCATAGAATCATAAAGGTTGGAAAAAACCTCTAAGATCACCGAGTCCAAATGTCAGCCTAGCACCACCACCATGTTCACCACTAAACCATGTCCTCAGGTGCCATATCCACACATTTTTTGAACGGGGAATCCACCACCTCCCTGGGCACCCTGTTCTAGTGCTTGACAACCTTTTTTTGTGAAGAAATTTTTCGTAATAACGAATCTAAATGTCCCCTGTCCCAGCTTGGGGCCATCTCCTCTAGTCCTGTCACTTGTTACCCCCACCTTGCTACAACCTCTTTTCAGGTAGTTGTATAGAGCAGTAAGGTGTCCCCTCAGACTCCTTTTCTCCAGGCTGTTCAAGAGAGGTGCGACCTACAGCACATCAGCATGAGGCATTAATGTATGAGTATCATCATCTGAGACTTTAGGAAAAATGCTGAGAAGTAATGGGCACCTCCTCAGGGTGAAGTGCCTTTGGAAGGACGTATCTCTAATTATTCCACATAGCAGGAGCCTATAACTGGCCATGTTTCCGAGTGACTTTAGTCAAGTTCCTAATGTCAATGAAGAGTAAACCCAGCTTAAGGCTTCCAGACATCTTGAGAGATCTGCACAGATTCAGATTCAATATAATTGAGTTATAACTTCTTCTGAGTTTTGTTTTACTGAATACATGAAAAGCATTGTTACATTTTTCTAGAGAATCCGAATGTACCTGTAAAATATCCAAAACCAGTTAGCAAAAATATATTGGAAATTGTATGCGGAGTCATACACAATATGCTTTGAAAATATAAGTAATTTGAACAGATTTATTTTAAAATGTTTATATAATGCACTTCAACACATTTGTCTCCAGGGTTATTTCTTCTTCAGGTATGGTGGGAGAGAAGTAAGCAGGGAGTTGTAAGCAACCATTTCTAATATTACTTTCATATTTCAGATTGGAATTGCTTTGTAATAAAATTACATCTAGAAAGGGGTTTTTGTATGTTTTAATATTTTAGTTTATCAGGGTTTAAAATGTGCAGTGCATTTGGTTTCTGTGTAATCATATCTGAGGTCATAAAAACACCAAGTGTGAATCAGGATGTTGCTTAAAAAGTTATCAGTTCAGGTGAAGTACCATGATAATGGGCATTTTATGCCAACATTATGCCAGAGCTTTATTCGTAACTTCATGCCAGAGCTGACTCCGACCTATGGAAATGAGGGTTGAGCCAGTGCATAAATATTCTACTCTTCTATGTAACAAACATTAACAGTGTTGCACTAACATTTTCAAACTATGGACTGTATCCAAACCCATCACTCTGAGCCAATTACTTATAAATAAGACATCATACTTCTAAAACAGAGGAACAAAATTCTTATTGATTAGAATAAAAAGAATGCCCGAAATGGAATCTGAATAACTGAATCTGTTTGCATCTGGTATTACTGAACAAAAGAACATATCCTCTGTTTAGTAAAACACGTGGATTTGTGCCCAGTAGTGATAGCTGCTAACAGAACACTCTTCAGGAGATAAGCTTAGTTTTCTGTGCTGATATCTTTGCTGTCTGAAAAATAGTGAAAGGGGATAGCAGTCCTTGTGATTTCTTTTCCGCATGCTACTGAACTTCAATGTTCACAGAAAGAGCTAAAAGACTGTACTAATGATACAGCACCATTAGTGCACCAGGAATGCTTTTATGACACTGTAAACTCATAACAAATTTTCCAACCAGAACAACTACTTCCAGCTATTTACAGTAGTAATGTGATATAGCCTGAATACAGACAAACAGTATATCCCTCTCTTGTAAGAGTCTCTTGGAGATTTACTAGTCCTTGGAACTTTTTCATGGATACGCTTCTCCTTTTATCTGTTACTATTTTCTCAAAAACTGTGGGTCATTAGTTAACAGTAATGTTTTTCAATGTAAGATCTTCAGTCAAGTTCAAAGGCCAAGACATCCCAACCCAAAAAATTACCATGTGCTTTGATACATCTTCTGCATTATAGCTTCCAATGGATAAGTTAACATTAATCAAAAACAACTGTAGCAAAAAAAAAGTATAGATAAAACCTAATACTGGAAAGTAGAATGAATAAATACACAGACAAACTTAAGGTGAACAAACAGGGGCTTTTGTTTGTGGATTTTTTGGTTGTTTTTTTTCTCATCTTTGAAAGAAGGAATAATTTTTCTCTGGTCTCACAAGGTGTCAGTTCAAGCTTTTTAATTTTCTTGCTCAAATTCACATGAAACTGTATGAAATCAAAAACTCAAGAAAGATGTCAAAAATAGACAGATCTCTCTCTGATATTCTTGCATTTGTTCACAAATTATATTCCAGAAGAGTGTACATGATTTTTCAGTCATTCACCATAATCCAAAATTTCATTGCTTTTACTGGCAGAAAAGTTTATGTTTGATTTTGACTGCATTTTTTTTCAAGTAGAGTTCTTCTAATTATCGTAATACATGGAGTGTAGGGCCAGCTCTGGACCTACTGAACCTTGCTTTAATGGCAGATTAGTGAATAACATTTACCTGGATTGCAGTTTTCACATTTGTAATCTTTATTTTATTGCCTTGCATATTTTTTCTGTTGACTAAGCAAAATCTAAAAATAAAATTATCTTTCTATAGAAAGAAAGTATATTAATTTATTCTTACCAAGTTTATAATGAGGAAGAAGCTACTGGTACAGAAAGTCCTCTGCCACAGATTGTTCGTTGATAATACTATGAAGGGGGAATGCATTTAAACAATTTGCTTCTTATCATTAGAAAGATTGCATTCTAAGGGTAGCACATCTACTGGGTCATCTGAATTACCTGTTTTTTAGTTATTTCAGGTAAATATCACAACTTGTAGTTAACTTCACTTTTTCCAGAACACTCTGACTTCTATATAAAAGGCCTAATAATTCTCATAAGTGTAGTATTTAATGCTGCTTACAGCATCTTATATATAACTTTACATAATCCATCTTGACGGAGTAATTTTGGCAGGAAACTGTTAGAAGCCTGCATGTGTTTACTACGTTGCTGTTCCGTGAGGCTTCCAAGAAAGAATTATAAGTGTGTCTGAATCACAATCACTAGAAGTTTATTTCCATTCTTTTCTGTAGTTTTAACCAATACTTATCCCACGAGGATGGATAGTAAAATGCAGATTCTTGTTCATTCTGTTTTCTTAGTTTCCCTAAGTTGGCAGCTTTTAAGGATTGTAGTAGAAAAGCAATTCATAAAGAACAGTATGACAAATGCCATTTAAGTTCTGATTTTTCTTTTCTCTCTTCAGTCCTTCACAGAATGATGTCTTTTGAGTTATATAGACCAGTCATTGGACTGCAAAATTAACTGTTAATTTAATAATGAGGACAGCAGTAAGTATAATAGATAGGTGTATTGTGGTGCTTTCCTTTTAAGTCCCATACAGAATTCTCAGTTTTAAAAAGAAAATGTAATTAGTGGGAAATGACTGGCCATTTTTCTGCAGTTAATTTGCAGTTATTGCTCATCCCAGGCAAGCATAAAAAAATATACATATATGTAGGGATTATGTAGATTTTATGTTTTTTTAAGCTTCTTTTTTTATCTATGTGCTGTTCACAGGAAAATAATTTAATTTTGTTTTATTTTGTTTTTTTCTGTAGGTATATGTTTAAGACTGATAATTACTTCAGGCAGAATATATATAATTGAAAATATTTATCAGCTTAATATATTTACAGCCTATGATGTGAAATTCAATGGAAACATTATAATGTAGAAAGAGATAACACCAATTTATCATAAAATACCTGAATATTTCAAGATGGCAGCATATCTCCACTATTTGACCCCTGCCTTGTTTTATATCAGAATATTGCACAAATGGCATATATAATAATTTCCACTTTTTCAAGAAAATAGAACGATGATTACTTTTGTAGCCACCAGTGGGACTGCAACAGCTATTAGAGACCTGGCAAGTGGAAGTTAGGTGATAGCTATTAGCTAATTGATTACTTGTTAATAGTTAATAATTTTAAACTAAGTGTTTGATGTTTAATATTCAACAGTAAATTTCCACATATTGGGAAGTCTGAAGATAACTTCAGTGCTAAGCCTGATTAAAATTAAAGTCTACTGAGTCTCTTCCTCTTTATGTTCTTTACATAGGTTTTTATCCAGTTTTCACTGTTGCATATACACCTGTAGAGCTCTGGGTGCTAATCTTGCCTTGTTTGAACAAACAGCAAAATACTGATTTATGTGTCTCTTTGCATTTAGAAGTTTAAGAAGTTTAATTCTTTTATAAATTGTGCTTGGAATGAAAAACTAAATGAAGACTTCAAAGAGGAGTGCTTAGACCTCATGAGATAGTAAATAAATCCTTCCATTGGAATGTTCTTTGGGGCAAGCTTACCTAGGACTTAAATGATAATGTGTGTGGGCATGGTCAGTGGGTGTCCCTCCGGGTTCTGCTGCCTATGTTGAGTAGATGCTTGATGCAGTTCCCCACTCAGAGCACCTGGTGTTGTCTAGGGATGCCTGGCACTTTGCATCACCAAACACTGTAAATAAACCTTAGCAGGCATGACAATCAGGTGTTTCTGTTCCTATTAGTACACACACAGAAAATAGGGAGTATTTTATTTCCTAAATGTATGTTCTTCCTATGCTTTTCAAGCTTTAGTGTGTGCTGATTCTAGAATATTTGCAACACTGTCATGTTGAGATCAGAAGAAAGCTGTGGACATTATATTAAACATAAATTAATAATACAATGTTTCCTCTGCCTAATGAAACTAAACTATTTGCCAGTTGTTACCCTGCTGGAATTAGATGCTCAAGTTAAACCACATGATGGAAAAAATGGAATTAGAGTCTACATTACCTAGAAAAATCTCCTTACAATTTTTATCTGCCATACATCATACCCTTTCATGCATAGTTAAAAATCAATGAACAAGGTTGCAATTATTTTCTTGTAAATATATTATACAAACCCCAAATTTATAAAAGGGAAAGTTTCAATCCAAATGCTTATGTTTCCTACTTTTAGTTTTAATTCAAGAAGCGTTCCAATACACAGTGGCAGCCGGGCAAAAAAAAAATCAACAATATTTCTTACAAGAAAATATAATATAACATAGAATAAATAAAAAAGCTTCTGATCACCCTAAGTAGCACCCAGGTTAATACCTCTAGCAGCTGTTCTGATCTCTGTGGTTTAAGCTTTTAACTAACTTTAATTAAATAGACTCTTTGGTGTACCGGTATGATGACTGGGATATGAATAAAAGAAATAAACAAGAGAGATTGGCGTATGGATGATGGCACATGCATCGTATGATTTTTGTAATACCATTTGTTTTAATCTTTTTTAACATTCATGAGCAGTAAAAACCTTAAAACAGAAATAGAATTGTCTCACTGGATTTAGAACTTTGACTGTTAGTGAAGGTTCTCTTCTCTACTATTTTTTGCATTGCAGAAAGTATATTAACCCCCCCACCACCACTATAGGCCTTAATTGTCATGTGCACAATCAGCAATGTTTAAGTGGACCCTGTGGATTTTGGTCCAAAACCAAACCAATCAGTTACAAGGTATTTTTCTTTTCTGTTAGATGTTCTTCTGAAATATTTGCATAAATGTAACCATGCTGTCCGTCTTTTAACTTTCACTCAATTAATTATGCTCCCAGCCCCCTGCTGATGGACAAAAATGAGGCTTCATCTGCAAATAGCTTCAGCAGTTTACAGCTTATTAAATGCCAAAATCTAGTTAAGACAGTTTGAGAATTCTCATGTCAGGCATTTCAACATGCCAGTTTTAACACAAAACTCTTATTAAAAGGGAAAAAAGTGAACCCTCTAACCCAAGATGGGGGGGATAAGGATGGTGGGGGTGGGGGAGGGAGAATGCTATAGAATAAGGGTATTGGATAGGTAAGAATCCTCTACAAATCATGCACTTAACATATGTGGCACAGGCTAAGTATGTTTTAATTGATTCCCCTAATAATGAAAAACATTGGAAAAGACTACCAGTTGACAACAAAATGGTCCCTACAAATTGCAAACAGCTTTAGCCTACAGTATCCCCTTTTTATAATCTTTATAAAAGTCTGAGCAAGCCTTGGAATAAGCAGATTACATAGTAAAGTATTCTTAAAAAATAACTTTTCTATGACTCTTTTTGACAGGTTTTGCATTTTGCATCAAGCATCTGGTGCTTTCATTTTTCAGTACATAGTGTTCTGGTATACTTTATACCATGCTGGGTTTATTCCTGATTTAAAACAGAAATAGAGAAGCAGTATGGGATACAGGAAAATTGAAGTGTGCCATGCTCCAAGATAAATTCAATATATAGTTTCAGACTATAACCTTGACCAGATCACTTAACATGCTTGAACTTTAAGCAGTCTCCTTAAAACTGGTTATAATCAAGAGCTTATTGAAGAATAAATGTTATGCCTGAATGTCAGCTTCTCATCTTGAATGGATTATGAAAAGAGGACTAACAAAATTTCTCTTCCATAATGCAAGCTACATTTAATTGTTTCCATTTATTTTTGCTGTTAGCTTATAAATATTTCTTTAGCTGTCTATTGTTAGTAATATATATATATATAAAATTCCAGACCAAAAAAGGAGACGAACACAAATTTTAAATTTTAAAATATATTATTTTCAGTTGCAGTTGTGAAGAACATAATTTCAATCCTTTCTTTTTTTTTGTGGGGGAAGTATAATGTCCAAGCTGGAAGAGAAGGTTTTATTTTTTCCTAAAAATTTCTGACATATTATCTGGGTTATTGTGACATATTTTGTCGTGTTTGTTGTCTCAACTTATAAACTAAAGTGACTGAGCTGAACATGACATGATGATTCATGACAGAAATGTCAGGAATTAAGATAAATAAATATAATTCATGTCCAGTCGTATAGCAATTAACAGTTCTCTTATAAAATGCTTAGATTTTTCGTGTTTAATGTAATGGAAAAAAACCCACAGTGTAAAATATATCAGTTTCCCATCTTAATATTATCTTTAATTTCTGAAGATTTATTTCAAAGTCATATACACTAATAACCCTATTGTGTGAAAGTATAGTGAAATTTGGTGATCTGTTTTAAGAGAACAATTCCTCAACAAGCAGACCTAACACTCAGGCTGTTCCACATGAAATGCCCATCGTGCATCTGCTCTCTCTAGTCTGAATTCCCACTGTATCGGTGAGAGAGCATCAGCCTTCTCCTTTGCATAAATAAATGCATCTTCAAGCAGATTCTTCTCACAGTCAGAATAAAGGGCACACATGAAATATGTTCCTGTTTTGCATGATTCTATTGTTGCTAAACTGCCCCCAAATGTTTAAAATATCAGAAAAAGAAGAAATGTGTAAAAGATAGTGGAGCATCATTCTTCCATTATAATATATCAATATATCTCCTTTATTATGTCTCTCAAAACTGGCGTTTGTTTTGCTTTTGTTTGTTTGAGGGTTTTTTTGGTTGATTTGTTTGTGTGTTTGGGTTTTTTTTGCGGGGGGGGTTTGTTAGATTCTTTTAGGTATAGTGATGGAAGCAAGTACTGAGGACATTTTCTAGACATAGTAATGGCCTTATAGCAGACCTGTAGGAGGATGGCTGATAACCACCACTTCAAAACACTGTAGTAAAAAGGTACAGAAATAATTGTGGGAGAAATGGGCAAAAGAGAGATTGAGTCTAACATGACTGGTGCAATACCTTCAGGCAACGCAATAAAAAAACTGGACTCAGGATGTAATCAAGAGTGACAGAAAAAAGAGTGGGGGTTGTGGTAGTGGTACAGAAGGCTTAGGAGGAAAGATAAAGTGGTCATTTTCCTGACATCTGTGTTAACTCACAACTGGCCTGTAGAGGAAAAGTATATTTTCTACTTTTAAATTTCAGTGGTTTAGCATCATGGCGGAAAGTATGCCCTGGAGACCAAAGTCTTTTAATCCATGCCGCATAGTGACATTGAGTTCTTCTGCATGCATTCCACCTCTTCTCCTTTGGTATTGACATAGATGGACCACTCCTAGGCATGACATGGTAGGTTATGCTCTGCCAATCAGTGTGCCAATTAATGCCAGTTATAGAGATATGTTCTGTGAGATGAATACTCCTGGAACCGATGAATGGCACAAAATACTGGAGGGCAGCGCTGGAAATATTAGTGGGTTTGACAAAGTGTAAAAATTAGGATTATCTTGAATGCTTGTTAGCCTGTCCTCAAAAAATTTCAAAAAGAAGGTATTTTCTGATGAAGTTGTTTCAGGTTATGAATAAAATTTTAATCAGAATAATGGCTGTGAATAAAATTCATTGAGGTTCATGAAGGGAAATGAATATTCAAATACTAAAAATACTTTTTAGTTGCCAGATATTAATGTCCAGTAGTAATTTCTATCACAGAAAGTGCAGTAGATTTATTTTAAAATGAAATTTAATATGATTGAGGTAATTTTCAAGTTGGGAAAGCAGAAGGGACAATGCAAATTATAATAAAGGGAGATTTCCCAAAAAATTTTTCCAAAAAATTTCTGAAAGAAGATTGGCAGCACATTGCAATTTTCCTTTTATATCATCAGACTTCATGTACAAGATTATGTGATGCAGGGACAAGGCTGATCTTAAACCGAAAGAGATTTTTCTCTACTCCATTTTACCTAACCATGGTAGTATATGATGTACCATGTTTTTGAGCATAAATTATAATTTCATTTTTCCTACACATTCTTATTTGGATTTATTTGAGAGTTTGTGTGTATTTTTCTAGCAATCCAAGTTCATATGAATTCTCTATTTTCCCCAGAATATTTTTATTCACTTTAAGCAAGGAGTCAGCTATTACAAGTATTTTAGTACATACGTTTGATTTTTTTTTGCATCATTTGCTACTGCAGAACAAAATATGAACATTTCATTTCAGCTTTGATAATTTTTCTTCTTCTGTAGTTAAAAATGTATCATACATATATTACTAGGTGCAATCAGATAAAGTGAAATCTCATTTAATTGGAGAGAAAAGAAAATAGGATTTAGTACATAATGGGAGTTGGGTTTTTAGTATTTTTTCATTATTAGAAGATCCTGTTAGCTCTGGGATACAAAAAATTTATGCTATTATAAATCTGTTAATCTAAAAGAGATTTTTCTCCCTTGTATTTCAATTAGGTACAGTACTGTAGAATTATGTAAACCAGAAAAACGTTTGCACCTGTAGCATGAATGTAGCAAACTTGATTGTTATTACAGAAGCAGCAAAGTTAAAACATATTAGAAGAGCAACACATGCTGTATTGCTATTAAAAGTTCCCCAAATGCTCTTTCTTTATTGCTGTGACTATAATGTATTCAAAGAAGAAATATATGCTTCATTAGTTGTAGAGGTGTTAGCACTTGCTGCTTTATAGCCAGCAAGAAATAATAGATCATAAAGAACAAGAATGTGTAAAGGAATGAAAAACAGTAATCGAATATATATGTTTATATACAAACACAAACCACAAATAAGGATACATATACACCTGTTTTAAACATATGCATGTGCACCTTTTATGCAGAAAGCCTTCAGAATGTGGATATGATTATTTTTAAATGTGCAGGTTTTGTGAAAATGTTGAACATGGTAAGGATATAAGATGTAAACACATGCCATTTTTATATTTTCAACAACATAACTGATTAACTATTCTGTGAATATAGTCTGGGGCGGATGATAAAGAACTGAAACTGTTCAGACATTTATTATGCAGCAGACTTTCAAAAAGGGCAGTTTTCATTTATAAATCATTATAAACTCACTACCTAACTGTAGTTAGGGTAAAATATTTTGATTCTGGTCTTCTTAGTGCTGAAGTGGTAAGAACATATTCTTAGGCACTGAATGACAGCATTTTCAGCAGCTGTTAGCCTACAGAATGGCTAGCTGAATCCTTTAGAAATCTGGGCAGCCAGCATTATTCCTTATACATCAACCCCATATGATCATTGTTTTTCCTTTATATTTATAACTAATGGAAGACTTCTCAAGAAGGGGCCCCACTTGCAAAGGAATGTAGAAATACAAATATGTTGTTGGTCCCACTCTGAGGAGCACACAGGGAGCAGTAACTCTGAACAAAAAAAAAGACGAAAGAGGAGGAGGTGAAGGAAGGGGAGGAGAAAGGAGAAAAAAAAGCCAAAAACTAAAGGTGAAGGTGAAGACAGAGGAAGGGAAAGAAGGATCATAGAAGAGTGTTGGTAAAATTCAGGGAGAGGAACGTATGTGGGACAGGTAAGGAGAAAGATGAACAAATTATGAAGAAGAGAGTGGGAAAAGCTTTTGGCAAAGAGCTACTTAGCAAAAGATGTAGAAAATCTGGGCAAAATGCTGAAATACTCTGAAGCAAGGATTTCCCTACCTGAGCTTTGGACTATGTAGTGAAGTAGGCAAATTCATGTGTGATTCATCTGATCTATTTTAGATTAGGTTCCTTGAAAAAATGTATGTAAGGATGTACTTGTTGCACTGTCAGTTGTCCTTCTGGATTAACAGCTTTTCTGAAAGCCAGAGATTTTTCAACTTTACCACATAAACAGCATTTTTAATTCAGACCTGTTAAATTGCTCATTGGAGACCTGGACTTAGGGTCTCAGAATGCTTTTCATATATCTTTACCCTAAATCTCCACAGAAATGAGTTCACACATTTAATGCTTTTATTTAAAACCTTCATTGAGTGGACCTGTACTAAGACTTGTAAATGTGTAATACCCATCTGAAGACACTGCCTTCTCAGAAAGCAAATAACAAGTCAAAAGATACACCATTTTTTAGTTCAAACTAGCTCCTTCCCTCTCTGCTACCATTATTATATCATAAACAATATATCAGAAATTCCTGACTTTGGACATGAGGCTATGCTTGAGATTTTTTCACGGAATCAAATACTCTTCAGGTTTTTGTATCAACCACCAGTTTTGACCACTTCAAAATCTCTAGTATCAAATTCCTCAGAAAGAGATGTTGTTGGCGAATTTTGTACTTTTTCTTGTTCTGCCGAAATGTAACTGGTTGAACCCATGTATTCTGAAGCCAGCAGGTATTTTAAGGACCATATTTTTACTCCGTCTTGCCTGTAGTATCGCTTCAAGCCATCTAAAAATTAGAGGCATTCCATTCATATCATCCAACTTCAGCTCTCTGAAAGCAAATCATGAGCATAAACTAGTATCTTTGGATACTCAGTGGAACCTACTGAGTTTTTGATGATTCAAAACATCCTGAAAGAAACGTCTGAAATACTTGGATTTTCCCTTCTGATGACATTCAGTTCTTTTCATTGTTGTTTAAGAGTGAAACTTAGACGACAGAGTTTAAGTATGACACATACTGGGGACTTAATTTTTAGAAGTTAATTACATCCATAACTCTCTATCTACACATCCTGCTATTCCAATTTAGTATAATTTAAATTCACTCTGCACAGATAAAGAGATCAGATGAGCAAGGAAGCACGCCCAATACAAGATGAAGGAATTATAATTTGGTTTCAGGTTAACGTTAACATTTTTTCTGTCTTTATTCTTTCCAAACAGCCTTTTCTATTTTCTCTGATCTTCTTACTTCCCTGTTAGATACTAAGATGGCTTCAGTGGTGTATGACAATTGCAGCTGTAAAAAAGCCTACTGAAGCATACGTGAATGCAAATAGTCATCTTAGTGACACTAATAATGGAATATAATGCTAGTGAAGCCAAAAATGTTTAACACATTTTTATAATGCACTTTGATTTTACATGTGTGAATTAAGGACCGTGTGTATAATGAATGTACTGAACACTTTACCTTTAAATTTTTTCTTTTTTGTGCTCAAAATATTTCAGCTGCTGAAATCTGAAATAGTGCTGGGTGCTTAGTGTTTTACTAAGCTTTCAGTGAAATATTTCAACATAACATTAAAGGAAAAAATGGTACTAGAATAAGAACTGGTGGGACTTTTTTATTATTTTATTTTATTTCAGAGCCATTCTGTGACACCTGTGGCTAATAACAGAGAGTATTTACATCTATTTTCTCTTTCAGAAGTACAATTATTTGAATATTATTTTCATTCAATATTTCGTTATAGTGGTTTCAATGTAGAAAAATGGATCAAGAGGGGGCCCTGAAAGAGGAATCTTCCTGACCAGTTCAGATGGCGATAACTCACAGAGAGCGAGCTGTGTTCAGTGACTGTTACCATCATTCCTGTAACTGCTGCCAGTGTCCATGCAAAGTCAGAGAAGTGAATCTCTTGCATTCTTTCTAGAATGTGCCACTAGGGAAAAATCCTCTAGGTTTGATCAAACTTGTTTGGGCAACATGCACAAGTACTTTTCATGTTATGAACCAGCATCAGGATCCCCTATAACAGAAATTACTTTATATGATAGCTCTTTTTAGGTAGTTACACAACTAATTGAAATGTTAAACTTGAGCAAGCTCACTGAACTGAATAATAACAAACTAAAATTAGTGAAAGCATGCCTAAGGCAAAGTGTAGCCTCTTACATCTCTTTTAACTTTCAGTTTGGCTTTTTCTCTGAAAAGCATGAGACCAAGAAAGTCCTAGAAAAATCACATTTACAAGACTATGTAAAATATAGACTTGTAAAACTGGTTTTCCACAGTGATGTTATTCTTTTTCAACATCCTTTCCTCGGATTTGTTACTGACAGGTTACTGAGAAGTTGTCTGGAAATCTGTAGCTGTCCTGCCCTATACATGTAGAAAAACTCACTCTTTAAAACATACACACCTACACCCGGTATGGGAACTGTTGTGACAATAGCTTAGAATGTTCATAAGATTAAAAAAAAAAAACAGAAAAAAACATATGTTGTAAGTAATTATCAGGCAATTAGAGTAGTAAGTAGTTAATCTCAACTGCAGCTCCAAATACACTGATTTTATGTCTGTGTCTTAAGAGCTGGTATAGATAGCTGATGATCAGGGAAAAAAATGAAGAAAAGTAAAAAAGAGAATGTTATAGTCAATAAACTAAAAGGAAAATTGTATCCCAGAATTTACAGCTGAACCTAAGGCAGTCAGTGCCTAGGAAAGGACCAAAATGCAGCTGTTTTTCAGCATCCAGTGTATGTGGATTTAGATATTTCAGTGAAACTGAAGTTCAAAGATTAACCTAGTCCCTACTTCCTAATTTTTGTTTTTATCTAGTGACTTTCAAGTGCAGAATATATGCAGTGGTAGTGGTGGCTTTTAATCCCAGAGTTCCACTCACGATTAGTTCAAGAGTGCCTAGAAAACTGACCTTCACTAGAATATTGTGAGTTTGAGACATAGAGTCATAGAATAGTTTGGGTAGGAAGGAACCTTTAAAGGCCATCTATTCCTGCAATGGACAGGGACATCTTCAACTAGATCAGGTTGCTCAGAGCCCTGTCCAACCTGACCCTGATTGTTTCCACAGATGGGGCATCTACCACCTTCCTGGGCAACCTGTTCCAGTGGTTTACAAGCTGAATTTGGGAGACACTGAGGAGACTGCTGAGTATGGTCAAAACAAATGAATCTAACAGTGTTAGAGGGAATTTAATAGATCAAGGAAAACTGTCTAATTTTCTGCATAGGCTCAATAGGAGATGCATGTGTGGCAAAGTAACAGGTTTAAATCATGCACCTTTATGAAAGAATATCTGAAGGTGAAGAATCTGATTAAATCTCGTCTTCAAAATGGCATGCTATAACTCAAATTGAAATCAAGTGTTTGAAGTCAGAATAATGATACATGTTTTTCCATGTGCATTCAAGTCAGATTGAATAATGCCTTTACTTATATTGCTGGTGGGCTTCATTTTATCTGCAGTAGCAAATGAAATGAAGAAGGAAAATCTAGTTATTTCCAAATATTTTAATGAATTTTATTAACAGTTTTGAAGAAAGGTTATTTACTTATTTAATCATTAAAAGAGAAATTTGATTTTTCTAATTACTTTAGTAAACTGTGAGTTCAAAATGAGCAGTAGATGCTGCTGACTTTCTGCATCATTCTGTATTGATCATTTATTAATTGTTACAGCCATACTACAATGTGGATAAGCCTGCGGTGGAAAGCATCATGATCGTGCATATGTGGCACTATGTGGGATTCACTTGAAGAAGTCCTCGATACTTCCTATGCAAAATGGAAAGCAGTGGTCATATATTCATAGGATGTTATTTTTGTGGTCACTGTCTTTGTCCTTAAATGTTGTTTGTTAAGTATGGAAATTCCTTGAGCTTTAATGCTGCAGGAGCTTGTTTCATTCTTCAGTTTAATCCTGTGTTCACACCAACATCAAAAGGTTTTATCCTGGGAGATTTTAAAGTTTTATTTTTCTAACCATTTGTTTGCCTGTTGGTTAAGAGAAGCTAAATGTAGAAATACTATGTTTTAATTAGTAAAAAGTAATATCTCTGTACTGGAGATGCAGGATGCCCTTATTCTACTTGCTTTCATCAAAAATTGTAGTTATTCAAGAACACATAATTAGCTTGTTTTAATCTTATCATTTTCAGAGGCATACTACAGTAATTGGCTTTCTTTCCTCTCCTTTTTAGTTAGAAAATTGCTAAAGGATCAATGGAGAATACATTTTTCTATTCTGCAGCATCAATTACGGTGACCCTGGGTGTAAATTTATTGATTTTTCTTATTAGAACATTATCACCAGTTATTCACAGCATGGTGTTTATTAATTAGTAAGGAAAATAAAGATTAATTTGTGAAAAATATTCCTTTTAAGTTCTCTACCTAGCACATTCATAGCTAGATGAGATCTCCTAATTGTATTCTGCCTTCATGAACTACCATGCTCTATTTCATTCCCTATTCTGTTTGTTTTTTCTTGTCATCTTGAAAAAAAAGTTACAGAATTATGTCAGCTACAATTTAGAAATTGTCCATTTTGGCTATTGACCTACAGAAGCTGTTCAAGTCTCCTGCATTTTATGCTCATGATGGCTGCTTTATTCTGCGGGGAAATTAATTGTATGGAATGGAATTCTAAAATCAAAAGCATATGGGAAAAAATGAAAAAGAAAAGAAGAAAAAAGAAGAAAAGAAGATGAGGAAACAGACATAGAAGGAAATTTCCTTCCTTACATAGAAGGAAATCAGCTTTTTATTTAAGTCTTACTACTCAGAATTATACAGGGCTCAGGAAGAAGACAGGAAAAATCAGTACATTATTCTTTTTTTCATTGGTCTTTTCCCATGAATTTGATTCCTCCTATCCTTCCTATTTCTATTTTTTTTGTTAATTAAATAAGGAGTTATTCCATCTAAGGCCTGTATTCTGGCTTTAGATGGGGAATCTTTGCACCCCAGTCCATGACACATTAATTAGTGGGT
This sequence comes from Amblyornis subalaris, assembly GCA_018881555.1. Classification (NCBI taxonomy): domain Eukaryota; kingdom Metazoa; phylum Chordata; class Aves; order Passeriformes; family Ptilonorhynchidae; genus Amblyornis; species Amblyornis subalaris. Next base: position 4,474,058 of record JACAXG010000052.1, read on the forward strand.
GAATTGAAGTGGATGAAATATTTAAAAGAACATATAATAACATTTTGTTTTTCCTGAGGAGTACATGGCTAATAACACATTTAAGATGTGTGAATAGCATTTGTATTAAAGTTTAATACCTCATTTGTAGGGCCTTGTTAAGTTAAAGCAATTTTGTGTAACAGGACAGAATGTGTGCAGAGTATCTATCAATTTATAACAATTAAAACAAATAAATAATTTCTGGGTTCAAGAAGAGAGCACAAAAATCTACTCATTGATCAGGCTTTGCATTTTGATTGTCATGTATGGAAAGAACAATAATCGGCAAAAGAAGAAATTAATAATATTTTGACTAGGATACACACAAAATCGAGACATCCAAGGATTTAATTACAAATCTGTTTTTTGGAGTGTGCAAATTCTATAATTATCAAAAGTCTTTAGCTAGGTCTTTTGACAATGTGCATTCTAATAGTAATAATGTGAATAAATCGTTTCAGTTTCAACAATTCAGCCTTTTCCAGCAAAGATACAATATCTTTCTGCAGTTTTGCTTGAATAGAAGTCCAGCAGACAGGACATATAAGTATAAACAATATTTAATATAGAACAAAAAATCTCTATTTAGTTGAATAACTGTACGTGAAACCCAATAAAAAGTAGTTTTTATGAGTGAGAATAATGAAACTAAAATTCTGTCTTGAAGTAGAAACATAGGATCTTACATTCAGCAGCAGCATGGAACACTGCTGGAATAAATTATTACTCCTAAGTACTAAGACAGTAATTCAGTCCTGAAAGCTTATATGGTATCAGCAGAACCTTCTGATGTAATCAGATTCCATATATTATTGGACATGTTAACAGTAGGGTTACAATTGTCTATGTATGTTCCACATTGTATTTTGCTGCTTTACTAATCAGAATGAGTTGCTTGTGCAGAGCTCTGAGAGTCATAGCCAGCCATATTCTATTACAACATCATTACCAACATTATTGATTCTCAAAGTGGATTTTTATTTTTCTTTTCATTTAAATACATTATTATTATTGATGATTATGTGGAAAGAAAAAGGTAGATGTTGATTTCTGACTAGCTTTATTCATGCAATATAGTCAGCAGAGTTAACATTAAAATCTCCATTAACCTCAGCAGTATTAATATTGATGGTTTCATAAAATATAGTGATAGATGTTGATTCACAAAGTACAAGTTTGTTCTTATAAAACACACATGGAAACACTATGATATTACAATCTTCATAACTCAAAATCATTAAGGTTGGAAAAGACCTCTGAGATCATCAAGTCCAACCTTTGACCAAACCTACCATGCCAACTAAACCATAGTACTAAGTGCCATGTGCAGTCCTTTCTTGAACACTTCCAGGGATGGTGACTTCACCACCTCCCTGGGCAGCCCGTTCCAATGCTCAATCACCCTTTCAGTAAAGAAATTATTCCTGATGTCCAACCTGAATCTCCCCTGCTTTGTCTTATGTCCTCTCATCCTGTCGCTGGTTGCCTGGGAGAAGAGACCAATTCCCACCTTACTACAGCCTCCTTTCAGGCAGTTGTAGGGAGCAATAAGGTCACCCCTGAGCCTCATCTTCTCCAGACTAAACAACTTCAGCTCCCTCAGCCGTTTCTCATATGACTTGTTCTCCAGTCTCTTCACCAACTTTTTTGCTTCTCTGGACTTGCTCCAGCATCTCAATGTCTTTATTGTAGTGAGAGGTCCAGAGCTGGACACAGGATTCGAGGTGTGGCCTCACCAGTGCCAAGTATAGGGGGAAAATCACTGCCCTGGTCCTGCTGGCCACACTACTATTGATATGGGCCAGGATGCCATTGGCAGTCTTGGCCACCTAGGCACACACTGGCTCATGTTCAGCTGCTGTAGACCAGCACCCCGAAGTCCTTTTCCACCAGGCAGCTTTCCAGCCACTCTTCCCCCAGCCTGTAGCATTGCATGGGGCTGTTGTGACCCAAGTGCAGGACCCAACACTTGGCTGTGTTGAACCTCATGCTCTTCATCTTGGCCCAATCCGATCTGTCCAGATCCCTCTGCAGAGCCTTCCTACCCTCCAGCAAATCAACACTCCCACCCAGGTGGCTGTCATCTGCAAACTTACTGAGGGTGCACTTGATCCCCCCTACCAAATAATTGATAAAGTTATTAAACAACACTAGCCCCAATACTGAGCTCTGGGGAGCACCACTGGTGACTGGCCACCGACTGGTTGTAACTCCATTCACTAGCACTCTCTGGGCCCAGCCATCGAGCCAGTGGGCACATAGCTGTGTGTTCTGAAAGAGTAATGACCTCAAGTGTAAGGGATAGTCAAACCCTGGAACAAGACAATTAGAAAGCGTGAAATATCTTTTATCAGAGAAATAGGTTAAAAAAAATCAGTATACATGTATTCGTGCTTCAGTTAAGAAAGATGAATTTGATGACTTTATAAATCTTGAGGACTTATTCCAATCCTACATCACTAGGAGCTGACATATGTTTTAGAGAAATTAGTTTCTAAATCCTCATTAATTCAGTAGTGCTAATAAAGCCTTTAATCCATTTTTCTGTCTCCATTTAGAAATAGCATAGTGTTTTAAAATTCTTATTCATATTCAAAGTGAATCGTAAATTGTTCCTGGACACTACTCTATCTGGAACTGTTACATCAATCTATTTATTAGGAATAAAGATCTAGAAATACTATTTTCTGAGCTGCAGATGAAAAACATGGCATAAATGGTAACTGGAATCTCACTGTAATATTTGCGTGGACTACGTGTTTAAAATTGATTGTATAAGAAATACGTTATTTCAGGTAAACATGAAAAGGTCTTGAAGTTACCATAAATGCACAAGTCCTGTGAAGAATCTTCTCACTGACATTAAAGTCTTGTGTCCAGAGAGGATCTTCAGAATTGCTTCAAATTGGCTTCAAAGACAATAAGAATAGAAGGAAAGGATTTTTAATTTTTTTTTTAACTAGGAAGTCTTATACACTTACTCTTATAAAAAAAAGCAAAAGCACCACTAATATTAAGAGGATATCTACTAAAAATTAAAAATAAAAATTAGTCTTCTTCCTATGGAAAGATGGATGCTGCAATACCTCAATATTTGATAGAATATACTGTGGTATGCAAAACACTTTTATTCAGAATTACCAATTTTGTAGTAGTTTGGTAGCTTTACCAAGCATACAGGCTTTTGGAAAATACCAAGTGCCTAAGAATACATGCAGATGTTGAAAATATTGCTCTTCCTTCTTTACAAATGACATAAAGGTCACTTTAGAAGGCAGGAAAATAGGAAAACAGGATATATGAGAAAAGATACTTCACTTGATCACTGTTCTTGGAAATATAGATGTAATATTATATTGTTTCATGTGCAGTAAGTGACTGCAATTAATGCTTTCCTGAAGATGACTGCAGTGTAGATTACACTTACAAGCATACAGAACTTTTCAACAGCTTCATCTAGCTCGAAATTAGGAAGCTATAAAATCAATGACCATAAACTGAAAATACAGATAGTCTGCAAAAAGAGGTAATAAAATCACACAAAAAGTCTATAAAATTGGACAGTTTTGAAGAGCGTATTCTTGTTAAAAAATAATTTGAAATATTGAAATATTTTATACTCTTTTCCACCCACAAATTGCAATATTTTTAGTCAAATCCCACTGAATGCAAGAAGGTTAGGCACACTGGAAGCTAAAAGGAAAAACAAGTAAATCTACAATGAATCATTTTTGTGGACAAAGTTATTTAATATATATAATTATGATAATTTTCACCTGCTAAGCCTCCATCTGAAGATGGAAGATTACCACAGAACTAATTTTAAAAAGTATTTATTAGAGGTATGTAGGCACTTAACTCATTATTGTCAGCTACAATAAGGGGCTTAAACACCTGTGAGAATCTGGGCTGAAGTGGTAAATTCTTATCAGATCTAGAAAAAAAAGGGTCAGAAACTTAATTGTTCTGATATTATTTACGTTGATTTGTGTTTGGGAAGAACTAATGTGTTCTTCATCTGATAGATTTTGCCCTTTCTTAAATAAATTTTCCCTGAGGTGCCACCATCTAGACCAGCCTCCAGTTTACAGCAGGACTATCACCCAAACCCACCTGCCCACTGGCTGGCTCTGAGGATGGGAATGCCAGAACGGCTGTAGGTAAAGTCTGCACTGACTTCATTGAGAAACTCTTTTCCCAGCCAATTGGGCCTTTGGCCAAAATTCCCACTCTGACTGCACAACGGGGGTAGTTTGTCCCTGAGATTCCAGCATATTTTCCTTTGAAATCAATTAACTCTCCTCATTGTCTTTCTCCTGTCTGTTCTTATTAAGTCCAGAGATGTAGCCCTGTGCTTATCTTCCCAGCTTTCCTTTAAAGAACATAGATCAGCTTACAGCCAGCACAGCCCTGGCTGCTGTCTGAGAGTTATTTCAGTCACATCTTTTCTGTTTGTGAACAGTGGGCCAAAACGAACACTATCCCTGTTTGGCCCCTCTAGTAATTGAGAAATTCGGGAAGTTGTCACCCACACGGCTTTGAGACTTTCAGGACACAAGTGTATTCTGCTCTCTGAGAGCTGGCACAGGTCAGGCACAGTTTGGAACAGCTGCTTTAGACATTTGGCTGATGTGGTTTAGAACGTAAGAGAATTTAGCAGTGAGAATGTCAACCATTTCAAACAAGTGGTTTGAACTCATAGCCAAAAAAGGAATGCTTCTGGGCAGTTATTGATTTAAACAGATTACTGACCTATTGTGGGTTTAGAGCAATAGTAGTTCTGATTTTAGTTCTGATTTTAGAACAAAGTAATGCCATTGGAAACTTCAAAAGTTTCCAATTTTTTTTTCTCTCCTGAGATTCTGTCTAATGAAGGGTTGATACATATACTGTATATATATATATATCTCAAGGATTAAATTGGCGCTTAGAAAAGAAAAGTATTTTCAGCTAAACTGAGTTCCTAGAAAAGCAATTCTGTATAACAATAGGTGCTATTTTTACTGGTGCCATCAAAATTTGTAAAATGGGAAAGGCTACCGTTTAGCCTAGTGATAATTTTGCAGATTTAAGCATAAATCTAGCAAATGCGCTAGATTTGTATTTTTATAAAGTCTGTTATAATTTAAATAACTGAAAAAAATTCTATTAATACAATGTTAGTGCCTAAATCTTTTTTGACAAAAATATTCAAGTGTAGCTCCTCCCAAGGAAAATATTATCCCTGGACTGTTGCCAAGGTCAGTTCCAGTTTGGATTATCTACTGTACATGTGCCTGTAATTCAGCATAGACTTGTGCAGGGGTTGCTCTCACATGCACATTAGCTTGGTCAGAAAAGAATGATTGCTCTTGAATCAGTAGTCTTTGTTCTCAGCACTCATTTATTTATTGCTAAATTGTACTCTTAACAGGATACAGATTGTGATTGATAATTACTATTTGTTGAATTTTCCAGTAGGTACTGAATAATAATGATTATTACGTAGAAAAAATTATTTTAGATGTACTGTCTGTATAGGTATCTGGAAAGCTGGAGGCAAATAAAAAGGTTTGGGGAAGGAGCAATACTGAAAACCTTTTTTCATACTTCACATTCAGGACAAAGGACTTTACACAGCTGATTTCCAGGAGTAGAACAAGAGTTTGCTTGCCCCTTGGGTTTTCCTGTTCATGTTCAAATGCAAGCGGGCATGGAAGAAACAGGGTAACAAGGGTACCTTTTCCTAAGTTAGTGCTTAAGCATTAGTTTACAGAAGCACTGTGTTCTGTCTCTGGAAACATCCTCTATAACAACTGCAGCCTATGCAAGGTCAAGACTGATAATGCTATTTTTGGACCCCAGTGGATTGGGGTTGCCAGTTGGGTTGCAAGTTATGTACTTTCTGAGGGTTCAGTAGCATTAAGATGCAGATTCTCTCTGCAGTCCTTAAAATGTTACCGTGAATAAGCATAACACCATGGCATATATGACAATATTTTCTGTTTGATTTAACTCTATCTGAATTAATTTTTTGCACAGAAAAAATTACCTATGCTCGCTATGCCAGGGTAGCTCTTAGTGTGAAGGTCACATTAAGACCTGAAGTGTACTGGACTTTTAAAAGTAAATGATGATTTAGAAGAAATTAGATGGTATGAATGGGTGTTGCATTGCAAAGATCATTCTTTCCTCCTTAAAAATGATTGAAAGGCACTCTGGGGTTTACACTGATAACATTCCTGTTTAGTTAATTCTTTAAAAAATAATTTTGTCATTTAAGAAGACGGAATGAAGGGAGAGTGAAATGATCCATATATACACAATTTGTAGTAGTACTTTTTGAATGAACAGCAAATCAGTTTAGGTGAGTCCTTCATGGCTTTGTTTCCTTTTCACGTTTTGTTAATCACAGCATTATTAATAACAGAACACACATTGTGATTTTAGAGCAGAAATTGCTCTCTGCAAAATATTGCTCTGCTAAATCCCTGCTCTTTTGGCACAGGTAATGCCCTCAGCTGGCAGGGGTACTGACATTCCCAGAAAAATGGTTAAAATTGATTGCTTTGCTTTTTAGGAAGTGCAGAATCTTTCCTTATTTTCCTGCCAAAATAATAGTTTGTGAGAGTCTTCATTTTGCCATCCTTTGAGTCTATTCAGACCTTGCATAAATGGAAAAATAGGAGTTAATGTAATGAATAAACTGAAGGTAATCACTGAATTAATGAGGTAGTTGCAAATTAATTAGCTCACTAGAGTTAGACCACTTAAACCGGGTCTGAATTTAGCCTATTTTGTTTAAATAAATCTTACAAATAAATTGAATCCAAAGGAAACAAACAAACCAAATAACTCAAATAAATAAATTAACTAAAGAACTTTGATGATACTAGATAGCTATGGCAAGGACCACATGTTTCCTTAACGATTATCTTCTTGGCATTACTGTTTAAGGGTTTGGGTTTTTTTTATTAACCTTATTTATTTTCAGTCTCTGTACTCTACACACTATCATTTCCAAATGAATCTGCTTGAATTGATCCAGGACATTTCTGAACTTAGTTAAAGCATTCATTTGAAAAACAGGAGAGTAAAAATTTTTCTCTTACTCACTCAAAATGTTCCTTTGACTTTTAACAAACCAAAACAAATGTTTAAAGTAGGATACGTACATTCCCTCAGAGGGAAATAACATAAAAAAGGACTACAGAAACTGAGGCACAAAGGAGAAAAACAATTTATGAATACATGCAACAGCTTTTCCTTCTCCAAGTAAATTTCATAATATTTAAATGTGCCTCTCAGCATTAGCAGTAGACTAATGCCATTATCATAATTTATTAACCAGATCTTTTGTTCTACGTAGTAATACACTGTGTTTCCGTGCTGTGTATTTTTTATCCTGTGACCTAATTTGCATAAAAGGAAACTCTTATAACTCCCTTGTTGTAATGAATAAAATGTTAATGAAGAACTACAGAGAAATCCCCTTTGCATTAGTTCCTTATTCCCAGGAACATCATCATAAATTTGTTTGCCTGGTTCTGACAATGGTAGTGATGTTCAAGCTGTGGAGAAGCAATAGTTACACTAAATGGTTCTGATGGAAAAGTTAAAGATATTCAAGGCACTGTCATCAGGGATGGACTATTGGAATTTATCTTTTGCAAGATGAACCTGATGGATTTGGCCACAATCCAGTAGGTTTTTTTTAAACATTTGTTATCTGCATTGGTAACTGCACTAGGAGATGCCTTTTCAGAAAATGTAAATTACAAACAGAGTTGTGAAGAAAGATTTTTTTCTTCAATACATGGAAAACTGTAGAGTAGTGCACTTAGTCACTGCATATTGGCTATATTATTCAGTAATTTCTGACAATGACAGCATGGTAGAAGTGTTAAAGTATTAAAGAATATAAATCATTACATGTTTGCAGTGATTATAGATCACTTGTTAGTAACTATAATATTTACTTCATTAGAAATTGCTAGGTTCTGTTAGCCTTTACAGACTTTTAGATGGAATGTTAAATCATATAGGATGATAGTATTCATATCTCTATTCTACTTAAATAATTCAACTTTTATTAAGAAACAAAATATACATTAGCTATAAATTGTATTCCAACTACTCTGTCAATATTAGTACAGAACTTTGAAAGTATGTTCGTTCATTATAAATTGTGTAATTTGTATAATATAAATTGCCTCACTGTCTGACACTTCTGGATTTGCTTCAGACAGCTCTTTGGAACTGAGGCATACTCCAGTCCTGAGGCACTCATATCCTTAAATGTCAGAGAATTTGTCATTTACCCTTCCCTGTAGATTAGCAAACTCATTTTAGCACCAAAGGCTTCTTTCTTTACAAAGATCTGACTTACAGGTCATGTCACTTGCATTGCCAATATAATCATAAAATACATGTGCAACTGTCTTAACACATTCTAAGATTTTTTTTCATTTTTAAATAAATATTCCTTAAGTTTTTCCAAGATGGAGAATTATGGCCATTAAGATTAATGGTTCAGACAGATATAAAAGCTTGTTTGGGAAAAATTGTGTATAAACCTCTATCTGTTGTTGTACAGTACTATTTCATGTTCCCGGTTTTTGTGTTAGATGAGAAGTACTTCAAACATAATAAGCACAAGAAGTGACAAAATGGATCAGCTTGTAGGCAGCTGTTTGCCTGCCTCTGTTCTTCCCAGTACAGCATGACTTCAGTGGGTCATGGGTTTGCTTACTCAGCACAAGTGACTGGTCCTGTTCTTCTAAAATAGCTGTGTTGACACTCTCTTCAGGAAAAATAGTAGGGAATTTTCAGCTTTTACACTGTTTAACCCTTTTTTCATGAGTCTCTCTTTTCATTGTGTCACAGTCAATAGATACACAACAGACTTTTAAAATAAAAATATAATTAAAATCTATAATCAAATATCAAATAAGCATATTATTTTTATGCTGTCATGAACTTTTCCTTTAACTGCATATGCTTATACAAGCAAATTATATTCCACGCTTTCTGACAAACTCTTTCCTCAGGAATCACAGTGAGTAAAAAACATAGGCGGGTCATAGCCCCAGCTGGCAAGTAAGTACCATGCAGATGCTTACTTGTTCCCTCTCACCCTTCTGAGGAGGAGAACCAGAAACAAATTGTAAAGCTGGTGGATTGAAACAAGGGTTTAATTTATTAATATAAACAAAATAATTAATAATAACAACAACAACAACAACAATAGCAACAACAATAGTAATAGTAGTGATAAGAAGAGGGAGAGAGCAGCAAACCTCAACAGAAACAAGTGATGCACAATACAATTGCTGACCACCCACTGACAAAAACCCAGCCCATCCCCAAACAGCAATCAGTACCTCCCACTCAACTCTCCCCAGTTTATGTACTGGCCATGTCCTTTGTTATGGAATATCTCTTTGGCCAGTTCAGGTCAGCTGTCCTGGCCGTGCTTCCTCAGGTGCTCTTGTGCACCTCCTCTCCTGCAGAGCATGGGACACTGAAAAGTCCTTGAATTAGAGTAAGTGCTACTGAGCAACAGCCAAGACATCACAATATTATCAACCTTAGTCTCTTACTAAATCCAAACAACTGCAGCATTGTTGCAGCTATGAAGAAGAATATAAACTCTGTCCCAGACAAAACCAGGACAAAGTGTTGTATGAAAATCTGTAAAAAACAATTCTCTTCATCTGCTTGTGAAATCCAAACACTCTTGTTAATCCAGTATCTGTTAAAAACCTGTGTTGTGTCAAAAGAAGTGCTCATCACACCATCAAAGGAGAAGAGATATCACAGCAGTGATATGTATCCAAAACCTGCTTGCCAAGTCATACCACTCCTCCCATAGCTGCTTAGATATCCCCGTAATAAAAGTGCTTAGATTGTCTGGACTGATATGTTAGAAAAATAATTCAGGTTCCTAGCTAAAGATTTACACTGAGGTCAGTAAAAATTATAGAACAAAGCTCCAAATGCAAAAATTGAATGAGTCTTCATTTTAGCAAGAATTGCAGTCCTGAGGCCTTAACTAGCCTTTAATTTTTTTTTTTGCCTGAAAGACCACAGCACTTTGAAAAGCACTTCAGAAACCTTCTGAGTTTCCTGTTGTGCTTCAGTTTATACCCTGCTGATTTTGAAAGCTCAACATCTTGAGCTCAGCCCTTGTTTCTTTTTGCTGTGTCATAGACTCAGCACAGGAGTTTGGCTTCCGCAAAGTGGAGCAGCAATTTCTACTTTCTTTGTGATATAGAATAACAGAGGGAAGCTCACCTTTTATCAGTAATTTTGTATAGGAACATTCACTTGGATCTGGGGAGTTATAGGATCAACCCACTTACCTGTTTGGAGGGTTCAGACCCTTACCTTGTGCCTCCTTGGAGATTGTCATGTGTCCTGGCTTCTCTGGAATAGCTGACAGTTGCCCTCTGAAGACCAAGTGAAAGATTATTTTTTATCAAACTGTAAGGGGTAAAGCAATCTGAGGGGCAGGAAGGGTAGAATTGGTGGTGTGATCCAGTTTTCAAAATCTGCAGTGGTGTTAAAGTTGCAGATTAACATGAAAACTAAATATTCTGGACCTTTTTTTTTTACTGTCCATATTATTTCAGGTTTGCTTAAGAGAAAGAGCAGAGAAATTTGAGTTCTGATCTTGCTGGGATCAGCTGTGCAAGAGGAAGTTCAGATTGTACATCAGGAAAAAGTTCTTCACTGGGAGGGTGGTCGGCCACTGCAGCAGCCTCCACAAGGAAGTGGTCGTGGCACCATTCCTGCCTGAGTTCAGAGTGTCTGGATGATGCTTGTAGTCATATGGCTTAATTTTACATAGTCATGTGAGGAGCAGGAAGTTGTATTTAATGATCTTTGTGGGTCCCTTCCAATTCAAGATACTCTATGCTTCTATGATGCAGCTGAAAAAGTAATACTGAATTAAGAGAATTTGAGTTGGATTAATGTTATTGCTCTGAAATAACTTATGTGGTAACATGGAATAATTCAGTAGTATTTTATTTATTTAAAAAAAAAGAAAAATATCCATTGGTTAATTTTCTTCATTTGAGTTTGCCAGAATAAACCTTCCATAATCTGGGCCTTTACCTCCGATTTTTGCAGGTGTGACTACTGCCTGTATACATTACAGAGGTGGAAATGTACGAACTAGTTGTAGGAAAAAAAAAAAGGAGTTAAAAAAAATTACTATGGCGTAAGTTTTGATTAACTACTGTGAAACTACAGATAAAGAAATTGTGCGGGATGCTAATCGATTTTTATATATTCTGAATTGACGAGTCAGTCAGATCCCTTCCAACTCAAACCATTCTCTGATTCTATGAAACCTATTCATAAATTGATAACGTTTTCTGAAAATCATTTGGTGCTTTGCTTCTATCTGCCGTTATTGGGAGACTATATCACTTCTGATGGCTGAAAGTCTTTACCTAACTTTCAAAACTGTGTTGTGTGGTGGAATGATCCTAGTTGCAAGCCAGGTGACCACCAGGTCACTCCATCACTCCCCCTCCTCAGCTGGACAGGGGAAAGAAAAATGTAGCTAATGGCTCATGGGTGGTACCAAAAACTTGCCATTCAAACTCAATACATGCTGCTTAAAATCCATGCATATTCACGAATTCTTGTGGCAACAACAGCCTTTATCGTAAGCAACTTCCCTCTGCACATTTTTGTGTCCATTTCCATTTTCCTGCTTATACAAAATTAGCATATATATTTTTCTGCATTCACTTTGCTTGGACTATGCAAACCAAACTCTCAGTATTTTCTTGTAGTAGGTTTTAGTTAGGCCAATAATAATTCAGTTGCATTGTTTTTAGAGCAAGTGAGCTAAACAAGTATTCCAAAAGAATCCTCACTCGTGTCATATATGAATAAATTATCCTCTCTCTTCATTGGAAAGCTTTTCTTGGTGCATTCTGAGTTTAGATAATACACCTAGGTCTCAATGGCTATATCTCCAGCTTTAAAATATCTTCTTCAAGAAATGAGGCCTTATGTCCAGACCAAGGGTTCAGGGCTAATCCATTCTATGCTGCATTTTGTATGTCCACACCGAACACTCTGGCTCACAGTGTGCGTCGTTATTCTTTCCTTGTTTGGGAGTGCGGTGGTGGTATGCATTTTTTTCAGCCCAAAGCACCTGTATATTATGGTTATGTGATTGTCAACAAGATTAATGCTTTCAAAAGGGAATATTGAAGACATCCCACCTGCCTCCAGAACTGACATGAAGGCATATAGAGTGCTTGATAGTAATGGTGTGACAAAAAGGAGAAGCATGTATAACATGAGCTGACCTAAACTTAGCTGTCTTCTTCTGCAACAGGTCCAGAGATTAGCCTCTGGAGTGAGCTGAAAATATCTTAACTCTTCATTGTCCAGACTCCCATCTCTTTTTGAGACAACCTATTTTATGCCAAGCTATAGGCCATGTATTTTGTGAGGTAGGTAGGTGAGCTTTATCATCTGATGAACTTACTGCTTATGGCAGTCATTCTTGCTATTAGTCTCTAAGTACTTTGAACTCTTCCATTCCATTTATATTACTCCAATCTGATTTGTCATTATTTCCTGTCATATGATATTCTGATCCTATATTGGCAATATTTCCCAGCTTTATACTGCTGGCACATTTCATTAGGAAGCTCTTAGTTTATATTGCAATGAAATGTACGTCAAAGTATGTGTCAGCCTGTCTGCAGCCTGGTACTTTAAAAGCTCACTCTATCTCATCACAGGAAGGATGTTATGTTTCAAATGCCTTGCTGACTCCTGTAGTATTTCTGGCTTGAAAGTGTAACAAAGCCTCATGGGGAAATTTAGTGTGCTGGAATGTGTCCAGGTAGATTTGGCATGGCTACATACCCACCTTCGACATTATCAGTTAATCCTTTACCTCCACATTGCACATCACTGCCATTTCTCTAAACTGAGGTAATGCGTTTGTCTTCACAGCATACCTAACTTTAAGTTCTAACTCATGTTCTCCGCAAAGTGACCACCTTTTCTGATTTCTTGTGTTTTACTATGCAATGTTGGTTTGGTTTTTTTCCAAAGGTTTAGTTCAGTTTGCCCTTTAGAAATTCTTTTTATCCTTTTACATTTTATTCTCTGAAACATTTCATTTTTAGTCATCAGGTCTGTTTTCTATTCTGCATAAGGAGCCATTAAATTTCCTTTTATAGATGGTTTACCATCTGGTTATATCTAAAAGCCTTCACTGCAATCTTTTTCTCATAGTTTGGAGCCATGTTCACCTTTAAATGTTTTGCTGTTATGTCCAGCTGATTATAGTCCTGCAAAGTTCTCTATCCTTCATTTTTGGAAGTGAGTATATTAATTACAGTTCTGCCTTTATTCAGCCTTCTAATTTAAGCAAAACGAATACCTGACTAAGTACGAATAAAACTAATTTCTCCGTAGTATTCCTCTTGTGAAAACAAGTTTAAAATAGTGTCTGTTGGTTTAGTGATTATTTACTGAAGAAATTCTGGCTATCATCTCCAGATTATCTGAACTCAACTGCTGTTCTCATAGCATGTATTTTAGTTCTCTCTTCAGACTTTCACTGTTCATTATACCATTAACATTTACTGCTACCTCAATACCGCTACCTTTATTGCTCCCTGATGTGGACATAGCAAATTTTTGATAGCTGTGTTTCAGTTCTGCCTAATATTTCACCAATTTTTTGGTTTCACTATAGTCAAGATGGTTCTACAGGATTAATTTTGCTGCAATAACAAGTTTAGGAAAGACAGTGAAATGGATGTGAGCTTGAAGGCTGAAATTTTGTACATATAGTATTTGTAAACTTTTTTTCTCTATCTGAAAATGTATGTCTCCTAGTTGTCTTGTTCGTTTTTTTTTTTAATATGTCATTCTTTTAATACTCTTTAATCTAAAAATAAAGGAAAATAAGCTTCCTCCTCCTGAAGGCTTTTCAGCTATTAAAACTTGCATGGAGCAGTTGAGGATTTTCTTTCCCTTTAACAGAAACTTTACTTTCAAAACCATGTATGTGTTAGCTTAACCTTGGTACATATGCTTAGCTAGAGGCTAAGAAAAGAAAGGTTCACTATTAAATGACTCATTAATCAGCTTTAAATCTGATGAATAATCCTTTACAACCTCTTTGACATATGGTAGGGTCTGCAGCAAGTTTGGCATAATGGTTTCACTTAATAAACACCTGATTAGCATTGTTTAACAGGTTTGGATTGCATGAAAACAGTAAAATGGCCACAGTCTATCTAGTTAATTCCTCATTAGCAGGCTTACATTCACCGTGTTTGACAGACTGTATACCAGCTTTGACACAAGGTGACCTCTTGCATGGGCCTGTTCATCACCTTCAGTCTGTCATAAATGGAGTCAGTATAAATGTCAATAAGAATGTGCCATCACCAGAGATTTTTGAGAATTAGAATCCATCTGGTATCATAAAGGTTATTTTTTCCAACCTTATCATTACAGACATGATGAAATTATATTGAGTAACAGGTAAAAATGTAAGGAGATAAAGTCGCAGTAAAATGTCTGGGTGGAGACTTTTATTTAATAGATGTTGTAAAAGCTGAAAATTTGCAGTATGTAATCTATTTCAGAAAGTAGGGAAAATGTATCATAGCTTATAAATGCATTGTTCTTAAATTTTAAACAAATATGAAAATATTTATTTCGTCAAAAGCTTTGGGGAATTGTTTGCTACTTTAATTTGGATTAATGCATTTCTAAAAGACATTAATTTTTTTCTTTGAAGAGTGGTTAGAGTCTGACAGCTCATTCACTTTATTTCCTCACAGTGCAGGTTATCCAGGAGCTAATATCCTGCATCCTGGTTCTGGTATAGGGACAAGAGGACAATTTTAACCAAAGTGATTGGGGAATCTGATGTAGTCAAGTTATCCTCCAATATGAATTCATCCCGACTTCTTCCCTGATGCGCACTCCATCTAACAAAGCATAATGTAATATCAGGCAGTGCAGTGGTCATAGAAGATTACTCACCATCACATTACACAAATTACATCTACAAGGTAGGAACTATCCCCTGCAGATCTCCTACTGATTGAAAGTCCTGTGAATTTTGTGAATGAGAAAATCTTTCCTAGTACTAGTTCTTATCGTGAGAACTCCTAATTAAATATCTGTCATCCTTTAGAAGTTATTTCTGGACTAAACATAACTGCTTTTGGAAATAAGATAGTAGAATATACAGTTCAGCCTATTATGACTGCAATGCAAAGCACAACAGTAGTGGAAATTTCTTGTAGAGGCTACAGTCAGCTGGGAAGTTGGAAAAGATACAGTAGTCAGAAAAAAGTGGTGACAAAAGCAAGCACATGAGAAACGAAAGAATGAGTTCTGAGCTCTTCTTGGCCATGAAACATGGTCCCCATAGGAGACCACTACCTTGCATTCTACTGCTGTCTACTCTGCTCTGTCTCTCCTGAACAAGTGGAGACACCAAAGAGAGAGAGAGGGAGAGAGAAAGGAAACTCAGTATATGAAACAGAGTGATTGAAGACAGCCTCAGAACTGGAGTGGGGGGTGGGAGTGGGAAGTGCCATAAAATTTAAAAGCCTAAATCAACATTCACTTACTCATATATTCAGTTACACTGAAGTGAATATTGTCCTTCCTCCATAAGATCTATTCAGAYTTTTATCAAAGAAAGTACTCAAATATAAGCTTCTGTGTCTCACCTTTCTCAAATATCTGTGTAGAAACCTCAAACAGCTGTACATAAACTAAAAGGGGGAGAAAAAGTTATCCAGTGCAGGAGTAAAGATGAACTCCACATTGTCTTGTGAGGATTTCTTGTGTTCTCTGATGAAATGCTCTGTGCTCCAGAAAAGGCCTGGAGATTCAGTGCATAAGATCATGTTGTCTAAACTTAAAGTACACAATTTTCTTACACAACAGTGATTACTTCAGCCCTGAGGAGCTTCAGTATCATCCATAATCTTCAGGAATTTTGCTTAACTAAGAGAGACAGTGTCAAGAATGGTCACTAAATCCTGCTTATCTTTGTCCACATGATTATTTTAATTAATTTGATTGAGATTAATTATCTTAGTAAGGAGGCTGTCTTCCCCCTCTACTCTGCTGTGGGTAGGCCATATCAGGAGTGCTTTGTTCAGTTCTGGGCTCCCCAGTTCAGGAAAGACTGAACTACTGGAAAGGGTCCAGTAAAGGGCCACAAAGATATTTAGTGGACTGAACCATCTCTCTCATGAGGAAAGACTGAGGGAGCTGGGCCATTTTAGCCTGGAGAAGACTGAGAGGGGATCTTATCAATGCATACAAATATCTTAAGGTGGTGCATCAAGAGGATGGGGCCAGACTCTTTTCAGTGCTGCCCACCGATGGGATAATGAACAATGGGCACAAACTAAAACCCAAGAAGTTCCATCTGAATATTGACACTGGAACAGGCTGCCCAGAGAGTTTGTGGAGTCTCCTTCTCTGGAGATATTCAAAATCTACCTGGAAGCAATTCTGTGCAACCTGCTCTGGGAGACCCTGCTTGCTCAGGGAGGTTGGAATAGATGATCTCCAGATGTTCCATACAACCCCAACTATTCCATGATTCTGTGATTTTTCAGAGTGCTGACCTTGCAATTTAGCAGTTTAAATGTGGGATTTATTACTATTAGGCAACTAAAGTGGAATTATTCACAAACTCAAATATAAGTTCCTAAAATGCATTAAAAGGCTCAGAACAAAATAACGTGGAGCACTCAGGCATTTATGCCTTTGAAAGTACTCCTGAAGACAACTTTCCTGCAGCGCTAGCAAGAGTGCAAAGAAAGTTGCTGTGCCTACAGAAACATTATTGTTGAACACAGCCTTATAATTTAAGCAATTGTTTTTGACAGGTCATAGTAATATAGAAGTCACTTGAAGGCATAAGTTCATTTTGTCATGTCCAGTTTATATACATCAGACAAGAAGCTGACCTACAAAACCCACATTTCAGTGGGACTTTGCTGAATTCCACAGGCTGAGGACTGGACAACTGATTTTTAAGGCTGTTTTGTTATTATCTTTAGAAATCTCAAAGGTTAATTCAATGATGTAATTTTGAGGGCAGAGATTTGATCTCACCTAGTAAAGGTTATATATTAAAGGAGATGTGCTGTTTATCATACTTAATCACTATCACAATAGGCGGAATCCAAGGTTCTTTATAGTACACCTCTTAGTGATAGTAAAGATGTGACCTCACAATAGAGTATTCCAGCTGTTGTTTAGGCAAAGACAGATGGAGCAATTGACATTTCCTCAGTGGAGGACTTGTGCCAGTTGGTAAAAGGAGGTGGTTACATGTTCATAACCAGAATTCATACTTGCTTTAAACCTAAATATTCCATTCAAATTTAGTTTTATGCAATTGCTATGTTTTCAGGATTTTTCAGTTTAATTTTTCAC
Source organism: Amblyornis subalaris (assembly GCA_018881555.1). Lineage (NCBI taxonomy): Eukaryota > Metazoa > Chordata > Aves > Passeriformes > Ptilonorhynchidae > Amblyornis > Amblyornis subalaris. The sequence goes on from JACAXG010000052.1 coordinate 4,491,533, forward strand.
CAGTCAAAAAAATTGTGATGAAAAGTTTTAAAAAAGCAGTTTCCTAAAACTTTGAATTTTTGTCTATATACATTATTAATATAATATATTATAACATTATTATTTTCATTATAAGTAAATTTACAAGTGAATGGTTTTAGCTTTAGTCTTACTGTTGCTCACACTTCTATTTCTATTTCCTCTTTATTTTCCCATGCTGGTGTAGTAACCTAACTAAAAAAGCAAAACAGACTGAAGTGAATATTCAGTTTAGATTTTGGACTACATATCAAAAGTTCAGAGGTTTTTTAAATGGTTTAGGGAATAATTTTTGAAATTACAGTTTATTTTCATTTTTTCATAATACATTATATTTTTCATCATCTGCTCATCAATATGACAAACCACAATTATTATACATGAAAATAATTACATTCACAAGGAACTGTCACTACAAACAATAACATTTGCATATCTGATTAAATAATATCTATCTAAACGAATAAATCACAAAATTATTTAGCAAAATGTTCCCATATACCTTCAAACTGAATTCTGCAACTGCTTGTAGGAATAAAGCCACTTTTCTCATACTGCAGGCTAGATGAATATTTCAGTATGGATAAATGTATAATCTTAAAAACACCTTAAAAAAATCTTAACTATTGTCTAAAACTTGAACCGGTGACTGTTAATTGTATCAGGCAGAAAGGCTTAAAATAACCAGTTTTGTACCTTTATTTTACATTGTCCTACAAAATTTAAATGTGATTTTTATATCCTTATTATCTTTCTTAATATCTGTTGTCGAATATTTGCTCAAGATAGAGAAGAATAGAAGAAGTGAATTAAAATCTTTGGGCCAGATACATTTAGCATTTAATTCACATTGCTTGTGCATTTTGGCTTCCCTGAGATGGAGTTGTTGTATGCAAACACATTCATAAAAACGGAAATCCCGATGGTCTGATGTTTCTTCAATCAGACATGAATAGAATGGAGAGAAAGTACTAGCAAATACTAATATGAGCAAGAACAGGTTTTTTTTCAGTATTCCTGTTAAAAACTAAGAAATATGAAAATTCTTCAAATATAGAAATTAGTTTTTGCATCCTGATATTCCTTTACATCAACTATTTTCATATCATTAGCATAAGTAATTCAATGTCTCTCCACTCCTTCCAGATCAGCCAAGGTATAAGCCTGGTGCACAAGTCTAGCTATGTCATTCCTCTGTTTTTACACATCCACAGGCTATTCTTCCATGTGTTTTGAGTTTGGATCTTGCTTTTTGGTTTACTTTGGTTTTTTTTGTTTGTTTGTTTGTTTTTTCTTTCTCTGTCATTGCTTATTTCCTCTCCTAGTTCTTCCTCCAGGCAACTTTTCTTTTAAAAGTTCTTGTTTTAACCACAGTTTTTAAAAGAGATAACTTACTCAAAGTTAAGAGTAGTTGCTGTTCTAGCACTTATCAAAAACACTTTTAAAAGTGTTTTTATTTCGTAATTGTTTTTTTACTTATACCTCAATATACTATGGAAGTGCATGACATCAAATGATTTTTAACATGCACTGTCTTTTTAAGTAAGAGGTAATTGTTGTGATGTTAAATTTCAACAACAGAGTAATACTCATCAATCTAATGTTTAAAGAAAATATGGATAGTTAGTTTTACAAAATTTATGTCTTGCCAATTTCTAAGTACCAGCAGCAGCTTACAGTGCAGAAATAGGTCTTGAAAACGTTCAAAACTTTTTGCATTTTTAATTTCAACACAATGTCTTTATCATTGATTTATCAGTTTTACCATAATTTACAGAATAGTTATATATAACATAATCAACATTTAATAAAAGTAGATTTCAGGTTCTTACAGATGGGCTATGTTTTTTTTCCACAAAGTCCATAATCATCCATATTGAACCCAAACATGTAGGAAGACATAGGTAGAAGCATATTAAATCTGACAAATGACCTCCCATGTGCAAAGGAGGAAATAAAGATTCATTCTCCATGTTTGTGAGATCATTTTGATGAAGGGAAGGCTAATTGAGGATGACATATATTCTAAATCTAATTCAAATCAGCATTTTTACATGAAGACTCATCACATTTCCAATGGTATGCTCTACCATAAAACAGCTTAGTAAAGACATTGTGAATTAGATTCTGGACTTTTTTTTAAATGCTTCAACAGAACTGACATTTTTAGTAGCAATGAGTTTGCAGTCTTAGTATTAGAACAAACAGGGTACCTGTGCTATTTCACATCTTCTGTGAGAAGATGCTGTTGGAGTTAATTCAGAGGAGGGCCACGAGTATGATTAGAGAGATGGAATACCTGTCCGATGAAGACAGACTGGGAGAGCTGGGGTTGTTCAGCTTGGAGAAGAGAAAGCTCTGGGGATACCTCATTGTAGCCTATTGTACCTAAAAGGGGCCTACAAGAAAGCTGGAGAGAGACTATTGACAAGGTCATGTAGCGATAGGACAAAGGTTAATGGCTTTAAACTGAAAGAGGGCAGGTTTTCTTTACATATTAGGAAGAAATTCTGAACTGTGAGGGTCATGAGGCACTTTAACAGGTTGACCAGAGAAGTTGTGGATGCTCCATCCCTGGAAGTGTTCAAGGCCAGATTGGAAGGGGCTCTGAGCAAGCTGACCTAGTGGGAGGTGTCCCTGCCCATGGCAGAGGGGTTGGAACTAGATGATCTTCAAGGTCCCTTCCAACCCAAACCATTCTGCAGTTCTATTTCTACTTAATACGATTAAGTCTCACATTTCTGAGAAAATTGCAACTAATATGGGATTACTTTTAGCAAAAATGTGGGAAAATACATGATTTCTTCCTGTAAAAACAAATCACCTTGATGATAAAACCATTATAATGTTAAATTATAGACTTTTTCTCTGGCATTCATTAGGTAATCATATTTAAGAAAAAATTGTATTATTTTTTCTCTAAAAATGAGGACTACCATTAAGTCCTGCTGCATCTCATTTTAAATAGTAAAAAAATCTTCTTTGAGATCACTATTAACACAAACTTAATAATTCAGTTCCTTAAAGATTCATATCATCTTACACTATTAATTTTGCTTTGTTAATAGCAAAGATTACAGATTGTATATGCAATACACACTATGAAAAATCATGATCATTTCTCACAGAAAGATGAAATTGCATTTTGAAGACGTATACGAAATTATGGTATAAAACTCTGTGTAACTTTGTGCACTGAGAAAACAGGACAGAACATTTAGGAGATTTGCTACCTGAATGCATGGGTAATACTTTCAACAATTTTAATTAAATTTACATACAAATATTTTTATGCAAGGAAGGATGGTGTAAACAAAGCTGATAATTTTATTTATAATAATCGATTTCCACTCTCGCAATGGTCATTCAGCCTTCTCTCCATCATGAAAAAATCCACCAAACTTCAGTTTTTTCTAGCATAGCAATATTTTAGAGGTAGATGAGTACCAACACGTGGGAATTTTGTTTTTCTTCTTGTGGAATTTTTTTCCTTAAAAATTTTAGCACTTTAAAACTGCACCATAAAATTTTGGAAATTTACAATTCATACATTGAAAATAAAACTGATAATAGCAATTAGAAACTCTGATTTACCATTTCAGACATTAGATAGCACAACAGAAGAAAATCCTACTTAAATGTTACAGGAAGATTGCTTTCCATGGAGTGGCTTCTTCAACATTGTGAAAATGAGATATGACTGTAGCTTTATCAAAACTATAAAAAAAAAAAAAAAAGAATGAGACACACAATTTAAAAAAAAAMCAAGTTAAAAAAAGGGCAATTAAGCCTACAATTTTCCAGCTGTGAATGATGACTATACTGGGGCTGTTGCCCAGAAAGAGGGGCTACAAGCCTTATTGAAGCAAGAATCTCCTCAATCAAGAACCGGGAAGACTCCAGGGAGGTGAGGCAGTATTGACATATGCCATCATCCATTTGCGTATGAAAAGATGATCTCCATCTGGTGGGTGCTTAGTAACTGCTGTGAAGTATTACTTCTACATTGCAATTCCAATTATATATGTTATATGCCACAGAAGAAGTGAAGAGCTGAGATTATGCCTTTGGGTCTGTAAACAGCGTTATTTTCTTCATTTTTAATGAAGAAAATGCACCTTTATTTCCTGAAACAGGAAAAAGAGCACAGACATGTCTAAGTCAGATAAGCATGTCTAAAAAAAAAACTCAGAAGAATTTTTCCTTAAATGAACAGTAGTATTTGCTTAAAAATCATGTTACTTGACTTGTGGATCTCATCCTGGCTTAGCCTCTGCTTAGCCTCTGCAGGGTGCTTCCACTCATGCTGAACAAATTAAATGGAAAGAAACACCATTCAGTGAATAGTAACAGAAGAAAATTCCAAATTGCACCAGGTAGTTCACTCATGTAGGTATTTTCCTGTGTAATAATTTACAACTTCTGTCACCTTCCCAATCTACTGTTAGCAACTTTGGATATAAGGAGAGCAAAAGAACAGTGTAGTGTATAACTCAGGCTCTGTTGCTTGTAATGATTGTGTTCTTCTTTTAAAGCTTCATTTATTCTTGACAGAAACAATTATGTAGAATTATGTGGAATAATTATATTGAAGGCAGGTGGTATGCAGTGTTCAAATTAGAAAGTATAGAGCATTGTTTGACTGCTATCTAGGATATCCCAGACATTGAATAAAAGTTTATATCAACAGGCAACAATATTACATCTTTGTAATTTATTATTTAATTCAAATATCACAGTATTCACAGAGTAACTAGAAAATATGCAGAAATAATCCAAGCATAACTCCAACCCCCCACAGGGGTTGCTTTAGGTTGAAATGCATACTATTACCTATAGAAAAATAATTGTGTTTATACAATAAACAATTGGCATGTATTTAGACAAGTGTACTAGAGAAGTGGTTTATTTCGGAATTAAAAAAAATTTAAAAAGAGAAGAAAAATTGTTCAATATGGCACCCTATTTTTATTCAATGTTATTTCACAGTTTTTCATGTGCTTTGACTGTGATAATGGTAGCTGGAATAATTGCAATGTAAAAACAAAGAATTTTCACAAAAGTAATTCTATTGGTAAGTAATTTCATATTACTATAATCATAGAATAGCTTGGTTTGGAAGGGACCTTTAAGATGATATAACTCCAACCCCCCTGGAATTGGCAGAGACACCTTTCACTAGACCAGGTGGCTCAGAGCCACTTCCAACCTGGCCTTGAACATTTCCAGGGATGGGGTATCCACGACTTCTCTGGGCAACCTGTTAAAGTGCCTCAGGACCCTCACAGTTCAGAATTTCTTCCTAATAGGTAAACAAAACCTGCCCTCTTTCAGTTTAAAGCCATTAACCTTTGTCCTATTGCTACATGCCCTTGTTATAAGTCTGTATTGGGTTTGCATGCCCAGGTTTTGGTAGTGGGAGAGCTACAAGGCTGACTTCTGGGAGAATCTGCGAGAAGCTTCCTCCAGAGCCAATGCCAAGTGGCTCCAGGACAGATGTGCCACTGGCCAAGGCTGAGGCCAATTAGAAATGATGGAAATGATAACATATTTAAGAAGGGGGAAAAAAAAGTGATTGCTCAGTTGTAATTGCAACCAGAGAGGAGCAGGGTGAGAACATGTGAGAGGAACAGCCCTGCAAGCACCAAGGTCAGTGCAAAAGGAAGCGAAGGAGGTGCTCCAGGCGCTGGAGCTGAGATTGCTCTGCAGCCTATAGTGCAGATGATGGTGAAGCAGCTGTGCCCCTGCAGCACATGGGACCATGGGAATGCAGAGATCCACCTGCCTGAGACGAGGCTGTGAACCCATGGGAGGCCTGTGCTGGAGCAGGCTCTGGGCAGGGACCTGCAGGCCTGTGGAGAGAGAAACCCATGCTGGAGCAGGTTTCCTGGTAGGACTTGTGACCCCCTGGAGGACCCATGCTGGAGCAGTTGTCCTTGAAGGACTGCATCCCATGGAAGAGTGACCCACACTTGCAGCAGTTTGGGGAAGACTGTTGCCTGTGGAATGGACTCATGTTGGAGAAGTCCATGGAGAACCATCTCCCGTGGGAGGGGCCTCATGCTAAAGCAGGGAAAGGCTCTTCTCCCTGAGCAACGGCAGGAACTGTATCCCCCATTCCCTCTCTCCCTGCACCCCTGCGGGGTGCACGTACAACTGGGAAGGAGGGAGGAGTAGGGGGAAGGTGTTTTTAAGGTCTTATTTTACTTGTCATTCTGCTCTGATTTTGCTAGCAATAATGCAATTAATGTCTCTAATTTGAGACTGTTTTGCCCGTGACAGTATTTCGTGAGTGAACTCTCTCTGTCCTTACTTCAACTCATTGTCCTTACTCAATCCCTCTGCCCATGTCACCAACAGAACTGTTAAACTGCGCCGGTCCCAATACCTGCCCTGAGGCACAGCACTCGTCACTGGCCTCCACTTGGACATCGCGCTGTTGACCATACCTTTTTGAATACAACCATCCAGTTCCTTAACTGCTGACTTGTCCAGCCATCAAATTAATATCTCTCCAGTTTAAACACCAGGATGTGTTGTGGGACAGTGTCAAATGCTTTCCACAAGTCCAACTAGATGATATCAGTTGCTCTTGCCTCATCCAACCTATTTTTTTTTGTATGAGAAAACAAAAAAAGGAAGGCTTGCTTACGTTCAGTAGAACTAAACAGTAGCAACCAAATTTAATCTTAATTGAAAAGGAAGATAATTCCATTTGCTTTGACTTTATTGATGTCATGGCAGTACAAGAAATAATTCCCTATTTCTTGCACATTGTCACTTAAAGGAAAGGAGTCAGGGATTGTATAAAAGGGGAAATATTAACTGCTTTTTGATTTCTATCTATAAAGCAGAAAAGTAGAAATCTCACTTATGAAATTGAACTTTTTTCCTTTATAGCATTCCAATAATTTTATGTATTACCTGCAAGTTCTTGGCAGAATGTCAGATCCTATGAGAGAAAAGAAAAAAAAAATGTCAAAAGAATTGGTAAAATAAAGAAGTTTTTTAAAATACCAAGTAAAATTTTATGCCTTTGCTGGAGCCATCTGTGAAATCAGGATAATTATTATCTGTTTTTTGCTGATATCTCAGTTTGAAAGATGATTTCTTGCTACTTAGGTGGTCAGCTTGTCAAAACACTAATCTCTGGGTTGGAAAGTACAATTTTTAAATTACTTTTTCTCACTACAGAATACCTGTTTCTGTTATAAAAAGGGAAGTGTGCTTTGCCACTTTGCAGTAAAGCCCTTTCCACTGTGACTTTTTCCAATGCTAAAATCCTTTTCTGATGTGTCATCATTAATTATTAGTTATTAACTGACTTTCCCCTACCTTGCCTGCCAAAAAAAAAAAGAATTTCAGAAATTATTATTGTCTGTTATCTACACAGCCATATTTTCAAATTTTTACAGGCATTTTAAAAGCTGAGTATCTAGGAAAGGTGGTTTATTCTTCCATAGGCAAAAATTAATGATAGTAAAGTTTGTCAAGAGTTGATTTATAGCTCTGATTCTTGAAGCCATTCTGGTGGGTACTGCTCTAACTCATAGATGCTCATAGGTACCTGTATTAGGACTAACAGAACTTATATACCCCTGTTTGTGTTTAGTGTGGAGGAAATTTAGGCAATTTTCAGTGGATATTTTCACTTTACCTGCAATGAAATTTTAGAGGAATCTATCCTATTCTTTTGATACCATTCTTAGTCTCTTTCTTTACCTTACAATATTTTTAGCTTTCTGTTTCCTTAATATTTTGCTGTATTTATTTTTTCTCATCATCACTGCAAATGGAAATATAGCAATTAAGATGTATTTTTGAATAATCTTACTTTTCTAACACCTAAATGTACAGGGGATCTTTTCAATTATTACACTTTTCTTTAAATTTATTCTTAAAATTACAAATATATTATGCTTTTTAGACATGCAAATAGAAGTGTTGTGGAATTTGAAATATTGCACAGTCAGTTTCAACATCAATGAGTTGTGTTAACATAAGTAAATCTGATGTCACTTAAACATCTTCCCTGTTTTTACATTTCACTGTATCTAGGTCTACAAGAATGTATTTGGTTTATTCTCTGACATCTTACTGAATTACACAAATATCTTTCCTTTTTGTTGGAGGAAAAATGTACCATAAGCACAGGGCATGTTTTGCAAGATAAAATTTATAAGCTCAATTTACCCTAACGTGTCTTTCTAATAATAATTCTTCAAATCTTAGAATATCCTGAGTTGTAAGCAACTTACAAGGATCAAGTCCAGCTCCTGACTTCACACAGGGCAACTTAGAAGTTCAATCATTTAGGTGAGAGAGTTGTCCAGATGTTTCTTGAACACCAACAGACTTGGGGCCATGACCAGTTCCCTGGGGATCTTGTTCCAGTGTTTGGCCACCCTCTCAGTGGTGACTTTTTCCTAATATGCTACCTGAACTTCCTCTGACATAGTTTTAAGACATTCCCTTGTGTCTTGTCACCAGACACCAGAGAGAAGACATCACCTCCCTCCCCTCTTTCCCTCATAGGGAGGTTGTAGACAGCAATGAGATCACTCCTCAGTCTCTTCTTCTCTAAGCTGAACAAACCTAGTCTCCTCAGGAGCGCCTCATAAGTCATATCTTCTAGTCCTTTCATCATCCATTTTTCCCTCTTCTGGACACATGATAATATTTTATATCTTTCTTGTATTGTTGATCCCAATACTGCACACAGAACTCAAGGGGAGGCCAACCAGTGTTTAGTATTGTGGGACAATTACTTCTGTTGCCAGTTGTCAGTGCTGTTCTTGGTGCACCACAGGATATAGATGGCCCTTTTGGCCTCCAGAACACCTTGATGACTCATATTGAGCCTACAATCAACCAAAAGCCCCAGCTCCCTCTTCTACAGGGCAGAACTCCACCATCTTGCTTCACAGTCTACATGTACATCCAGGATTACACCATCCCAGGTGCAGAATCCACGATTTCTTCTTGTTTAATGTCAACACATACCTGTTTATTACTTATTTAATGAATATATATATATGACATATTGTAACTTATCTCTGAATACTCTTAGACAGTTTTGAAGCAGAGAAGGAAGAAATGATTTTTTTTTTTTCTCATCAGTAAAAATGCAACAAAAAATGGATTGACGAAAGGACCTGGAATTCTTAATAGGTTAACCTGGAATTTTCCAATATTGATGTTTTCCAAAAGATATTTCTAAGGAAAGCTTTTGTTTCCTGTATTCTAAAACCTATACAATGCAATTCCGGTAAACTTTCTCTAAAACATATTATTATTCTTACTATTATTATGCCTACTATTACTAGTATTATAGTATATAATAGTGCCAGCAATAATAATAATATTGAAAAAGTAAAAAGAATATTTATTTTCTGATGGAGCGTATAAGACACAGGATGGGTGTATGAAAAGTGAAGAATTAATTATATTCTTAAAACTTTCATCCATTGTTCTACCTTCTTTTGTTTTTTTTGAGAACTCTATTCTTATTTCAAGTCAAGACTACAAAATGTGAGAAATAAAATTCATAATGAAGCGTTTGCCCAGCAGTACAGTCCCTTTTTTTGTCACCGGCAATCTTAACAGAAACTGTTTTGAATCAAAAATTGAATGTTGCTCATACTTCAAATATGCTTTTGTGAGCATGTGTGTGTAGGGTTCCTCTTTCCTCCCACATGTTCTCCACCTACGTGTCTGTCAGCCTTTTCCAGGCAGCATTAAACCATAGGTATTTTTAAAAATTGAACTCACAAGCACATAACTATATTAATGTGATGCCTTACACAACATAAAAAAAGGCTGTAAGTGGTTCCTCCCATGAAGAGTGAAACAATATGAGGGAAATGAGCTGCAGCAGTATGGAAGTGTTGCTGTAGTTCAGAAGTGCGTGTTTCTAGCATTAAGATGTTTGCCTCCCCACCCTTGTTGCACCATGTCAAAGCTTTTAAGGTCTTTCATCATTTTCTCATAGCTTTTGGTTTCATTATCCTGTCTCTACATTTATTTGGTCATTTCCCCTTTAGTTACTGCAGTGAGCAAGTTAATTTTACTTTTTCTGTAGTCTCACCTCTCTTGCTTTTTTAATACCTTTTCCAGGAAAGTGGACAAAAGACCAAAAAGAAAAAGCACAGAATTTTAGACTGTATGAACTATTAAATAATACCACCATTTTGCAGATGTGCTTTGAATTGTAGGCGTAGCATTAATGAATGCATGCTTCTATTTTGTTGTTTTCTTTGGAGATTATTAGAAGATAGTGTCTCCCTCACATCTTAAAATAGTTCTAAGTTCAACCTCTTTGCACAGGTCTAGGGATATATTAGGAAGACCTGCAGAACTGGGGAAAAAATAACTTAGTTTCACCTATTAATAGCAGAATACTTCATTTAAATAAATTGTATTGAGTGACACTTTTGACCATATCTATTTTAATTTTACAAATATATTTCATTTTTTAAATCCTGAATAACAGAATTTATTACAGCACATTACAACTATATAGGTCTACTAAACTATTGAAATATTATGCCCATCCTCTTTTGAAAAAGATTGATTTTTTTAAGCTACTGCTTCTCTAACTACCATTTTATTGTAACTATTTATATTGTAGTGGCATCTAAAATGTGCTATTCACTGTGTAAACAATTAAATATTCACTTCTTATTTAATAACATATTCTGCCATCATTACATGTGTAGACCAGATCAATGTCAGGATATAGTTTCACAGTACTATGGGGAATTATGTTACAGTATGCAAAGTGCTAATTTCCTAACATTGTAATTAAAGTTTCTGAGTGACAAACTTTGGAAATTAGATGTAAGTCTCCAGTGTTTAAGAATGTCTGAATCATTTGCCATCATGCTTGAGTACCTTTTCTCCTCAAAGTATTCACTAAACTGACTCGGGGGTAGGGGAGGGAAGGAAATCGCTTGTTTGTATTTCTTGGCTTTTCCTTTGGTGACTTAGAAGTACTTACATCACATGTCTCAATGGCAACAAATTTGCTGCCATCTCCTGTGAGTTCTACTGAAGGTATATCTACACGTGTTTTAAAGACAGAAAGAACTGGGGAAAATCAATGTGAGAACAGGAATATTTTATTTATGCTTTTCCCCCCAACATTTTCATGAAAGTCCGGCCAGCTGCAATACTCCTAAGAGTTTTAAGCTTTTGAAAATTTAAGGTTGAGTCTGAAATGTCTTGAAAACGAATTTACTTATCTACTTCGAAATTTTCAGTGTGGTGGAGAATTGAATATTCCAGATTTTCTTTCTTTCCTGTCCCTCTCCTTATTTATATATTTATTTGTTTGTTTGTTTCAGATTCATAAGAACTAGTACTATGTTATACCAGAGAGGTTGTTTGAAAACAGAATATTTATTCTTACCCAGAATTGAGTTTTTGGTCACAATGTCAATTTTATCAAACTTCCATGCCAATCAACCAGGTCAGTTCTTTGACAGCTCAGACAATCAATGTGCTGCGTAGGAAAGGAAATACTTTGTATTAGTACTTTTTATTATTGTAGGAAGTATATTATCTTTACACACTTTTGTTGTTAGGGACATCAAAAACATTAATATCCTGGAGTGAAAATCGGGCCTATAGTTTTTTCACTAGTATTACAGGAAAGAATTATTATTGCTATTACAGACTTCCATGTACTTAAATGAGGTCAGAATCTCTAGCATCTATTTACAGATAACAAAATTTGTATCTGACTTGTAATGATTTATAAGGGTTAGAGGAGGAAACTTCAGCAGTGGAACCTCTGTATGATGATGTTGTCCAGGGGCCTGCTACTTATGAGGCTATACTGCCTCTTTATTAAAGCCCTAGAGAATCAGAAAGTCCCTTCTATTTTAATAGTGCCTTAGACTTAAAAAGTATGTCACTGTAAAAAACACTCTTAAGGAACTGAATTGCAAAAAAAAGAGCTGTACTTGTTCTCCAGGAAACAATAACCCAGAACCCTTCAAGTTTTTAGGTCAGCTTCTGTAAAGTAATAACTTTTATCTTGTTTTCCTAAATATTTTTCTTCATTAATTACTTTATGGAACAGAGACTCTCCTGATGCAAGAAAAGCATTTTGATGTGGAGAATTCTGCATTTTCTAAATACAGAACTTTTAAAAATTTCTGTTAAGGCCTAAAAGGGGTAGGGAAACTGTTTTTTTGCTGCTCAGTGGTTTTTTTATGTTGGCTGTGTCGAGGGAAGAATTGATTATAGCAAATAAGATGCATATTTACAAGAGACATTGCAATTTCCAGTCTGAATATTAGATATGTATAATCAGATGTACTTTCACCTCTTCCTAACACAGGTTGGTGTATTGCCATTCATTCACAAGTCCTTATCAGAGACATCAACATAACTAAATGCCTAACCTGGGGCAGATGACCCTACAGTTTATGGTGGAAAGGAATATTTGAATAAATCCCATCTAGACCACTAATGTTTCATCTAGTTTCTCTCTCTTCCCTTTCTAATTTATCCCTCAGCTTCAGCTACTTTCACTGCTTTGTCTGATTTTGACTTAGAATAGTTGTTCTTAAATTATATTTACTTTGAAGTGATCTGCTTCTACAAAAAAGTATTGAGTATTCAAAGCTTTTTCAAAGCTTTGAAAGAAGATCTTGTGTATCCAAAGTTTTTTCGAAGTTCTATAGCTTCTGCTCCAAAAACATTGTCTGGTGATACAAAATCTTGCTTCACTTGATAAAATCCAAAATGTAGTAGGAATGTAAAGAAACATGGATGAACATACTAATTGAAGCTAAAAGTCTATACAGCCTAGTGTCTTTCTTCTAAGTGCCCAAAAGAACAACGAAAGAGAGATAAAGAGAACAAACATATTAAAACTTCTAATGCTCCTCTTCCTGTGGAATAAACAAGCTTATGTCCAAAGTTCCATTTCTCCCTCCTCAGCTTTTGGTGGAAAATGAAGCCCAAATATTTTAAGAGTTAATTAAAATATTTATCTCAGCAGCATGAAATTAATTTGCTTTTTTTGTTTGTTTTGTCATAGATTTGAGGTATCATAAAGCTTGGGGAATATGTAGATTCAATCATCAACAAACAGCCTTAGGACTTTGCAGGAAAATATAAGGAAAAAAATTAAACATTTATACTTTTTTTCCTGTTAAAGCCCTAGAACAGCTTCTTAACCCTTTCTTAACCTTTAAAATCTTCTGGTGAGATTAAATCTGCTTGTTAGATGAGTAGCTCTGTCAGAATGCTTCACCTGCAGATAGTTGTAGTGCCTAAGCTCTTCTAACATTTATTTTAATTTACAGTAAGTGTTTTGTAAATTAAATTTCTTGGCGTGCTTTTATCTATTGTGAGGTTTTAGTCTTTCACATACTTCAGTACCAATTTAGCAAGACTTTCATTGTGCAAATTAGTTCTGTATTGCCTAAGAGAAAACTCAAATATTTTCTCCTAACACTAAGTTATATGACACTGGAATTTTTAGTTATAGCTCTTTGTTATGTTTCACATGGTGGAATTACACTGAGGTGAAAAGATATGTTAAGCTACAAAACAGCAATGCTTTTAATTTAAAAGGCTTTCCCGTTTCATTACTTTTTTACTCTTCTATGGAGCTACAGAAGACTGGAAATGAAGCTGCAGGAACTGAGTGTTAACTTTAGGCATTGTATATTTAGAGTCTTACCATATTTTCATAAAGACCATCTGTAGGGGAAAAAAAAACAACCAACAAACCAGAACCATACAATCTGTACAATAAAAGATCTGTATTCTGCACTAAACGGTGGTTTTCACAAAAAGAATTTTCATTTTGCTCTAGAGGCTCTTATTTGGACCTTTTGGAAGTCTATGAATATGTTTTGTATTTTGGCATTCACTTTTTGCCATTCTGTCACCTAAAATACGCAGCCAGGTGATGTGAAGTAGGTTTAGCACTACATTCATTTTCATATGTGTAACAGGGAAAATAAAAGTTGTTTTTATACAGGATCAAGCAGTTGATACTTCTAATCTATAGTATAAACTGCTAAATTATTTGAACCTTTAGATAAACAAAAACTAATAAATGTTTATTTTCTCTCTGGTTTTTAATTTTATTTTATTTTTTGTAAGAAATATGCAATTATCAATAATTTGAACAGTGAAATAAGCACAATTTATCTTAGGTGGTCCATTAAAGAAAAAGTAATGTTTTTTCCATTTCTTCAGGTAGATATCTTGAATATAGTATTTCCATACTTAGCTATATTTTTACAGTATCTGTGGACAAATAAAAAGTAGATATACTTTGGGTTACATATGCTAAATATGTATTTTAGGTTATGCTTTAAAAAATGACAAATGAACAAAAATTATGGTCACATTGAGTAATAAAGTTTTAATTAATGAAAACACACTGCCAGAAACTAATTAGCAAAAATATTTTGTCTTAATTTTCTTCATGTTTATAAATATCCATGATTGCTTTCAAATTTTCGTATTATAGGGCTTGTCTTGACTTTTTTCAAATCATCATCTAGATGAATATACTTCCTCAAGAAGAATAAACCTTAACACAAAATAATAAAGCCTTAAAAAATTTACCTTTCATGGTTAATAATGTCAACTTTCTCCTGTTTTTTCTTTTTTTATAAATTGCCAAATAATTTTTAATTATATTGACATTGAATTACATCTAGAATGCCAAAGAGTTTGCTGTGATCTTTCTGTGACTCAAAGCCTTACTGTTGCAGCAGCTGTACTTCAGAGAAAGATTTTTGGCTAGTTTTCATTTGTCCTAAATTTAGAAATCTCCAATTTGGCATGAGAATGAGACCTCTTGTTCTTGTAACTCCTTTCCATCTAATGGCATGTAGAGTAATGGCGCAGTTCATAAATTTGCTACAATAGGCACTCATAATAGGAATGATGAAAAAAGACCCTCCAAATCTCTATGGGCTGTTTATGAGAAGACGACAGTTTGGTCATTTAAAGTTAGGTGAGAAAAATTCCATTCTTGCTGCTTCAGTGGACAGACCTATATAAAATAAAGGCTGTCTGAAACGAATCATTTTGATTTGGATAGTTTGCTGAAGGACATGGTGCAGATAGTTGAAGGAGCACCATATCAATTTAAAGATAAGGATCTGCAGTTCTGATTTGTCTGCTTTGTACAATATATTAAATGAACATGTAAACAGCATTTACGATAGCTCAGGACTGAACTTAGGACTAAGCTAACAACTAGTACACAGTGAATTAACAAAGACAAGTTACACGCATTGGGAAGAAAAGGAAGATCAATGACACACTCCATTGAAGAGAATGACAATTAAGATAAATCATATGCTATGCTATTTAGCATATTTTCAACAGAGTACATTATACACAAACTTACATACATTTTTTTTCTCTTTGACAGTTTGTGACTGAGTGCTTTGTGAAGCCATGAACACTGTTGGCACAGATTCTCTGGATCTCCCCTGGGTTATTCTTAGTTTTTTTATCACATTGCTACTAAAGCACTGACACTAAGTGCTGAATATATAACTTGTTTCTAATTAGATACCCTCTGTTTGCAAAATCTGTGACAAAAAAAAAAGTGTTTTTCTAAATCTAATCTGGATAAAGGCAACTCATTATGACTAGCATGTGATATGTCTAAAGGTTCTATCAAACAAAAGGAGGTGTTTTCATGCATTCCCCTGGAGCCCTGCTGCCCTGATGGTAATTTTAAATTTGAAATATATTATCATTTAAAGAGCCTGAAAGATGTAAAGAATTAATTCTCTCAACTAAAGTCAACAAATAATTACGAGTGCAGGATTAGATTGATAGATTAGTGGCATGGTAAATTAAAAGTAAAACAGGAAGGGATATATTAAATCAATCTAGCTACTCTGAAATTGTTTATTAATACTCTATTTGGGAATTTTAAGAGACTGATACTGAAGACACAGTCACAGTGTCCGTGGGGATCCAAGTTTAAGAGATTTAAAAATATAGCTTTTTTCCCCCCTTTTGCTATGTGTGCTGTTTAGCCTTTTGAATACTATGGGTGTGCCTTCACCAGTTTTTCATATTTGATGAAGAGTGCATTTCTGAAAAGACTATTACACTTATAGGTCTGGTTCAATCCACAATATAGTAACACCCTGCATGATTGCCTTCCTTTAGGATGAAAGTAAACCAAAAATTGCACACTAAAGATTAGCCTGATTAACTTGATCCAAGCACTAGTGGGTATTTAGTCTGCAGGGCTATTCTAGAGCTAATTTGAAGTAAAAACTCCCAAGATGTACACAGAATGCATGCCAGGTCCTCAGTGTCCTCTCTTTTGCTTAGTGATAAACTCTTGATGTGCCACATGGATAGCCTGGCACAACTGGGGACCTCAGGGAAGGAAGGAAGAAGCCTATTCCTGGATGCTGATGACCTCTGTTATCCTTGTGGCTAAAAAAGTACTTCCACCGAGGTGATTTCTCTGCATCTTATGTTAGCATTTAACAGTTATTTGACATAACAGAAGCAAAATTATGTGGTACAAAAACATGATTGGCATCACTGATCAGGATTTCATACAGATTCACTGACCTCTAGTTACCTTTGCATATTGCTGCTGTTGAGTGCATCTGCCCTGCCTCTCGTCATGTCTTGACTGAACAATAGGGGAAAAAAATCTGCCGAACACAAACATTCTGACTTTGACCCCATATTTCTTGTTTTATGAGTTATGAACCTGTGCAAGAACCAAATCCGTATCCATAGCTTTGGTTTTTAGGTGACTAGATTTTTTTATGGGTTTTACAGTATGAATAAGATGTGGGATTGACAGAGCAGCCCCTCACTTTACTCAGTCAAATGGAAGCCCTATTCGTTCCCATGATGTACTGTTGGCAGCTGCTAAAAGAGACATTATCACTTTACCCTTTTAGTAGTTTTAGGTAAACCGCAGCAAGGGTATGGTGTGGATTAGCAAAATATGTGGGACGAAATACAGCACTGCTCAACCAAAGGCTTTCTTCTGAGGTCTCGGATGCTGGAAAAAGGCTGTGACAAAGAGAGGGTGCGCCTGAAAGTGTTGCTGAATGCTTGAGTGGCAGCTCTCTGTATGACAAGTCTGGGGGGATTGGGTACTTAAATCTTAATTACAAAAAACAATCATCATCAGGTATTAAAACTCTACAGGGAAATTGAAAGACTCAGAGAAGAGAATCCCAATAGTGGAGATCTGCTCTACGCAAATTTAATTGACTCATATTATACAAATAAACCTGATAAATTAGAGAAAAAAAAGTACCTGTAAGAAATTGTTGAGTGATTCTACTATAGGCCAGATGCTGTGAGAAAGGTAGGGGGTGGGATTTTCAACCTGAAGAAACTCAGTGACTGTTTAATGAAGAGCTAAATGCCACAGCTGACCAGCTTGCTTAGAACAATCTGTAATGCACCTGAAAGCAGAAAATCTTTTAGATCATTCAATGTCAAGCATTTGCAAAATATAAATTGATATATTTACATATTATTTAGGGTTTCTCATGCCTCTATAATGCAAGCATGTAAAATAATAATTTTGAAAAACTACATTGGTCGAAATGGAAGTGTCTCTAAAAAATGAAAGAGGGCTTTACTGCAGAGGTGTAATAAAAAGAATGGGTTATACTATCATTCTCTGGAACTGCAGGAGAGTCGCAGTCATTGTCAGTGATGGATTCTGTGGTAGCGATGAGCAGGAGTGTAAAGCAGGACTCAATTTGGAGGAAATGATTTTCTAGTTAAACAATGGCCAATTTTAGATCTTTTCAGAAATGAGATGGTTCTGTCACACTCAATTCACAGTATAATTACAATGGCATTTTTTTCTTTCATGTTTACTAACCACATTTTTTACTGTACATGACTGATCTAACAGGAAAAATAAGGTTTATAAACTAAGCATGGAAAAAGTTCTGCTTAGAGTATACTAAATTTGTTCTGTACTTTCTTTACTAACCCTATTGACAACAGCAATAGTCATAGTGACAAAAACACAGTAGGCTGCTTCTTCATAATCTTTGAAGGGAAAAATTTTTTAAGTAAATTTGTATGGCATGGACAGACATAGCACTGTGTGCTTCACATGCATCAGGTCATGGTTCAGCTCTGTGTTTTCTCTAGTGACAAAGGCAGCTTGAGCAGTTCCCAGACTTCTTGGACTGTCCTGGCATTTCTACCATGATTCACAGCTTCAGTTGAATTAAATGTTTATCTGACCATGATGTAAGATGGACTAGGAATGATTAAAGTTATAAATAAAAGCAAACTTCCTTGTGAGTTTTCCCCTGATGCTTCATTGAGCACAATTCTGGGGACTATAAATGACTGTGTGGAACCAGGAGCAAGCATATATGAGAGTGGGCTAACTTTGACATTAGTAAAATAAAATAGCATGCAACTACACCCTCAGACTTTACTATTATTCTAGCTTTTCTAGCCATTTTGGAAGGGGTCAGTTTGCTCCTGGAGGTCTTTTTTTTTTTTTTTTTTTTCCCCGAACAGAAGAGATTTAAATGAGAAACCTAGACTAGATGGCTAAATTTGGACACTTAGAGGCATGAATGATGAATGACTAATGTATGAACTTTGAAATACTCAGTATTTAACAGATGCCATGTTTCCTTTAAAATATAGGCTGCAGTTGTTTCCCCTCCCTTTCATGTATATCACAAGCTTCAGGAACATATGACTTCAGTTGTAGACTCTTTGCTTATAGAACTCCTTTTAAACTCAGTGGGAACTCAGATTGTGGAAGCTGTCAGATCAAGTCTTCTCTTCTCTGGGAATGCAAACAGACATGACTGAATAGGGAGTAAGGTACTATATTAGCAGTCCAACAAGGTTGCTGTTTTTTTCTTAAGATTTAGCTTATTTAAAATGGCTATGATGCTTATAATAACAACATTTTTTTTGTAAAAAAACAACAAACAAACAAACAAGCAAACATCCCTCACCCTAATTTTGCCTAAAGCAAAATAATTAATTCTTCACAAGCTGTTGTGTAAATCTATAGATTGTTTAGTCTTTCTCACCTCCAAATACCCAAATGAAAAAGCAAGAAAAAAGTCAAAGTATTTAACACTAGGAAAAATGTTAATAAATGAAGTTGCTGCCATTAGAGATTGGAAAATTATAGTCATTAAAAAGCCACCCACTGACACAAATTCTGTAAAAAAGTTAGAATTTCACTCTTCAGGGCATCTTTAAAAACATATACTGACACTTTACTTTAAATTATAATGAACATGTAATGTATTATAAAGTATGCTTGGCCAAAGTTTGTAAACAATGGAATAAGTTTTGAAGAACAAGTAAACAAACAAAATCCTAATCTTCTTTTGATGCATTTTGTTCTCTTCTTTGCAAAATGCAGAGGTAATACTTGATTTGCAGTAATTACTTAACTTTTGTTTCGTAGTATAAGCTTTCCTAGTAAACCTTTCCTTGAGCATACTTACGTGAAATTCTTGGAAAGAGTCTATAGCTTTTTGTAGAATAAATCATTGCAATTTCTCTCATAAGATTATAGGGACGGATAGTGAATTTGGACGTAGTCCTGATCAATGAATTATTTTCTGCAAAACTGTCCCATCAGCTTTTAGTGATAATAAATATGTGTGGTTTAACTCTTGTGTGTTCTCCACCAGTACACACATAGCTCTGTAGTATTACTGGGTGAAAGCTAAGAATGCATAGGTGGTATTTGTCTGGAAAACATATGTTTATGAGTTTACCATGCATTCCTTACTCTTATAAGTACTGTCCTGATAAACACTTATAGACATGAATATCCTCACTGTCTTTTCAAATCACAGTATTTCACTATGCAGCTGACCACACTATGGATTCTTAATGATCCAATTAAAAATTACCTTATTTAATGGAAATTTTTCCTGTTGTGATTCACAAAAGACATGGAAAATCAAAAATCTGATCTTGCTGAGTTAGATTGCTTAAGCATTAAAATTGCTCGGAGGACTGTGTACTACAGAAATACATCTCACTCACCCTGTTTGCTTGTTACTGTTCTGCCTGAGCCAACTAAGAGGAGGGGAAAAAAAGTAAGAACAGCCCATAGCTCTTTGTCACTTCTTAGCCACACTGTATATGGCACCTTCAACCTAACAGTGAAAAGTTCTGTTAAGCACTTGATTGACCTCATAGTGCCGCCTCATTGCTAACTTAATAACTTTGCCTGCTTGATAACATTTTTGATGGAAATCTTCCATCAAGAAACTCATTTTCCATGTGATCTGAATAATCTGCAGGGGGTTGTTAATTTAGAGGAATTTTTGCAACGCAAAGTCAAAATACGATGCTTTGATCAAACCAAAATGCTTCGTTTTGACAGTTCTATTTTTATTTATTTCATAATGATGATGTATGTGTACATTATGTTTGATATTATGTTCCTGAAATCTAATATTGGTTATACTACTATAATTTTAGAACTTCAGATATAAAACTGTATGAATTAAAATTATAATATATAAAATAAATGCTTCATTGACTTAAACTAAACCAAAAATCTTGAGTTTCACTTCAGTAAAGTATGTTTCTCATTTGAATGAGAAGAAAAGTGGAAGGAAAATGGTCTTCTGATATTAAAATTTTGCACAGAATGGAAATGAATACTTTTTGAAACCTACTATTCTTGATTACACCAGAATTGTCAAATGCTCAAATTTACTCAAACACATTCTACCCTAATTGAGAAACTAACTTTTATCATAAATTCTACTACTTTTACACATTCTGGTACTGTCATCCAACAGAAGAGAGGACTGTGTTACAGAGAGCCTTGCACTATGTAGGAATAGGGGATGCTGAAAAACCTGAAGAAAGGCAAAGATAGAAATAGTGATGCAAGGAGCAGAAATATCATGAGAAGAATGCTTTCACTATTTGCAAAGCATCATTTCCTCTGTGCCTAGGATAGACAACATTACTCTTTGACATCATCTGAGCTCTGAATTTACCCAGGAGGAAGAATGCCATTTACTGAATCATCATTAATGTAGTTTAGAGCTGATTCTAATTCAAAATTGGTTTTCAGCTTTGAAATGAACTGATAAAATATTCCAAAGTGCCTTTCAAAGAAAAACAGAGATTTGTTTTGCCCCTGGATTTCCTTCTTTATAGATTTCTTCCTTAGAGACTTTTTTATAATAACAGTTAAAAGGGAAGGGTTCTGTTCTGTGAATTTCCATTTTTATTTTGTTTGTTTGTTTTGTAAACTCTGAAGTCTTGGATTCAGGTTTTGGTTTTTTTTTTTTGGTGGGGGGAGCTGTTTTAAAAATCTGTTTGCAGTCATAATTAAAAAAATGGTTAAACCTGCTGTCAATTAACTTAATTGATTTAAAAAGTTGATGGGCAGCTGGAATGGAAGTATTTTGCCTGCAGCTGAGCTGAATACAAAAGTAATTTATTTTAATAATGAATGGTGAAGGAAAAATTTAGCAGAAATACTGTGTGGGAAGCCCTCAGAGGGTTAAAATAAACATGTACAATGGTTAGTGATAATGTTTCTGATAGTGGATTGAGATTTATTAAACCTTTTAATATTAGTGCCATAGAAGAAGTTTAAAAATAATTGGACAAATACATTTTAGAGGAAAAGAGATCATCTTCCTTAGAACTGAGTCAAATTTAGTGGTGATGTGAAGAGTGGCAGTTTATGCAGTAAGTGTCAGTTGATCAATAAAACACTAATAGAAAATAACCTAATTGGCATAGATATGACATTCTGTGAGTGTGCAAATTCTAAAGTAAATATAATTCACTTGACTTGAGGCTAAGGGGCTGAGTCGGGACAATTTTTCCAGTTCCCACAAATGATTTGTGATAAATTGTGTTTTGAGTATCTGGGGGCTCATGTTTCATTCAGTTGTGACAAGAGTTGTTTTTAACTGGAGATGAACTAGAAGGAACATGTTTCTATGGATTACACTAAATTTCTAATGAATGTTGATTTAATGTAGTTTGAACCTTTTTTATGAACAACCTAATCGAGCAGCCGTTTTTTTATCCAGTAAATATTATAATGTCTTTTTAAAATTTTATTATTTTTTCTTCACAAATGAACAAAAACTTTCTCTGTTTGTCTGTAACTTCAGGCTGATAATAAAGTCTAAGAACCAGTTCATGAAGGAAAAATTTGAAATCAAATGGGGAAGAGAATATTAGTCCCAAATAAGTTGTGATTGAATTTTGTCTCCAGTTTAAAGGACTTCAAAGTTTTTTGAAATACTGTGTTCCATAAAAGAAGGAACCTGACTATGGATCAAGGATTCAAGCTGATTGCTTATCTAAAGATGTGGAAAGGAAATGCTTGTGGTGAAGTGTTATGTAAGTTCAAGTAATTTAGTAGTGACGTAAATGCTATAGACACTTACTAATAGGAAATTTCGCTGTATATTATGAAAGATAAGCAGAGTGAGCTCAATTAAAAAGTATATAGTAATACCCTAGAAAAATATGGTCACTTTTTTTCCTTTCAGGATACTAGAATAGAGAAAGTGCCTGTGTTTCTTTTTGTGTGATATCATCTACAGAATTCTGCTTTAGTAAATTTTGGTCTGATACACTATAACTACAGATTAATATGCTTTATGCTTGCGAAGCCAAATATTGGGCCCTCAACACTTCTGAAACATATTACATTCAGGTTGTGATTCTTACTGTTCCTAATACACTAGGAAGTCCTCAATACAGACTTCACTTTGTTCTCATTGAGGCTTAATGATTATTAGATATTTCACCTACCATTTCTTATTTTAAATATTCATTTAGATATTTCCTTTCATAGTCATTTATCTTGGGCATCCAAAGCTGCTGTATGTTCAAGAGCAAAAAGAAAGCAAGTAATTTTAAAGAATTGTGATATTACTAAGGCAGTATATCTTTCCTGAAAATAAAAGCAACCTTTTTTGAATCTTTCAACACCACCAAACAGGCCCATTGTGAAAAGCAGTTTAGCCAAACCATATCTTAGTATAACAATGCAAAATGCACTGAGAGAAGGGAACGTTACCAGGCCAAATGGATTGGCTTAAACATTTTCGACACATGCCACAAGTTCACATAATCAGCCTGAGGCGGTAGGAAACTTAAAAGCTAGTTTGATAGTGTTTCTTACAAATATTCTTTGAATTTTATTACTTGTCTCCCACATGAGGCGTAATAGTTTCAATGTTCTAATTAGTACTTGTGTATATTGCTATTACTTTGTCTCTTTAATCAGGTTATTAAGTCTGTTATGGAGATTCCTTATAGAATCACACTTTATAATAGTGTTTCTAATTTGAATATGTCCTTTTTTATGTTGTCTGAATCTGAAACATCATAAACTCTTTTTATGGGTCCTTTGATAGTAGTCACTTTCCTGTTTTATGCTTGATTAGAACATACAGTACTAAGTAATAAAGAAACTTCCTGAAGCTTTGGAGTTTTAGTACCAGAAAACATTTCAACTTCCTCAGGCTTTTTTTGTCTCTTTGACATTAGGTCAAATAAAGATATCCTTTTGTCTATATTAAAGTATTGAACAGGAAACGTGTAAGAGAGAAAGCACTTTTGTTAGATTATAATGGATTTTATATAATTTCAGAGATTGATTTTCAGTCCTGTTTTAAACAAGATATATAAGAAATTTTAAAAAAATTCTGATAATTTTCTCAAATTGTAAGTATAGATACATATAATTATAAACATCAGTTTAATATCTAAACTTATATTTAAACGCTAGTGAGAAGAAATAACACAGAAATCTGTGTCTCCCTCACTCTGTCTTTCTATCACTCACCCTTTCTGAAAATATAAACATGCCATCAAATTCAGGGGAAATTTGTTCGGTTTTAAGGAACTTCATTATAATAACTCTCCTTATCCTGATACTGAATTTGATGAAACAGGAGATGAAGCAGGATTTTTATAAAAAAAAACCAAAAAAAACAAACAGAAATTAATACTTTGGGTAAAACATAAAATCAGTTGTACGGATTAGAAATTGTAAAAGATATACACAATGTCATAAGGATTAAAAATTGCCTAAAAGGCTTCATATGAGTGAACAATGGTGAAATAAGGTAAACTGGTTTACATAAAAAGAAATAGCTTTTAACAAAGCTGAAGCAGACAATAGCTCCATTTTGTGTACTCATTGGAAGCCTCTGAAGTCATGGTGAAGTGGTTTCCAGCTGCAATGGGGTTTGGACCAGAACCCAGCAGTCACTGGACTTCACAGACCACTCACAGCACTTGTAAACTCCCTTTGTCTCAAGAATGTAAGGAAGCTGGTGAAATTCAAAGAATAGCATGTGTGATGAAGGATTTCTCAGTGGAGACTAAAACGCTAAAAATATCTATTTTCTGAAAATATAATGAAGGTGGGGGATAGATGCAAGGATTTGTACTTACTGACAATCAGCTGCAATTTAGAAAAAGGAGTATTACCTCAATTCAAAACTAAAACGTGTTTAAAGGAAAATAATAGAAAATAATCCCCTAATCCCCTCCGTCAGATCTTTCACCTTCTGCAATTCCCTTTTCTAGTGAAATATTATCTGTCTACTCATCACAAGCAGCTTGCAAACAGGCCCAAAAATCCTTTTTCCGACACAGACATGAACAATAATTTAATTATTGGTAATAGTTTATGTGCAAGATCTAAATAACCAAGAGTTATTTAATGTTAAAGTTTATACATATTGAAACTTCATGCCTTAAAATTTCTAGTGGAACTTCATAAATGCAGGTTCACTGTATGGGAACATTTTGGGCTTACTCTATTTTTGTCACTGTTTTCTGTTTTCTTTTGATTTGTTTTTTATTTCCTCTTTAGTACTATCAATAGCATCACAATGGAAAGCAAGTCAGTTGTCAGCAATTGCTTTATTACAGAGTTCAAACTTGGCTTAAAACTCACTACTTCCACTTCATCCTTTCGCAAAGTAATTTTTTTGCCCTTACAGGACAAAAAAAAATTAAAAGACAATCTATCTTTAACAGTGCTTGGGAAATGTTGGCACTTTCAATCAATCTTTGGGGATTTTCTCAGCTTTCTCTAAAATAGAAAAGTGTGGAATACAAAAGACCGTAAAACAGAGGAGGAACTGTTCTAAGGTTTCCTCTTTCTTTCTGTCTGATTTTAGAATGCTTTCTGAGGAAAACACTTATAAATTAAAGAGACAGTCTTGTTCTGGAACTTTCTTCTGATTTTCTTTGTTTATTAGAAACATGGATCTTCAACTGGAGCATCTCAGATCAGCAGTTTTGTTGGAGTGGATACGTAAAAAACATTTTGTGCTACATTCTTGTATCCTGAATACAATTKTCTTTGGGATTTTTTGCTGGTTTTCCCCCTGTAGAAACTTTAGCAATGCAAATAAGGATTTAAATGTGAGAAAATGTTTTGAGATATCACCTACAAGGACTAAAGAATTAAATATCACCTACAAGGACTAAAGAATTAAATTCTTATTTGTTTTCTAAGGTGTTTTTCTAAGGAAAATATAAGTTAACTTACAGTCTGGAAAGTGAAATTTGTTCACACTTTTAGTTCTTTGTGTTGTAACAAACGCGGTAGTTAAATTATAAACTTGCGAGTTTCAAGAAATATAAGACTTAAAGTACTTTGAATATTTATGTGAATTTTTGACTGTGA
This sequence comes from Amblyornis subalaris, assembly GCA_018881555.1. Taxonomy (NCBI): domain Eukaryota; kingdom Metazoa; phylum Chordata; class Aves; order Passeriformes; family Ptilonorhynchidae; genus Amblyornis; species Amblyornis subalaris. The sequence continues at coordinate 4,517,244 of JACAXG010000052.1, forward strand.
ATACTGTCATTGCCATTTAATGGCACATATAAATGTGTGCATTCTTACACTAGTTTCCCAAAACATAAACAACACTATAACACTTGATGTCAGTTTTCACTGAGTTTGGTAACCTCAGTAGAGACAAGAAGAGAGTAAAGGGGATGGTTTAGCTTCTCTGTTAAACAGTGGTCTGTTCAGGAATTCACTGAAGGCATGTACATGCAAACTATTATTGCTTGTGCTTTATTTTTTCTACAGATTTGAAGTAATTTCCTAGCTTATGAGCCCCGAGAGTCACCTCATGAAAAGTAATAATCTTTTGAACAATCAATATTTTTTACTCGGAGTTTTTTCAGAAGCCGAAATACTTAAAGCTAATACTTAGACATTCTTATCTAGAATATGCTTATGTTTGTCTATCCCAAAAAAAGTGTGTCTCTCTCATGTATTTTAATTGTAAAGTTTTTTACTGTAATTACACATGAAATAGTTTCGTTTGCAGGCACAACAACAATAATTGAGCAAATCTTGTAATTGTTCCAGGGTTTTTAGCTGTACTACTAGGAAAAGGCATTTTATGAAGTTATTTTGAAAAATAAGTGTTATGGAAGTGGGACAGAGCTCTTGAATTTCGAATTTTTCTCTTGCTTTGCACAGTTCACATTGAATGGAAATATAGTTGCCAGTTCCACATAGCTTTAGAATCTTTCACAGTTATTACTGTGTTTGTGTACAAGACAGAAAAGCCTGATAAACTGTGAGGCCACTAGCATCTATTATAATTCAGCAGCAGAAGCAGAAAGATTAACGTGTGCATAAATAATCTGAAGTAAGAACACACTACATATAATGTGAATGTAAAATATTTTTCAGTTTGTCCATAGGAAAGAAAAAAAGAAGAATATGGCAATATGCTTGCTTTAATGTGTAGCAGCTAAAAAGCAGGCTTCTACTAAGAAACTGGCAATTTTGCTGCAAAATTTTAACTATAATAGAAAAAAAATACCAAACCAAAGAAACTAGCCCAAACCAAGCATTAAAATAATCGTGGAAACAAGGTACTGTCTCGTGCCATCTAAGTATTTAAGATCTATGTGCTTTCACACTGCAATTTACGATGAACTCAGTAGGAAGTCAATTTAGCTACAGGACTGAAGTGAAGAAGAAATCATAATCAGATTCAAATATTATTAAAAAAAAAGAAAAAGAGGAACTATTTCAACTGTATTATGTCTTCAGTAAGTGCTGGCTTAAAGCAAATGTAAAAGCACGAATCCATCTGAGTAACTATTTAGATTCAAATTTTAGAGAATAAATTCAGGCAACGATGTAGCTCCAAAGTATAAACACCTAAGTTTAGATAGCAACATATGAGGTCAGTGTCTAAGTTCTCATGACAGAAAGTAAAGAACTAGGTTTAAATTCACTAATGTAAAACTAGGCTTCCAATCACGGTTGAGATGTCCAGGACATTGAGGATATTCACATATGACTCAGAGTAGTATTCTTAAGTTTCTCTTAGATACTTTCTTTGTTTAGATTAGGCAGATGACATTACAATATCTAGGCATGATATAGAATAAAATTGATACGAGGAATAAGGTGAAATGAAGTATTCCTTTAGTGTACCTGCAACAAATAATATCAGCTGAAAATTGAGAAATCACTGGGAGAAAAGTATGCTAAAGGAAACTAGAGGTTCTTAATGAAATACAGCTATCACCAGAACTATTTGAATGACCTATAAGATGATTTACTCACTATTTCTATGCCTCCATAATACTCTGGAACACTAGAATAGAGAATAAAATTCTGAAGACCAAAATGAGCATCTCAGGATTTAAAATTTAAAATAATGGAAAAAAATCCCATGGAAGAACATTTATGATCCAGGTAGTTCATTGTTGATTGCTAATCATTTTCCATTGCAAAAGCTGATGAATTCCAACTTTATCCAAATGTGTTGGCTCAACACACTATTTTGTCTGATGGAATATGATATTTAGCACGGTACTCTGAGAGGGAATTTATTTCCTTTAAGGACATCAGAAAAAAATTCTGGATTGTTAAAAGAATATATGTGTTCATGTCAACATGTATGTGAATGCCAAGGAATGTTACTCATCCATGGCAGCTCTAAGGGCATCTCTCTAATACCAATAGGTGACAGAAATAAAGTAGGTTCTGTGTTGGCTAATCAAGTTTTGTTGACCAGCAGATCAATTTGTTGCAATATCTCTATGAATAAAGGATGACTGCACTTGAGTTATCTGTGTATTTATAGTTATTTCATTCCATTGAATGTTCTTCTTGTTGGGTTTTTTTTGGGGGTTTTTGTTTGTTTGGTTGTTGATTGTTTCATGCTTTTGGGGGGGGGGGGGGCTGTTCTATGTCAGCAATCTTTTGTTTCATCCTCCACCAAAGTGTATCTTCTGGTTAAGGAATGCAGTTAGGAAAGATAAAACTGTAGTGTCCACAGTAGCTAGTGTTCAAAAGAGATGGAAATCAAAGTGTGAGAAAGCCCAGGCAATAAAAGATCTAGACAGCGATCAGACAAGAAAAAAAAAAATAAAAGAAAACTGAAGAAAGGAAGAAATTGGAGCAGCTATTCCAAAAGTAAAGTATCCTCCAGGAATAATGGAGAACTTGGAAGCTATAATCAAAGTGATCTAAAGATTGTGCTTACTCTTCCACTGGCCTGTTTTCACGCTGGATTCGATTGGCATGTCAGACAGAAACAGAAAAGAAGCTCCAAAGGTTGGTCTGATTAGACAGTTTATGTTAGGTGAAATGCACTTTTGGTGTGACGTAATGGTTATTCTATCATGGTCTACTGACTTCTGCACTTTTCTGTCTTCAGGAAACGGACTTGCCTGTGGTAGGTGAGCTGAGGTACTGACAATCTAGGCTGAACAGTAATTTTGTATCAAAAGAATTAGCAGCCGAGGAAAGCAGTTGAGTCTGGCAGATGATTTATGTCTTAGATATTTTAGCAATGATAAAACTTTTTAGTTCAAACTTATAAAACTTTGGGAGGATGAAAGGGAAATTGTATGAACTTGGCTTTTTTGAACCTTCACTGAAACTGCGCTTCCATCCTTAAGTTAAAGGTGTATCTTAGATTTCAATTTAAATCTAGATTTATCCCCATGACAAACTTACTCCACACACTTTGAGAGTAAGAGAAGTTGCTGTCTTACCAAACCAAACTGCAAGAGAGAGTATTCTTCCCCTATGTCTCATCAGATAGGAAAATACTTTAGAAAACTGTCTTCAAAATACCTCTTGGTATTCTATTTGCAATAAGTATGTCACTATATTTTATTTCAGTAAATATATATTAAAATCTGATGTTTGACAGTGTTAGATATTAGCACTGAATTAAAAATACAAATAATATAAAGCATACTGTGCTTTTCACATAACATTAATTCTAAGTTACATATCAATTTAGCTATTATGGTTCCCATGTCAATTTATTTTCATATTCAGGATTCATCATGACTGGGGAATGGATCTGTTACCCTTTTTAGATTAAATATATTTAATTTTCGTCAAATAAGCTAAGCCACACAACTATTAAGGGACTGATGTTTAACTGCTGCAGAGAAGGAGTAAAAGCACAGCATAAGAGAAGAGTGGCAGTGGGACAGCATTTGTTTCTTGGAAGGTTGTGTAATCTGGGGTGAATTCAGCCTCCACTCCTCTTTTGACTGCAGAAACAGCATTCAGCATTGGTTGTCCTGTTGGGTCTGACTCTGCTTATGAATGGAGAGTGGCAGGAGATGGCAAACATACTGAATAATCCTGTTATTACTGGCAGCTGAACTATATCTCTTGTACTCCTTATTCCCTCTGGCAATGTAGATACCTGGGAGTAACTCAGTGGATATGAGAGTGAATAGGAGAGGTCAAAATGCAGTGCAGATATATATACCTCCCAGAAACACAGCCTTCCACACATATTTCGGAGACATGCTTCCACTAGTTCTTGAAACTGTGGCTCTAACATCTCCTGAAGTGCAAGTACAGACTTCACAATTATAAGGCAACTTGCATAGGACTCATTTAGCATTGTAGTTTATGAAATTAAATTGTATTTATCTAGTGTTTAGGCTCCACAATGCCTCTTTGACTGGGGAATAATTCACTCAGAGACCCAAGACAGAGCTGATCGATGCATGGGCCAGACCCTGGGAGATTCTAGAAGCAGTAGCTGTTTTCAAGTATTCCTTCATTACAGCAGCCATGATTTGGCCACGAGGATTTATTTATATAGCTTTTGTTTGTGTATTCACCTTATTGAACATGTAAAACATTGGATTAAGCCATAACAGGGCTAAATTATTAGAACATGAGCTAGCCACGGAGGTTAATGAAAACATAATTAGTACTGGTTGTGCTACATGCAGCTGGAAAGAGGGTCATAAATCCTATTAATCCTTCTTAGTTCGGGAATTATTGACCTGAAATACCATAATGGGTATGGTCTGTAGTGTCAGTGAAGTGCAAGTTGACGATATGTTACTGATCTTCATCCGTTTCGTTTTGAAAGTCGGGAGGGGAAAACTGAGGTAGTTTTGCATCATTGTGATGCAGCATAAGCAAAGGAAGTGGTGAACAACAAATGTTTAGTAATCGTTCTGTAGTGCCTTGCATGTGAGCCATAAACAGAGCCGTGTATAAATATCAAGCATATTATTCATGACAGACATACATTTTAAAGATATTTTATGCAGTTCTGCAGTGTAATATAAAGTTAGTAATACTTTTATAATAACTTATCTCACACCCAAAAAAGAAAAAAATTAAACAACAAACACAACTCCAAGTAGCCCATGTCATGAGATGTGAGTTGGCTAGGTATATCTAAAAATATTTCCCATGCCTAGTTATGGGATTAGAAATGGAAAAAAAAGGTAATGCCTAGCTAAAAAGGTTCCAAATAAAAAAAGAAAAATTGTTAATAAAAATAAAACCAAACCCAAGTCACACCGATATAACTCTATCTTTAATACGTGAATTAAAAGTTAAATATATTAGTGTGAGTTAATAGTTAAATATATTAGTACTTGCAGGCTTCCTGCATGCCTGATACACAGTTTAAGAGCATTAAGATGTCTCTTTATTTAGATTTCTTCTGACTGCTTGCACCTATTTCTATTTTTGATCTTTTTGTTAAAAATTGTCTCCCTTATTGTTCACTACCAGCTAATCTGAGAAGACTAATACATTTTAAAGGCTAATTTAGGCACTACACTAGTATTCATTAGAAGCAATTATAGAAACAATTAAGTGTAACTGAAAATAATTTTTTTGAGTCCACACTCTTTTGCAAGTGTACTAGGCAGCAGTGATTCTCTTTAGTTCAGTCCTGGAGACAAGAAAAATATTGCTAACATGAAGCAATGATCCCCTTTGGAATTTCATGCCTTTTTAAGAGGATTTTAGGTTTGCTATTCTAGCTATTTTATACAATTTATGAAATTTTGCCCCTTTCCTAGAGACAGACAGTTGTCTCTCCAAAATGTCAGCTAGGTTTTTTAAGATATCAAAAATCATGATGTCATTAATGGATTTGCAGGACTTACATTAAGAAATGCAATAGATAATGCATTCAGCTGACACATTGAAACACCAGTGTATTGGATTTGTGCCTTTAAGGGTCTTTGGTTGTTGTGGTCAGCCCTAGGGATGAGTAAATAGTTAGTGAATAAAGTTGCCCCTATGAAATTAAAGAAAATGTTAAATATATCCCCGGATAGTAATGAAGTCTTAAGCTAAAAGTAAATGTCCTGCTGTATTGCACTGCTCAGCAGGACAAGAGCAGTATTCTGGTATGACAAACTGCGGCAAAAGACAGCACCACACACACTAGAAACTTCTCCCTTTCCTAGACCCCTCTTATTTGCTTTGCTTGGAATCAGTAATGAAATAATAACTGAAATCATTGTCTTTCACATGCAGATCATATGAAATCGATATGATGGGCAAGACAAATTCCTTTTCGTGCCTGCATCCTCACTGCAGATGAAGATTATCAGGAGTGTACATTCCACTAAGCAGAATAGAAGTTTAAAATCAAATTTATAGTTTTAAATCAAGCTTATGACATTTCTCTTGTCATGAAGGATAAGATTTATCTTGTAATGGTAAAAAACGGGACCAGGTCATTCTAGAAGTCATTCTGCACACACTCTGCACAACAGAGTCTTGGTTGACTGGATAAGAACAAAAATTTTACACAGAGTTTTCAAGGAGTGGACATTGACTATACTGGGGAAAATTGGATGGTCTTAATTTGCAAAAAGATTAACCAGTGCTTTCCTCCTTGACTCTACAGCTGGTCTTTTAAAGAAAGGACCCTCAGTCGTGTTTGAAAGCTGCACTCTTTTTCAGCCAAAAATTGCAATCTGCTACTGGTCACTTGAAAAAAGAAAAAATTTAGAAGCACTAAAACAATTAAAAAATTCATCAAGCAAAAACATGGAAGTGTTTTGGTGAGAGGGAAAATACAGGGTAGTAAAAAATATCTTAAGAGAAAACTTGGGCAATTACCTTGCAGCTTTGAGTGAGTTCCATGCATCCTAGCAGAGTTCCAAGGGAGCAGAGGACCTGCACATATGAATGCAACTGCAGGATTGAGTCTGTCTGATGGGAAGTTTGTCTTCATTCCTGCTGTAGTTCAGTACAGTTCTACCATGCCTGAAGAAAATGGCATTGGTAAGACAAAGAAAAAGGAAAGATATGAACCTCGCAGAACCTGGCAAATACTTGTCAAACACAAAACTCTCAACTTAATTAAACTAGTTCTCAGTGTAAAATTAGTGTAAGCTTGAAAGCACTTTAGTATAAGAAAGCCAAGTATCTCATGCTTTATTAAAGTTTTAATTGAATTAGATGTTTCTAATTCATCTTTTCCTTCTATTTTGCATTCTAATTCTAATAGAAAACTTGTGAAAATTGTCTTCTAAAAGGGAATTTTATACTGAATACCTCTGTCATCTTAAGCAGTCTTTAACAAGTTATAATAATACTTTTTATACCTATATATTATAAACTTATGATTTTCTTATTGGATAATGCACTTTAAAAAAAAAAGGGCATGGAATTAATTCCTTCAGAACTGAACTTTATGCCTGAGTGAGCGTCTAAAATTTTGAAGACAACTTTAATGGTCTTGTTAAATGATCTCTGCCCAAAATAAATCCTAGATGAGTTCACAATATTTCACTTTGTCGGAGAACATTTTCAATATATACTAAAATATAATTAACTCTCTTAAAAAATTGTGCTAAGATCCACTTTACAATACAGATGGCTTAAGACTTTCAAAAAAGAATTTCTTCACAGAATAGGAGGTGGGCATCATTCTAAATTTTGGCAAGGTTTGAGGGGTTGACCGCATGTAATTTTTTTTTTTTCTTCTGGATTCACTCCATCAAGTCCATTTCTTTCCTGTGCTGGGGACCCATCGTGTGCTGGATGCAGCACTCCAGGTGGGGTCCCACCAGAGCAGAGCAGAGCAGAGCAGAGCAGAGCGGCAGAATCCCCTCCCTCACCCTGCTGGCAATGCTGCTCTGGATGCAGCCCAGGACACGTTTGGCTTTCTGAGCTGCAAGTGCACATTGCTGGGTCATGTCCAGCCCCCTCATCCACCAGCACCCATGAGTCCATCTCAGCTGGGCTACTCTGCATCTGTTTATCCCCCGGCCTGTGTTGATATTGGAGTTTGCCCCAACCCATCTACAGAGCCTTGCACTTGGCCTTGTTAAACCTCATGAGAAGTCCACTTCTTGAGCTTGCCCAGGTCCCTCTGGATGCTATCCCATTCTTCAGGTGTGTCAACTGCACCACTCAGCTTCATGTCATCAACAAACCTGCTGAGGGTGCACCTGATCTCACTGTCTCTGTCATTGGTGAAGGCATAAACCTTTACTGTTCTCCATGAGCATCTGTGGGACACTACTGGCCACCCATGCCCTTTGGGACATTGAGCCCTTGATCACTACCCTCTGATATAACCATCTGGAACTCCATCTAAGTGTTCTGAGTCACCACTGAGGAGTCAATGGTGGGTCCTTATAGACATGAAACAGAAGAGGCAACTGTGAACAGAGATAAACACTGCAGTATATATAAACTGTCATATATGTTCCCCAGGCAGCTAGATACAGCATTCTATTATTTCCCTATACTCATCACAGGAACAGTCTTCTGAGCTGGGAGAAAGGTGAGGAAACAGCTGCTGATTAGTATTGAGTTTTGTCCTGGAATTATTTCCAGTCTCGTGGTTGGTTTGTGTATTGAGGTGTTGTTTTGAGGTTTTTTTTCCCTTTCTTGTTTTAAATCAAATTAATTATAAACTAAAGATTCATTCTTAAAGAGATATTATAATTGATCTTTGAAGTGCTTATATACATGTATGTTCACAGACACATGCATATGTGAGTTGTCTATATAGGCATGTGAAATAAATATATATCTATATATGAGATATATGTAATAACATGCTACAATGCACTGTTTCACAGAATCACAGAATATGTGAAGTTGGAAGGGACCCAGAAGGATCATTGAGTCCAACTCCTGACCCTGCACAGGACATCCCCAAGAATCACATCATGTGCCTGAAAGCATTATCCAAAACACATCTTGAATTCTGGCAGACTTGGTGCTGTGACCACTTCCCTGGGGAGCTTGTTCCAGTGCCCAACCACCCTCTGGGTGAAGAACCTTTTCCTGATATTCAGCTTAAACCTTCCCTGACACAGTTCTAGCCATTCCATCGGGTCCTGTCACTGGTCACCACAGAGAAGAAATCAGTGCCTGCCCCTCCTCCTCCCCTCACAAGGAAGTTGCAACTGCAATGAGGTCTCCCTTCAGTCTCCTTTTCTCCAGGCTGAACAGAACAAGTGACCTCAGCCTCTACTCATAGAGGGCCTTCTCCTCAAGGCCCTTCACCATCTTCATGGCTTTGCTTTGAATGCTCTCCAATAGCTCGATGTCTTTTTTATATTGTGGCACCCAAAACTGCCCCCAGCACTCGAGGTGAGGCCGCCCCTGTGCAGAGCAGAGCGGGACAATCCCCTCCCCTGCCCGGCTGGCGATGCTGTGCCTGATGCACCCCAGGACATGGTTGGCCCTCCTGGCTGCCAGGACACTGCTGACTCATATTCAACTTGCCATTGACCAGGACCTCCAGATCCCTTTCCATGGCACTGCTTTCCAGTGTCTCATTCCCCAGTGTGTACATCTAGGGTTGCTCCATCCCAGGTGCAGAATCCAGGACTTTCCCCTGTTAAACTTCATATTATTGGTGATTGTCCAGTCCTCTGATTTTTCAAGGTCTCTCTGAAGGCAATTTGACTCCCTCTAACTAGCAGACTCTACGAAGGACAATTATGATATGTTTTGAGTAATCCCCACATTTGCTACATGTAGTTGGATAAAGATAGATGACAATTAAGAGCATGGGGGAAGTGTTAATTTTCTTTGGTTAAACTTCAGGTTTCAGTGGCTGCTACACAGGAGTGCAAGTTGCAACCTAAACATATTTTGTTCTTAGCCTGTAATAAATGCCTGAGCAGGCAATTTTGTGTGTATATAGTTTTCTCAATAGTGTTAGATAAAAGTTTACCCAGCCTATGTGGAATCCTCAAAAGTATGATCAGCAGATTCTGCAGTCACTTCTTTCTCAATACATTATGCAAACTCTTTGGAAAGGAGATTAGTTTCTTCCCAAATAGCAATGAGATGTTGTTTCATTAAAACAAGTTAATGAATTACTGAAGCAGCATTTTGTGGGCAAAGTTTGAAAAGACTTTTTTCATACTATTAGTGATTATAGACTAATATCTAAAGTATCTTCCCAGTTATGAAATGCTGACTTTCCACATTTCTTCCACAATCTATTGAAATAGTGCAGATCTAAGTCATAGAAATGTCACCTAAATGGTAGCATTTCTAGAAAGTTGAGTTTGGATTATGCTCTGAACATATGAAATATAGGTCTAAACCCTAAACATATTCAAGTTTTCAGACTAAACTCTAGAAAATACTAGAAAATATAGGTCTATACTCAGTCCTCATCATTCAGAATAGGACAGAATTATTGTATTCACACATTCTTATAACATTCTATTCAATTATCTTTCTTTTTTCTTCTTACAATATGTTTCTTTAGCAATCCCAGCTTTGCTGCTCAGCATTCCTGGGAATTGAATCTGTGTTTAGGTCTTTCAAATGAAATCATTAAACCTGAAGTTGCGCCACAAGCTTATTCTAAAGGCTGATTGCACCCAGGGCTGCAATGATTGCATGACAGAGGAAAATATTGCTTAGAATTCTCTGGTCCTCTTCATGGGAAGTTGATTTGATACATCAATGTTTTGGCTCTCCAGAGAGAATGGTCTGTAAATTTTTTTGGTGTTAAGACAAGATTTTACTTCAAAGCACAGACTACGCATTGTGGAAGATCAAGTCTTACTGTGCTCCAGCAGGCTGCTTTTTATTTTAAGGACCAGTTGCATTACAGTTTTTTGTTAGTACAAAATTCTTGTTTGCCATAGTATCTTATGTATCCTACACAGCAGACTTTTTACCTATCTTCTATTAAATAATTGCATCAATTGGCTTTTATCTTCTAACTCCAGAGATAAGAAAGAACACTTTTAATTGTAACAAACCTTCATCCTTTCTATAATTGCCAGTTAGAAAGTACTATAACCATACACTACCAGAAACCAGGTACTCCATTAAATATACATCAGACAGACTAAAATATGGTTCCTAAGCTTCTAGAATCTACAGCAGTTTAGATTATGTTTTGATAAAATGTATAGAGCACACACTTGTAGTTGGTAATATACCTGCAAGATATTTGGAGAAATGTAAGTTTTTAACAATCTTCTCCATTACACTGATAAGTAATGGAGAAGTAATTTACACTCTCAGTGGGCTTATATCTTCTTTACAGAATACAGCTGACTTTTGTACCATGAAATACATTTTTTTCTAAATTAAAACTCTGCCTTAATTAGACTCCTTGACTCTTAGAACCCAATGCCTATATATTATTCATATAAGCAATATGAAACATACCAACATACATGATTTTTGAGAAAAAAAGTTCCTTAAAAAATAGAAATATACTTTTAACTAGGCATATCTCTTTATCCCTTCAATTCAGTTTAGATTTGAAGACTAATGTCACAAGTTTGCGCATGTCCCAGGATGAGTTTTCATAGGACCTGGCATGAACAAATTCTAGAGACCACTGCAGGATTCAGTGTATTGATGCAGAACTGCAATTTAAAGCAGTAGCAAGGTCATTAAGGGTTATTCGTCAGTCGTCCCTAATGAGCTGCTCAGCCTTTTCAGCATTCATGTGTGTTGCTGCTGACACAGGTCTCCCAGATCATGGTTTGTCACAATTGCTAGTCTCACCTGACTTGAAATGTTTCAGCCATCTGTACACATTTCTCAGTTTCATGGCTTCAACCTTGTACAGTTTGCATATTCTTATGAACCTCTTTACTGCCTGAACTTTCTCTCTGTAAAATTTCTTTCCTTACACATTGCTATATATGGTGTCAGTAATGTCCCTTAGAATGTTCAGTTCACTGGAACTCAAACATCTGCTTTAGAGACCCTCAAGAGATGAGAAGATATGTATGCAGATTCGTGAAAATACTTAACTCTGAACACGTTGAGAAGACTTTTTGTCTCATTTTAATGTTAAAAGGCTTATGACACTCAAGAAATTTTAATAGATGTGTTGGCAACTGAGTACATCAGAGCCACTCGCTCTCTCATTTCTCCCCCTGCCTACTCCGCAGGTTGAATGGGGAGGAGAGCTGGAAAAGAAAACAGTAAAACTCCTGGGCTGAGATAGAAACCATTTAATAATTAAAATAAATTAAATATAATAATAATAGCAATAATTTTAATGAAAAAGGGGAAGAGAGAGAAAGGAATAAAACCCAAGAGAAACAAGTGATGCACAATACAATTGCTCGCCACCTGCTGACCAATACTTAGCCCATCCCTGAGCCACAATTGGTGCCTCCCAGTCAACTCTTCCCAGCGTACATAAGGGGAGTGATGTCCTATGGTATGGAATATTCCTTTGGCCGGTTCAGGTCAGCTGTCCTGGCTATGGGGCCTCACAGCTTCTTGTGCACCTGCTCGCTGACAGAGCATGGGGAACTGAAAAGGTCCTTGACTCAGAGTAAGCACTGCTGAGCCACCACTGAAACATCAATGTATTATCAACATCATTCTCCTATTGAATCCCAAACTCAGCACTGTACAGGCTACTAAGAAGAAGAAAATGAACTCTATCCCAGTCTAAATTAGGGCACATGACTGATCTAAGTGACCCATGGTGCAGTTACCCCACGTTCCCATAAACCTATTTTATTCAAATTGACCATCACAATCACTCTAAATTAAAATTATTATTAAAAAGGAACATATGCCAAATTGTTAATCTACTTTTTTTGGATGGGTAAGAGAATCAAGAGGTTGATAGAAACCAAGTAAAAAATTTAAATAAAATAGTCCTTCTGGAACCACAGAAACTGAAATTAAATAGATCAATGAAAAAACCAGAATGTATAAATAAATAAATAAATCTAAACCAAACAAAATATGCCAACTGTTGCCTTGAGAAGACAAAAAAATGTATTGAAGAGAAAGATATCTGGATCTTGATTTGTTTCAAATTTTCACTCAAGGAGACGGTAAGAGAGAGAGGAGGGAGAAAACATCTAAAGTATGCTGGAGACAGAGAAGGTGATGTATATATATATGTCAGCTCATATGTTTCCATTTTTTTCTGTACTATTGGTGCCATACATGAAGACAAAATAATTTTAACTTGATTAGTGAAAATAGAACAGATTTTGTATTTCCATGGTGAAATGCGTTATCAATTAAAAAAAAAAAGGAAAAACAAAGAACTTAAATCCTAATATTCTTCATCCAACTCCAGCTGTTAAAATCCTGTGATGAGGGTACCGGTAATTCAGATATTTGTATATGCTTCCACAGATGTATACTGGTTTTATTTGTATGCGTCCCCTTAATAGTATAATCTAAATGCATTTTACTTGATAAGTTTTTATGCAGATCTTACAACACATTTTTCTACCACATGTTGGAACATTTGCACAAAAAAAATCCCATCTTTATGTTTGAAATTTATGGGAACACAATTAAAATGAGAGGGGTCCAAAGGTATCAAGATAATTACATTTTTCTAATCTTACTAAACAAGATAAATTACCTGCAGGCCCTCTTATAAAAGATGAAATCTTCATAATAAGTGAATTAATCAAGCAGCAGCTTGCTACTGCACATGCATTTATAACAGGAATGATTCAAAGACTTATTTTATGGGGAAATTAATGGAAACAGGCTTTTCATTCTTCTGCACCAATTGAAAACCTCAGCAACCAGCTGCCCACTTGTCAAGAAAACAGAAAGAAGCTGGAAACAAAGATAAATAAAAACACCTTTTTCCTGGCACTTTTGAAGAGAAAAAGCAGCTCTCATTTACAGCAGCCATCTGTTTGTTATTTAATATGGGTGAATTACATGCTGTAATGAGTTTGTTTCTGCATCACTCAGTGCAATGGAACACAAGTTCACTCTCATAATGTGCAGCAGTTTTTAAAAGCTAATCATTTAATTGGACACAATAGTCAATGACAAATGGAGATGTAAAAACTCAGCCAGCTGTAGAGTGAATATGTAATCATTGTGAAATCATATTATTTTACATGCATGAAGACTCTTTAATAGTGGCTGATGTTGGTCAGCACTATAGACTCTGAAGAATGGAAGAAACATGATGAAAAGCAGCATTTCAAAACCATTCTTAATATAATTGGACTGTATTCAGGCACATGCTCTATCTGCTATTAGGTTTAGGTACTTTATCATCTCCAAATTATTTAGTGGCTTCTCCCAATTTTTGTTTATATTTGCTTTCAACATTTATGGTTCAGTAAGCATGATCTACAGTTTGTTAGGAGTCATCTGACTAGTTCTTCTTCAGACTGCCTTATAGTTCCCACTGACTTGCTGCTTGTTTTATTTATAATGCTACACTAAAATAAACACAGAAAAGTGGAAGAAATTAATATCAGGGACAAAAATGGATTCAGGGAATCTAGACTTTGGTTTAGATGGTTTTTATCTTGTGGTAAGGGATTTATCTGTTTTCAGAACTTCTTAAGGAAGCAAAGAAATAATTTTTGTTTAGACATGTCATAGATTCAGCCAGTCTGTGGGCTTTAGCCAAATTCAGTAGAATGTAACCCTTTTCTGATGTACTAAATTTATGAATTCTTCACTTCTGAAGACTGACTAAGCATAATATTTTGGCTTCAAAATAAAGCAAGAAAAGCAAGTTTAAGGCTGATATATACCTCTGGATAAGGCAGGACAGATCTGCTTTCTTTTTTTTTTTTTAACTATTAAGAGAAGCCAGCTTGAACAAGGATTCAATTGATGTTAAAAGATTCAAAGGCTTAAAGAGATTAGATGAATCACAACAGCTTTCTGACAGCATGTTTGAATGTGTATTTCTATCCAGTGTCTCATTGTTGCATGAAATCCTGTGTACTGTAGGGTGAGATAAACAGATATATCCAATATGTTTTAAAATATGAAGAGATAAAAAGTGAGAAACAATACTCATATATAAAGTTGAAGCGATTCATTTTATTTCCTCCTTCACAATTTTAAGGAGTTCAAGACAGAGGAAAAATCCCTCAAAGAATGAAAATGGTATCACCTCAGCAGCTTTGGGACAGGGTACTGAAAGTAACAACAGAGGTTTAAGTACCTAGAAAACAGGGGAGGAAGTGAAGCTACAGAGTAGAAGAGTGACAGATCTCCTTAGACATAGAGAGAACATGGAAAACAGCTTACTCATGCCAAAAACATCCACTGAGAAAATACAATAAAGAGAAATACAAATACTGCAAACTGGAAAAGCTTTTGAAGCACACATCACAAACACAATTAGTAGAAAGGAAATGTCACACAGTTCCTAGTGGATGACTAAAAAGCAGGAAAGGAGAGTAAATTATAAAGTACTTTCAAAAACAATATTTGGAACTCATGTTAACAAGAGCCAAATATGTTAAACTTATTAATGATGCACATAGGATGGAAGGCACCGTCACTTACATGGAGCAAGTACCGTTTAGAGTGGCAATGTCCAAAGGAAAGCCAAATCTGTCATAAGCTCCCATGTGGCTGACTTTCTTTTTTTAAAGATAATGAGGAGAAGTTCTTCATTTAGTGCAGACAGGCTGAACAGTCACACCACTACTCCCTCACCTACTGCAACATGATGCTGTGCTAAACGGCTTCTGCTGCTTCTAAAGCTCAGTCCCTTCATCTGTAATCCTATCATCTCCAGTAACAGCAGTAACAAGAGCCTAAATATGACACTCTTAGTGGTGGGTGGGAGGATAAATGTAGGTTGTATCTATATAAAAGGATTATGGGTTCGAAGTTCAATCATGAAAGGAGAAGAGTGATTGCATGAAGATGGGGTGAAGGAAAAGGCTGTGTGTTTGGCATAGTGCAGCCTGCAAGGTGGTGCCAGACCCTCAGATCTGAGTCTACAGCTGTTGTGTTCCCCCCAACTTTAGAGAGAAATTATTAATACCATATTCATAAGAGCAAAATGACCAATTTCAGGAAACCAATGTCCCATATGTTTTGGGTTTAACACCAGATTCCAGATTTTGAGGAAATAGATGATGAAATCTACAGAAATCCTAATGACTGTCTTTTTTTCCTGCAAGAGAAATAGAGTAACACAGTGCTATCTGAACTGATGTCCTCACCCACTCTACAATGATACCAAGTCTGTGTATTACTTCAGAAGGTTTATCTGAAGATTGAAATGCACATAATGGACCTACGTGTTTCATGGGCATTTCATTTCAGAAGAAAAATACCAACACCAATCACAGCAGAAAAATTCTTAACAAGAGGAATATCAACAGTTCTATGAGGATTGCCCATTTGAATTTTAAGGAATATTGCTTATTGAAGAAGTTATAAGGAATCACTGTTCATCAAATATGGAACTGAAATTTTACTAGCAAGCTATCTACATATGATGAATAAATGTAAATGATAGCAGATATCTAAATCATATTTTATATTGACAGAACATAAATGCAACTGAAAGTACATGATTTTTCAAATGAAACTGGCGGTAATAATATTGTATTACTCTTAGGTTATTACTTTGTATCATTGTAGCCTTACCTTGTTTTGTTCAGACAATCATGTAAGACTATTAAAACAATGGCACTTTTCAAAGGGCAGTGTATTTCAACAGGTTAATGTAGACTTTATCAGATTAATTTCATCTTTGAACATGTTTCTGCAAATTTCATGCTGAAGAAAATATCCTATAAAAAGATTCCTATGTCAAATTAAAAATTATATCTATTATTTTCCCCATTTATTTTAAAAGAATTTTAAAATCAAAACACATACTTTAGATAATTGTGCTTTTGAATTTTCCCTGTCTCCTTTCCTCCATTTTCCCCTCTCATTTTTCTGTCACTTCTGTATGGACAAGAAGTCAGTAATAAAGTGCTTTACTCCCACATACTTCCTAACTTCTGCTGGTAGTTATCATATTTGATATGAAAGAATGTAAAAAAAAAGTAACTTCCCTTGAAGTGCAATCTTAGAACACCAACATATACAAAGTCTTTGTAAGTTGTAAAGAGTTGAGCACCAATGAGCCACAAATATTTCAATGACCTCCATCATAAACCTAAATGGGTTCTCTTGATGTAATAAAAGGCATTAAAATTTCCTCAGAAATCCTGATGGAAATCTTGCACATCAACAATACAGATTCCTCTACTTTTATCATACACACTTGTAGAACTAGTGGCCATGAACTGCTGGTCACTTCCCGAAGTTGTTTGGTAGTAGAACAGACAGGAATGTATTGTCAAAGCTGCACACAGATTGCTCTGCCCCCATTGAAACTGACTTGAATCTACCAACATCTAAGTAAATAGGTTTTTGCTTTTTGCCTCTGTTACTCAACCTTACCATAGATATACAGAGAGAATGATAAGATTGCAAAGATGTACAAAGACTATTCCTTTTGTGAAGCTTCATGTATAGGTCAGTGGTGGGTAGCATAGCCTTGGTATAAATATCAAATTAGACCATGGGTGCAATTCAATGCAGTTCTTAGAAGTGGCGAGATGTGAGCTGATCTTGGTACTCCTTTCTAACACTTGATAGTGTTTAAGTGGCTTGATTTATATTCATGTCAAAATTATCTTTAAAACTTACTAACATTTTTAAAATGTTTGAGCATACACTCGTGTGTTCTTGAGGAAAGTAAAAAAAATAGAAAGAGTTGGCCAAACAAGAAAGAAGCACAGGTTGATACACTGGGAAGAGAAAGACAAAACCAAAACCAAAACCAAAATATAGTCTGCAAAATTGGAAGCATATATTTATTACAAGAATATTGAGCCACTTTCCTTCTAGGCAGTTTAACCATGCATCCAAGCATTGGAAATGATCCACTATATTTTTTTAGAAAACTTCTGGAATTTAATTCTTCTGACCAAATGTGGTCATTGGCAATGCAGACACTGGCATCATAACTAGGCTTTTTTATAGTCAATGAATGATTAGTGCTCATCATTACTTTTTGCTCTTTAAGAACTGCCCAAATATTACAAGTGTAAAAAAAATTGAGGCTTTTAAAGTGGATGCTAGAGATATAAATGAGAAAATCCTTCTTCCTGAGTGCCTGAAAGCTAATAAAAAAGTTCCTAAAATAAAAGCAAGGCAACTATCCTTTTTTTTTTTATTAATCTAGGACTGGGACTGAAACCAAAAACTTTGGAAGCTAAGTCATACTTCTGAAAATGGGCACTGGCTCATCTGTTCCACAATCTGCTGACATAGGTTTTATTCTATAAAGGTGGGAGTTTAACCTCTAGGCACCAACATCTCAACCATTTATGCTAAGTTTTCTTTTTGTATTCAGTGAAGAGGAGCATACACTGCTAAGGAGTGATTTATCTTGAACCAGTGTAAACATCTGAAATGTGTCAGCTGAATTGACCCAAGAAGTGTGTGTTTCTGTTGTCTGCTTATAAAAACAGTTTAGACTAACTTAGAGGGAGATGTGTCTCCTGTAGGTGTCTCAAACTGTATTAGAGAAATTCGTACAATAGAAATTATATAAAGCTTTTAGCTTTGCAGCAGTGCTAAAATCACTCAACTAAAGTGACAATTAAGTTCAAACTGGGAATCTGCACTGCCAGGCTAGAAGCAGAGATTATTTTAATTAAATGCAAGGGACTTTTTCCATTTCTTCACATTCTTCACTTGTCTTTTATCAGCTGTGTAGGTAAGATGTCAATATTCACTCTACCAAAGACAAGGAGTTAGAGCAAGCAAGCTATCTAGTTTGGTGAGGAGGACATTACAGTAGAATAATCAGAAACCTGGATCTTGTTCCACAAATCTTATCATAGTTCTAATATTGTTTACATATTTTTATACGGAAATACAAAATACGTAGCCAGTCCCTTTATTGGGTCTGGGCCTTACAATCAAAAACAGAACCAAATGTGACAGGCAAGTCTCAATACAAGGGTGACAAAGATACAGATGACAGCGATGGGTATCTAATATTTTGTAATCTCCAAGGGTTTCTTGCTGTTGTAATTTTTTTTTTCAGATTATAAAAAATGAGATACTGATGAATCACCAACAGGCCTCTTGCCTAGAAAGACCGCTGCTTCTTAAGACTTGTTTGGGTAAAAAAAAAAATCAGAAGAATTTTATGTATGTATTAAAATATGTATCATGTTATATTACAGTTGATGTTACTGCTTATTATGAATCTGTAAAAAACAGAGCAAGCCTGTTCTAGATAAGTCAGCAGTAATGTTTAATGATATTTGAACTGACATTTTGCAGACACCTCAGATTCAATTAGATTAGCTATTTCAGTATCCTTTGAAAATTGTAAACATTTCCCCAAAATGTGTTCTATATATTGTGCATTATATGACACGATGTTACTTTTTAAATTCTGGTAAAAGTATAAACAAATGCGATCCTTTGTTTAGACACCAGTATGTGCTGCCTATAAACTTTCATGCCACCTGCAAGAATCTGAGAGCAGAATTCATAATGACATAGACACTGCCTAATCTAGGGTAAATCTTTTACTCCCTTCTAGTGGGATCTTTATCAGCAATGACCCAGAATGACAACCAATCATTGGAACAAAAAGCTCGTATACAGCGACTGAATCGTGCAGTGAGTCTGTCCTCCTCCCACTTGATGGGTACATCTCTATTCTCAAAATGTTTCCAACTGAGTGTTTGGACACATTATGCTTAAGTCTTCCACAGATGCAGAGAAAAGGGAGGCATTGTATTTCCATTTTCGGTGTCTTTATCTTTCCCTCCTTAGAATTACATGGACAGAATGTTAGCTAGTGTGAGTATCTGCAGCCCTAAGCAGCCCAGTGTGAAGCATTTTTCTCACTGTTGTCTGCAGAGAGGAAAGCTTATGGCTGAGAGTTTTTTGCATCCCAATTATTTTTAGAAGAATTTTTTTCATAAACCAGACTTTAGTATACATACACCTACTTGTGTTCTTATCTACCTTGACAAAAAGTGTTTTATGAAATCCTTTCAGTGCTGTAGCAGAAAATTGTCATGAAGTTACCTCACAGTATTTTATTTCATTATTTATAATTTATACCTCTGATCTCTGCCTCCAAATAGTGTTCTTCTATTATGAATTTATTTTAGGATCTTTATCCTTTAGTGTGTTGTGAAAACATCCTGAATTACATTGTAATGATTTGTTTTCTGTCATGTAATTGTTATGTTATAGGTGAAACTGTGAGTGACCTTAAGTGAAACTAAGGAATGAATGAACAACCATATACCCTCTGTCCTTCAGTGGCAGCATAATGAACCTTAAAACATGGAAAAGAACATGGAGTGGCAAATGTTATATTTTCACCTGGGGTGAGTAATTCTAGGGGGTATTGAAAGGACATACATAAGGCATATATGGAACCTTAATTCTGCTGTCTGTAATATGCCAAACAGGGCAATTCACAAGGGAGAAGATAAGCCATGTATTATAAAAGGCAGCAGTAAAATGATTTCTCCCTACAGCAAAGGGAAAGCAAAAAAAGAATGGCTACTGTCTGTCCCTGGCCTCATCCTAGCACAGGGCTAAGTTTAAAAGCTTGGTCTTCCTCTCTGTGAGTACAGTTTTTAATCTGTTTTAGCTGCTTTGCCCTTGGAGTGAATTAATAAATTTTTCTGATGGAAATAGGATGTCCAAGAATCTGTCTGACTAATGTGATTACTAGGAACAGTGGTGGAATTTTGTCTTAATAGTTGTTCACAACAAATACAAATTAAATAAGGCAAATAAAAAATAAAAATAAAATTATTAAAAGAATACAGAAGCTAAACGAAAGCAGGAATAACAAACAAAAATTTAAAAACCCAAACGACCAGTAGAATCAACAGATTTGCTGATCTGCTCAGTTTTACAATGGAACTTGGGGGGTATGTGCTGAATTTTGGCTATTTTATGTCTGTAGTTATAATGGAGAGATGATATAGACTATAGTAACTTATGGGGTTTATCTCATACATGTGAGTGCCTCATAAGTTATTAGTACCAGAAGCCATAATGAGTTATGTCACACTTCTCTTGCATAGCCTGCAAAGATTGTAACTCACTCTAAGCCATGAGCGATATCATTAACTCAGCACATTTTCAGTCTTAGAGATTGTATCCAGATTTTGAGAATTTTTCTTATACTTCACCAACGATGCATGAAAACTAGTAATGAATATGAGAATGTAAGGCTGATGCAAATAGCCAAGGAAATACTTCTTTCTCTTCATTTTAATTCAACCAAGGACTAAGAAACTCCAGAAGTTTACAAGATCTATTCTTAAAAGTGTAAATTTTTCAAGATGCAAGGTATCTACTGTTTCTCAGTGGCTTTCGTAAGACCTGGATATTGTTTTGCAACTAAGAGATTGTCTTAATTCTTTCAGCAGCATGAATTTATGATCCAGACACTCTGAAACCTAAAAACCTTTGATCCCAGTGCATCCTACCTCTGAGTGCCCTTTCCTTTTCTATTTATTCTGTCTATAATATTTTTTAGGCTACAGCTGAAGATCAAACTGGCTTATTAAATTTCTCATATGGAGATAACACTATATATTTAAAGGTAGTGAAAACTGATTTTAGAATACTTATAAGGAAGATGAGTTGACTCAATTTTCATTAGCAATCACTGTATATAACTGTATGTGTTTAGTCTCATCAGCTAACTGCTAAAGAATAGTCTCAGTGGAATAATTCATGATTTACAAAGAAGTAAATGAAAAAAAGAATGATGACTGGTAATTTCAGCTTTTCTAAGGAAAGTAACGAGAATTTCTCCTCACTACAATTACAAGTATTTCAGTATGTTGAAAAGGAAATCTAAAGTTTATGCAGAATTACACAGGTAGTTGTTGTTACTGTTGTATTGTTTTTGTGGGGGAGACTCTATTAGCGTGTGATTTCACATGGAGTACTCTAGCTACAAGTTCCCAGTTATCCTTCGGGGTTTTGTTTTTGTTTTTGTGGGATTTGTTTGTTTGTTTTGTTGGTTTCTTTTTCATTTTTTGTTTTGTTTCATTTGTTTTAGTTCAGTAGTATAATTTAGAAAAATAAGAATTGCCAAATTATCTAACTAAATCAGTACAAAACCTCCCTAGCACTTGAAAAAAATTCTTGTGTTATCTGAAATTTCTTGCCCTTCTCGTTTTTATTATATCTCTGCTTTTGTTATATCTCTGATCATTTGTCCTATGTTTCAAAGACCAAGAGCTTATGATTGGTTTCTTGCAGTGTTGTCAAGTACAATTCAAAGGATTTACATGATTTTAAAAAATGTATTGACACAGGAATAAAGAAATTGTATTTCAGTTCCTTCCCTGACAAAGGAGTATATGATCCAGATAACAAAATGTACAGCTCAGAACTGGGGCTTTTAATATTTAGATTTTTAGGCAGACTGGCTATCTGGTAAGGGTTCACATAACAGGCCAAAAGGGTGGGCATCATTCACAGAGTCTAAAAATCACCAAATATCATTTACTAAATCAGGTACCAAATATGGGCATTTCAATCCAGCCTGGTGTGTTTTCTCCAGAAGAGAAGAGGGAACCCATCTGAATTGAGTTGCTGTGTGCTCTTGGCTCAGAATAGTCCTTCAAGTTGTTCTTGTTTTTACTGAAAAACAAGTGAAGTCCCATCCTTCAGGAAACAAGGATACTACCAGCTTTTACTGAGAAACTGGGGACAAGAGGTCCAAAAGTTTGGTCTGCTCTAATCAAGATTTGGGTTGTATTGTTAGTTTTTGTAACTTTTTAGGGAGGTGGAAGTTTCGGAAAAGAGAAAAAGAGAAAAAAAGAAAATTAGTAAAATAATGAGCTAGAAGAGAATCTAGCATGCAGCTCTTTTAAGTCAACAGACAGACTAGCTTGATGCATGGTACTATCTGACATTATTAGCAACAATGAGAATATTTCCCAAGAATCTCCTAGATGTTTTTTACAGTGTAATCTAAAGCAAATGAGATGAGAAAATAAAGACCATGCTTACAGGTCGTAGATAAATTTGTTAATAAGACAGTAAATAGTTCCACAGGTAAAATATAAATCCTTAGGAACCTGGAAAATCCAAGAAGATATTTATAAGACCAACCAGATTCACTTTTTTAAAAAATCAAAGTACAGCATTTCTGACACATTTAATGAAGTTTTTGTTTAAATGTAAGTAAATTTAAATATAGATAAGTATATGAAACGAAAAAATATCAAAGAAGGGTGAAGTAGGTACATGTCAAGTGGTGCACTCTTCTGTTGACTAACACTTTCAGGGAAGAATTAGACTTTTTGATTCAGAGGAAATTAAACAAATATTTGAATATGCACAATCTAGTTTCATCTAATTTATGTTTATACATAGTACATTTTCTCTGTTAAAAAAAAAGATTAATCAATTAATTAAAACTTTCCATGCTAAAAAAAAAATTTAAATCAATCTATTTATTCCATTTTTATTGTTGTTAACTCTCTTATGTAAGACATCAACGGAAGTAATAGAATTTTTATAGAGTTAGCAAACTTGGGTCATCTTGCTGGGTGAGCAGATATATATATACATATGAAGCTTGCCAAACCTGTGAGCCGTGATGAAGGAGCTTAATTAAAGTTCCTGGACAAATTAAAAGTGAAAAAAATAGAACAGCAAGAAATGCATTAATTAAGAAAACCTGTATCTTAAAAAGAGCAGACCCAAGGGTATCAGTACAGTAATAAGTAACAGCAGGGGTGACCATCAGACAGAAGACAAAATAGAGTAATATGGAGTAAGAGAGCAAGCTGTCCAGGTGTAAAGCTGTTATGAAGTGCATGACACTATGGCTCAAGATTAGCACTGAAGTGCTGCAAGTGAGTTCTGTGGCAAAAGCTATCCTTTAGCTGTGTCCGGGAAAGGTCCCATGAAAGTATCTGTTTGAACTCAGAATGATTTTTGTTTATCTTTGTCACAGCAGTACTGTAATTCTATGCTCCTGTGTGCCTCTTCTTAGACTTTCAGATCCCTTTAATAAATAAAAAATAAGGTGTATATTTAATGCAAAACAAATAAACAGCATTCTGTTCCAGTGAAGAGAATACATTTCTGAAACTCTGAGATTTTTGTTTAGTGTTCATTAGAAAATATGCTTTGAAGGATATTTTTGCATTTTGGTCTTCACAAAAACTGGTCTGATTTGTATCTTCTAGATTCCCTGTATTTTCTTAAGGACTTTTTGAAGATTTTCTCATTTTCTTATGAGTTGGTGAGGTTTTATCCTGCTTCCCCTCCAGCCCTTCCCACTGTGCCCCCCAGCCCTGACAGGTTCATAGAATCATAGAATTGTTTGGTTTGGAGAAGACCTTTAAGATCATCAAGTTCAGACACTGACCTAGCAGTGCCAAGAACATTACTAAGCAATGTCCCTAAGTGCCACATGTACATGTCTCTTAAGTACCTTCAGAGATGGGACTAAACTGCTTCCCTGGGCAGCCTATGCCAATGCTTGACAACTCTTTCAGTGAAGAAGTTTTCCCTAATAGACGATGTAAACTTCCCCTGACACAACTTGAGGCTATGTCCTTTTATCCTATCCAGCAAAATGGACCAAGTTCGTTAGCTCTATAAGAATTCTATTACTTGGGAGAAGAGACTGACCTCCACCTAGCTACAAGCTCCTTTGAGGCAGTAGAGAGTGATAAGATCTCTCCTGAGCCTCCTTTTCTCCAGGCCAAACCACCCCAACTCCCTCAGCCGCTCCTCCTAATATTTATGCTCCATACCCTTCATCAACTCCTTTGCCCTTCTCTGGACACACTCCAGCACCTCAATGTCCTTCTGGGCCCAGAACTGTGCTGAGTAAAGAGGGACAATCACTGCGCTAGTCCTGCTGGCCACAGTCTCTCTTGATACAAGTCAGAATACCATTGGCACACTCCTGGTGTTGACCAGTTCCTCCATGTCCTTTTCCACTGGGCAGCTTTCCAGACAATGTTCCCCAAGCCTGTAGTGCTGCATGGGCACCCAAGTGCAAGACCTGGCACTGGTCAGGAGTGCATTACTTGACTATATTGATCCATTACTCTGGGTAGAATCTACAGATACTCACCATAATTTCTCTCTAGAGGAGAAATATATAATTCTAGAGATTGGGTCATTTAATTTTCCTGTATACATATTTCTGTCTGTAATGGGTGGTTCATTAGAGATGTTTACACTGTTTCTGATGCTCGTTGAGAGTAATTTCATGCTGTTTCATGCTAATGGAAAGCTGATGAAACTTTGCTGTTTCAAGCAATTAATATTAACAATTTTTTATCACAACTATAATTGTGATTCTGTTCTGTGGTGACAGCAGCTGTAGTGAGACTGTGGTAAAGGCAAAATAGGCAGTGAATCAGAGACTATTTTGTAGTCCCTAATTATTTCCTGCCCTGAATACAACTGCTTTGTTTATGCACAGAGATGGCTATGATTTGATACAATATAGAGAAATTTTCAGAAATCATTTGAAAGGGATAATATTTATCAAATCAGGAAAGAAATTCAATTTTAATTGTGGTACTTTTAATAAGCTGTTGAATTTTAGACAACTAGTCCTGCATCTAGTTAAGATTAATTGTTAAGCTGATTTATGTAAAAATTATAATAAAGCTGTGTCACTTGTTTCTTTTCCTCACATTCTTCCATGAGAGAGACAGGACTGGAGATGGTAAATGTCCCTTGGTACCACCTATACACATTCATCGCTATTTTGTCTGATTCTGCTTTCATGTTTCTCCTATTCTGAAGCAGTTGAAAATCCAGCTAGTACGATGGTGTAAGCATAATATCCTTGTCAGGATGTCCAAGAACATTTCTTAATGTGTTATTTAACATTTTACTTCATTATGTACCTAAAATGATAAACACTAACATTGCAGATCTGAAAGAACTTATTTTCTGGAGTTTTATTTTCTCATGGACAGCACAAAAAAGAATCTCATTTTTTGAAGGTCATGTGACATATATACCAAATAGGTATAAACGTGACTTCTTTTTCAATTTGTTTGTAAACCTTTTCCCCTCGTTGCTTAAATCCAATATTTATTTTAACCTTGAGCTTCTTAAAACCTGAAGCAGAAAGCTTCAAAGTGTTATAAAAACCATATCCTTTTTAAATCTTACTCATTTGAATGCAAGTGCCTTACAAGCTCAAACAGTGTTGGTTGTTCTCATTGAAGTTTATAATGCCTTAGATATTCAAATCAGCTTTATGCCTTCCATTTGTTATGCAGATTTGAAAACTTTATATATCACATGGTTTATCTACATTAATACAGCTTTCACTAACAGGACTTACAGGAATAGATGTATACTCTAAAGATGCACATTTTTAGTACCTTGAATTATCATAAAAACATAAAAATAGTGTGTATTGCTGTACTCTAATCAGACTCATTTTTATGTGTTTGTTGAAAGCCCTTTTACTTTCCACTCTGTGTCTGGAGGTCTGTGTATAAAACCGATTCAGAAAAAAACCAAAGTGAAGACACCTGCTGGCTTATAACACAAATACTAAAATATCTTAGAGCCTGCTGAAAGGAGAATTGGAACAATATGTCATTACTGAAGGCTCACTTGCAAGTTCTAATGTATTATAATGAAAACAGTATGACAAACCTAATGAGACAGTGAAGATTTGGGTAATTGTTCCTACAATGTATGGTAACTTTTCCAGCCGTTATTGGCAAACATAAAACCTAATGAGATTTTATTAATTTAAATGCAGTACATCTGCAAAGCATTTCCTTAGTTGCAGTCTCCTCTGCTAATCTCCCTTCCCACACGTACTTGATCCTTTTAAGTTAATTGTTCTGCATAGTACACTTTCTAAACAAAACACACAAAGCACTTACCATAAATGTGCATTAACTTATTTTGCCAGGCTTACTTTTTGTGGGTACACTTCCACATTGGTTGGATAGACTAGAGCTTCTTTCCTCTCTGAAAATATGTATAGTGAAACTTGTATTTTTACTTGAAATTTCATTAAGACAGCATCTTCACATAGAGCCCAATTTTGTCCCTGTTCTTCACATTACTATTCCAGGAGTCCTATGGAAGCAATTCACATTTTGAAAGAGTAATATTTACTATGACTGAATAAGGTCAATATAGTCATACTTTAGAACTTCAATTAATTTTTTTATACAAGCTTGTTGATAACTAAAACATACATCATGTTTGTTATCTGGCTTTTTATTTCCTCAGCTTAATAAAACCAAAAAGTTTCAAGGAATATTTCATAAATAATCTACCATCTGATGCAAAGTTTAATTGTGTACTTAACATTTCTAACTCTAACCAAGCATGAAAACATCAATAACTAAATTTGCTATTATCATTTCTTTGAGTAACTACTGATTAAACTGTGTGTGTAACTGTGATCTTCATCAGAATTTTCATTGAAATGTCGATCTCAGATAATTCTGTAAGTTTTGTTCTTTGGAATTCTGGTATCTTCTCATGGCAACCTCATCAGTAACTCAGGTTCAATGTTTCTGAAAGAGAAGTCTTGTTTTTATCTTCCAGATCTCCCTTCTGCCTCATGTTTGTGTTATGCATGTACTTAAGTGATATAGGTGAATTCATCTGTCATAAATATCTATTACTTAGATATATAAACTTAGGTTAGTTATGCTGTGTGTTCAGTGGAAAGTAATGGGTCCCTCATTAGAGAGGCATTTAGCAAAGATCAGATGAATTGCCTTCTGAAACCATTATTTCTCTCCACTGCTTATAAAATCAGTCAATAGTAACTAGACCTTGATGCTCCATTTCATATCTATCTATCTGTCTATTTATCTATCTATCTATCTATCTATCTATCTACCTATATTTCAGGTATGATGAATCCCCAACATAACATTACAGAAAGCGTCACTCTCTTCCTCCTTTTTGTATTTGTATACAGTTACTCTATCTCTGTAACCAAAGAAATCTCTTTCAAATAAATAAATTTCATTTTTAGTATACAATCTTTCTTTAAAACATGTAAAAAAAATCTGGTTTTAATTATTTTCATGAAAAAGAAATATATACAAAAGTGTTGCCCTTGACATAATGACTAATTTGTTACTCAGAATTAAATGCACTTCAGATAGTGCTGATTTCTGGTTCATTTTCTCTGTTGTATTTAGTGCTGGATCTTTTTCAAGTTACAATGTCATAAAAGGATGACAAGAAAAGTCTTGACTTTGCAGTCTCGGATGAAAGAGCATTTCTGGATGAAGGTACCCATAACACACTGCCAAATCATGGCACAGAAAGCAATAGAGCTGTCATGAAGTTCAAAAATTATATTGTCTCTGCTAGAATAACTGGGAAGAGATCATATTCACTTTTCCCCTGAGTTTTGCAGGTCATTTTGGATTTATAGCACAGCTTTTTATTATAGTTTTTAGAACTTTTAGGGAATGTAGTCATTTTTATCAATTATTCTTGCACTTGGTCAGATACTCCTGCACCACGATATCACAAAACGTGACAAAAATAATTAAATACTATCTCTTAATTGTGCATCATACATTTTCATGCCCTTGTCATATATTCTAAGAGGCAGGAAAAAGACAGGATTCAAAGCCAAAGCGAGCTGCTGTCTTAGAAAGCACACAGCACCTGGGTCTGCAGGAGGCACTAACAGGAGATATCTTTCTTGTATCCTAATTCTTGTTGGAACCATATCTGGCCATAGCTAGACTCTTATCTGAACCCTTCACTCATCTGGAAAATAAGCTGTTTTTCTCTGGCTAATTTATGCATTCTCTCAGCATATATGAAAATCAAAATTTCTACAAAATGTCTGACTTTCCTAAGTAGGAATAATTTGAACTCTGCAGTTGGGAGTGTTTGGAGACATGACAAAGAGTGAGACTAGGGAGTGTCTCTCTACCCATGCTATTAGTAGCCATAACTGCTAAGGATTATACAGACTAAGAATTTACTGCTGTCAGGAACTTCCTAATAGAGATGAGAGCATCTGAAGGCAGATACAGCACTAAAACTGTCTCAGCCAAAGTGCATAAATGCAAACATCTTTTTTGGTAGCAAATTTTTTCATTTTCTTTCCTCTCCTCTGAGTGTTAAGGTAAAATGCTGAATATTTTTACAATAATTAGATCAATGCATTTTTGTTATAATGATTCTCTTTACTTCTAGCAGCACTGTATATATCTGGAAAGACATATTTAAACTAAAAACTCCAGTAGAAGCTCCTATGTACAGCTGGGAAGTGAACTACTCTGGATAACTCAGTTTGTAATCTTGCACCATTTGTATGACTGCATACAGCCAAAGGCACGGAGAAGAGTGTCTGCCTTTAGCAAGCCCCCGTAGACTAATTGTAGAGTAAAGTATATTAAATAACCAGTAGGAAAAAAAAAAAGAGTCTGCCAGGCAGGACAACAGCCAAGGGAGACTTTAATCAGCAACCGGCAGCCTCCTTTTTACCCCGAAGACTGCATAAATGAGAAGGGGTTTGGAGGCCTGCCAGGGAAAGGAGCGCTGAGGTTTGTAGAAGCATGACAGTTTTCATTTTCCTCAATCCCTCCCCCTCACAGATTCACAAGATTTCCCTCCTATATTATGCAGCATTTATTATTATTATTATTATTATTATGGTTGTTGTTGCTGCTGTTATTATTATTATCAGAGAATATCTGGAGTTGGAAGGGACCCACAAGGATCATCTAATGAACATCATTATTATTAATGATAATTATTATTATTTTACTATATAGAGGATAGTAGTTGTGAATCACACCTGAAATATTTGATTCCCAAAATCTGAAGGAGTTGAAAAGAGAAGAGATTCCCAAGAAAAGGGATTCTTGTTGGAATCTGTGGAAAATACTGTTCTTACTTCCAGAGCGCTGTTTCAGTTTATCTTGGGAGAGATTTCTGGGGATCTCAAAACAAGACCAAATTCATTTTTAGATCAAGCTTTCAAGGCTTTTTTCACCAATACCCCTCTCTCATTACTGCTTTCCTTTTAAAATGCAATTCCCATAGTCCCCTTCTATGGGAGAGATGAATTTTACTTTTGTATGGGTCTTCTTGTGCCTTGGCTGTACTCTTTTTTATATAATATTTAGTATTTTAATAATGCTTTTGCATGACTGCATGTTAACATCTAGTTAACACTGGCCCAAGCCTTAATGCAGCCTCTCTTCACTGCATTCTTCCTGGCTGCACACATGGGCTTCAGTCTCTTTTAACTCACCAGTTTTCCAGTGGGGGAAATCCCAACAGACTAGAAGCAGGCGCTGTAAAATGTTCCATACCTATACATAGGCTAGATGTGCACAGACAACCTTATTTTTCATCTCCACCAGCCATGCCAAGCCAGCTGTCCAGCAAGTTACAAATGTATGCCTAGGCTGGTCAGGCTAAATATGGCCGTTGTCTGACTTCACCTATTTGCATCTGAAAGTAGGAAAAATAGTCCCAGTGGCAATCAATTAGTAGAGGGATTGCAGGTGAGATAAACTAAAGTGCATGATAAATGCAATTTGTCTCGAAGATCTTTATCACATAGATATCACCATCACTTATATAACGTGTAGATGATAGTATATCTCTTAGTGTAACTTTATTTTAAACACTAGGGATGCTGTGATTCTACTGTACTCTGATTTTTGACTGTACTTGTAGTAGAAAAGTCAGATGTATTCAACAACTGATCTAGTTAGTCTTTTCTTTCCTTTCAAGATTTTAGTAAGCATTTTGGCCAAAAGACTGTCATCTGGTTCTTACTAAAATCCTCATTCATGTTCATGACATGTTATAAACTGCAGAATGCAGAAGACTGTGCATTTTCTCCAATTTGGACAAAATTCTGAGTGTTATATATATGTGTCCCCGTTTTGTGTCAATCTAATTAAATTATCTGTGTATTACTTACATTGTGTTGTAATATCACCCAAGCCTGGTTTACCTTTCAAGCAAAATCCCAATTGGCAAAACCTGTAAAACACAACCTTACCTCTATGTACCATATCTTCTAGTTTAACTTGTGAATTTTTGTAGCTCTTATTACTTAAAAATCTGACCTTTATTAGAAAGTAATTTACTTTTCTACTTAACAGGAATGACCTACCAAATGAAGAGCAGATGATCACATGGTGCAAACAAGACTTTAAAAGAGAAACTAAATTTTCTGTCCATTTACTGTGAGAAGTCATACCTAATTCACGTGGTGTTTTTTTATAGTTGTAGAATAATGTGCAATAAATCAATCAAAAATGACAGCTTATTGATTTCTTCTTTTAAATGAGAATTTACTCATTGTTTAATTGATTTTAATATTGTTCAAAAGGTGATTTGAAAGTCATATGTTTAAAGAAAGCTAATTTGCAAAGCTAATATATTTTTTAAAGTACATACAGAAGGATGTCTGATTTTGACTGCTAGTGTCTCTTCCCTTCTTCCTAATATAATGTGACAAAATCAGCAATTTAAAATTCACAGCCAGCAAATACACCTATAAAATTAGAGGAGTTCCCAAGAAGTTTCAGTTTTAAAAGTTTGCAAACATTTTCTTGTTGACTACAACTTCTGAACTTCAGTTGACATATTTCTTTTGAAAGTAGTAGGGAATGCCTGCTATACTATGAAGAAAAATAGGTGAAAACCTCCCTTGGGTGCTATGATGGTAGAACTCAGGTACTATAACTAGCGAGAAACAGATGGCTCCACAGCACAGAAGCATTTTAAAATAAACATTAATACAAGTTGGGATAAAATTCTTATTAGGAATGCAGTTTTAATCATGTTAACTGTTGTTGACATTGGTACTTAAAACTGTTTCATAGATCCTAACGAAAAGAAAAAATCTAATTAATGTGAGATATGATGAATGTATGCCATTAACTGTATTATTTACAGTAAATAGTCATCTCCTGAAAAAATGAGTATTATTTTGGTTTCATGAAACATAGTCTATAAATATTTTTAATTGCTTTCATGATAGTTTCAGTCTGCTTGTTACTAATGTCTAGTCATTTACTTGTTCTAAAATATGTTTGCTGATTTATAGATCATACTAACCTCAAGTATCTCCTGTAAGGAAAGCTGTGATTCTTTGTCTATGTAATCATAAGTGTTTAATTGACCATTAAAAAAGGCAGCCATTTCTTTATAGTCAACTTGACTAGACACAGGAAACCAGATTTTTTTTATTATTATATTCTAATAACTGCTACAGTACTGAAGTGGAACACTATAAGGAATGCCATCAGTGTACCACCTAGAAGGTCAGCTCTGAAATAATCTTTCAGTCTGCTGTTTTCTCTGGGTGAGCAGCTTTGTCATGAATTCACAAACAGCACAGGAAATGTATTAATCAGTCTCTTTTCATAGGCTATGAAACAAAAGATTACATTTTGAAGGATGCATTGCTTCTTAGAATTTTTTTTTCATTCTATGTACAGAAATAATATCTAATCTGTTTCTATCGAGATGATATTTAAATTCCCAAGTACTATTTTCAAAACTGTTTTTTACTTTAGACATATCCAACAGAACAATGGCAAATAATAAAAAAAGTCCAGACTCACCTGTCTAATAAATAAATAAATGTATTTAATAAATACAGTTAAACTCATCAGTTTGAAGTTCAGATCTGGAAAATAAGAAGAGAATAAATTTTATATTCCAAATGGAAGATATTGCTTTGTTTGTATTTCGTGTGCCTGGGGAGGTTTAGATTTGATATTAGGAAAAATTTCTTCATGGGAAGGGTTGTAAAACATTGGAAGAGACTGCCCAGGGAGGTGATGGAGTCACCACCCCCGGAATTATTAAAAAAATGTGTGGATATGGCACTTGAGGACATGGTTTAGTGTTGAACGTGGTGGTGGTGCTGCAATGACAGTTGGACATGATAATCTTCAAGGTCTTTTCCAGACTTAACAATTCCATGATTCTATGATTCATTTAGCTCCTGCTACACCTTTGCATGTGCCATTCAATTTGTAGTTTGTTTTACTCTATACTGAGTCACATATACTTGAATTCAGTGAACACTTGTCAACAAGGACAGTATTGATTTCTGTTGGCAATTCAGTTCAGTATCCGGAGCTTAAGAACAATCCTTCTGTGACACTTCCATACTGAGTGGAAGATTGCTTGAGTGTGTGTGATCCTTCAGAGTGCCTGGCTTCAGTATAGCTGCGTTCTTTAGTTTGGGAAAGTTTAGTCACATGGGCTGTCAGCTCACCCATGAGTTTAAAACTTCAAGGTAGTAAATAGGGAGGCTAACTTTGAGCTCTGGAATTTGAAACACTATGTGGTTGCTGAAAAGCTGTCGGCAGGGAGGTTTTCTAACTTTCCCAGCATTTTTGTGAGACTTCTCTCTGTCTCTCCTTTCCCAAGCAAAACTACTATAAACAATCCTAGGAGCTTTTGTAAATTAACTAAGTTTTGAGTAAGTTCTGTGCAGCTGTGCTTTGTTATCATTCTTACTTAGATAAATGTTTTGGAATAGGTGTTGTTAGAATTAACCAATGAACTTGGTAGGTGGCTGACCAAGGGTCCAATAGACTCTTGACACTTCTGTAAACTTCAAACAAGTTAAGGGATATAAGCCTCTCTATAATAATAATTAATTAATTAAAAAGGCTGGCATCGCTTAGCTCTCCCTGGACTTTATGTCGTATTCCTTCAGGCTACAGTGACAACACTAGACACCCGGAAGCCAATGTGCCAAACTCAGAAAAATAATTAGATATTTCAGTTTTAGAGAATCATCGTTATCTGGCAGACTCATTTTGCCAGAAAATTCCTTCACTTCTGCTGACATGAGTCCTATTCATCTGAGCACATGCTGATGTCTGCAATATAGATGTCCAAATCTCAGCTAATCATGCTAGATACCTTTATATTTAAAAGATACCTTTAGGGCATGGTTCATCTCATCCTAGAGTAGACACAGGCATTCAGTCAGATAAATTAGGCTCTTGAAGTACTTATTGCTCTCCACTGACTAGAAAATGACCCTGTAATGACTAGCTGGAATGTAAAAGTCTGTGTTGCAGGTGTCTACATTTAGATGATATTAATTTCTTCCCAAAGATGGCTTTCAGCTGCCTCATCACAGTTCCATGTGTGATGTCTTTTTTTAGCTGAGACATCTCACAGTGCTGTTAGATATGAAACAGAATGACCTAAAAAATGGCATTATGTAACCTCTGTTTAAGTAAATGAATTTCTCTCCAAAATCTTGAATCATCTACTTAAGCCTCTAGATGGATTTGTATCTATAAGAAGTAAAGGAAAATCGAATTTTACACAACTATTCACAAATGGGAACAATTCTGAAAACCAGGAAAATTCTAGTACACAAACTATCTATGTCATCTTGCAAATGGCATAACTTTTTACAAATCCAAAGCTAAAAATTTTCTGGAGCTACCTTTTAGTCTACAAAAAAAGAGGTTTTGTATATATCATCTCAAGTCAATTGAGAATTTATAACAAGGCTACTGACAAGTTTTTCTCAAATTTCACATAGAAAAATCTTTTCAGTGTACCTAGTCCCCTGTAAATTAAGACTTATGCATCTGCTATTTATCTTGGAACCCAGAAAACATTTCAAGCCATTTACTTTACAGGACACTTTAGGCCTCTCACTGTTATAGAATCATAGAGTCAGAGCATGGTTTGGGTTGGAAGAAACCTTAAAGATCATCTCAATCCAACCCTCCTGTCCATGGACAGGGACACCTTTCACTAGACCAGGTTGCTCAAAGCCCCATCCAACCTGGCCTTGAACACTTCCAGGGACAGGACATCCACAACTTCTTTGGGCAACCTCTTCCAGTGTCTCACCACCCTCAAAGAAAAGAATATTCTCCTAACATCTAACCTAAATTTCCCCTCTTTCATTTTAAAACCATCCCCCCTTGTCTTATCACTACATGCTTGTGTAAAAATTCCCTCTCCAGCTTTCTTCTAGACCCTTTTAGGTACTGGAAGGCTGCTATAAGGTCTCCCAGCACCCATCTCTTCTCCTAACTGAACAGCCCCAACTCTCTCAACCTGTCTTCATAGGCGAGGTGTTCCAGCCCTCTAATCATGTTCCTGCCATCATTCATGCCCCAGAGCCAGACACAAAACTCCAGGTGGTGTCTCATGTGGGCAGATTATAGTGGGAGAATCAACTCCCTTGACCTGCTGTCCAAACCTCTTTTGATGCAGCCCAGGATGTGGTTGGCCTTGAGGGCTGTGAGAACACACTGTTGGATCATTTCATCCCTGAGAACACCAGGTCCTTCTCCACAGGGCTGCTCTCAATGAGCTCTTCTCCCAGTCTGTGCTCACGTCTGGGATTGACCCAACCCAGGTAGTCCCTCTGTCTGTGTCACTGATAAAGATATTAAAGAGCACTGGTCCCAAAACAGAGCCCTGAGGGACACCACTCATCACTGGTCTCCACCTAGACATAGAGCCATTAAACACAATGCTCTGGCTGCATCCAGACAGCCGACTCCAATCCATGTCTCTCCAATTTGGAGTTCAGCACATTGTTAAGGACCATGCTGAAGGCCTTCTAGAAGCCTAGGTAGATGACATTGGTCACTCTTCCCTTGTCAACCGTAGATGAGTGTTGGAAAGGAAGAAAAAATAAATGGACAAACACAGGTTGAAAAGGCAAGTACAGGAAGTTATCTAGTTGAAAAACTGAGATCAAAATAAGGAATCAAATGGGAAAATATTTTCTGAGGACTATAACGCACAATTTGAACAAAAAGTTACTCCAAGTAGTAACAAAACAGAAACTTGATGGGGGAAAAAAGCCAGGTAAAAAGAAACTTCAGGACATGTAGTGCAAATAAGAAACTCTTGTGGAATAGGAAAGGTTGGGACTGCCTAGGAAACATAACTAAGAGAAAAGCATGGGTATTGCAGAGATGAGGGTCAGCTATGCAAAAGTTTCTGATTTTCTGGAAAAGCAAATAAAATCAGTATGAATCCAGGTGCTAGAATTTCGAAATCAAAGCAAGCTTGTTTTTTGTCTAAGAAAATAGTACATATGTGCCCATCTGTCTTACAGGAACATTATTACATTTGCAAAGTTGAACAGTAAAATTTACGGCAATGCCATAACAAAAATTCCTACTAGTTTAGCACAGCTCTCTTCCTACAGACATAATGAGCAGTATTTTTAACTACAGGATGCAGTTTAAATGCTGATATAGTTATTACTATTTAAAACTTTCATTAAATTCAATGGCATAGGTGGAAAACCAGATGAAACTTTGGACATGCATGTACAAAATTTGTTCTTCTGCTTAAATAAACACATCTTAATTTTTTAATTATAGATTAACAGAAGAAACACAAATATATTCTCACAGTCCGAGGAAATAAATACTACTCCAGAGAAGTGGATCCTCTCACTAATTCAGCTCTTCTAAATGATAAAGGCAAATCATTTATATCAATATCTTAATGTCTTACCAATAATTATGTAATCCCTCTTTCCAGAGTGCTGGACTTCTGAGTTGGGATTTGTCTTATTTATAGAAGTGTAGATGGCTTAGAATTTTGACTGAGACTATAGGAAATGGACTTTAAATACATTGTATACCGCATGATGTTCAAAACCTGGCGCTTTAGGTGAAAAATTCAGAAAAAAAGTAAGTATTTTTAACTTTTTCTATATGCTTCAGTTTTCATTCACAAGGTGTGAAAGCAAACATATTAATATTTTGGAAGTGCCATCACTACAACCTCACAGTAAAGCTTAGATGAAAATTTATAATACAGTCTTCAGAGCAAAATATGCGGCAAGAAGTTTCTAGGGCTTAGTACCACACATTGAATGATGTAGAGAAAGAAAATATTGAGTAGGTGCTAATAAATGAATGCCATCTGTTATCTGCATTAAATGAGGAAAGACTCAATTAAAAAGTAGTAGAAGATTGCATAGTTAAGGTCTGTTGCAGCTTATGTGTATGACAGAAAGAAAAAAGATTTAAAATATAGTAGACCCTTGCTGCTGGCATTCCTTAATTTTCAGGTGTTCAGCTTCACAATGTCAATACTATTTTATTAACAAAGACTCTGTGTGTAATGATCTAAACATATAGATGTTTTTCTTTGATTTGAATTAATGATATAAATGAAAATCATCATATTGAATATTCTACAGATACATTTTGTAGAAATACTGCTATAGCATGTCTTTGAATTGGGAAAAATATGCTGCTGAGAAAAACACATTCTTGGAATAATTTTATGTATGTGTGTCTATACATATGTTACATTCATTTCATATATATATAAAAAAATATATATACACACACATAATTGTGTATTATTCCAGATAATGATGTTATTGTAATTAATATACAGTAACAATTATATACAATCCTGTGTAGAAATGTTATATTTTAAAACTTTGAATCATATAGTGACACTCTTGTTTATGGGTGCCGTAATATCAGGAAGAAATAACTTTTCTCCCAACAGAGATGATGATTTTCAGTAATTTCTAATGACTAAAAGGGAAAGTTTGTATAAAAATATTCACACAAAGTTTTCATGTGTTTTTCTAAAGAGCTTTCACCCAACAAAACTGATACAGAATTTGGCGTATTTTTCTGATACAGCTTTGAGGTCATAGCTTTGAGGAATGTAGGACATGTAATATACCTTTACTCTGTGTGTTTGTTAAATAGCCTGTCCACACACACTACCAGCTACCGAGGTACACTCTTGTCATGTCTCCTTTCAGTGATTCGCCCAGAAAACCTTTTAGGAAGCCTGTGTCACAAAGAAATTATGGTCTTTTTCTTAAATTTACACAGTTATTGAAATGTCAGATTGAACGTTCACAATTGCTATGGGGTGAATTTTAATTATTTCAGTAAGTTCCCACAGATCATTTCTGCAGATAATGCCAGATAAGAAGCATTTCTGAACATTCAAATGTGCTTCTTTATAACAAGAAAAGCAACTCTAGAAAAATATGAAAATCAAATTTTATGTAGAATATTGTTAGAGCTGACATACATGAATGTGAAGAGAAAGGAAATGGTGTGATTATCTGTTTCCTTCATTCATCCTGACTGCAGTAATAAAATTCTGGAACAGTTCAACTCTGCAAGCCCAAAACTCTACAAAATTCCTTGCATGACAGTGATGGAGAAATGGAACAGCGGTCAGGTGCATTATTTAGCTTGTACTCATAAGTACATGATTTTTCCTATAGCGCATCTTAGAAGATAGCACTGAATGGAAATGGAACCATCTGGATGCAATTCTGTACAATGTGCTCTAGGATGACCCTGACTGACCAGGGAGGCTGGACCAGAAGACCTCCCTGTGATCCCTTCCAACCTTACCCATTCTGTGATTCTGTGAAATACTTGAAACTGTGACACTTTTCCAGCTTCCACTTTATGGTTATATTGGTTTATTTATTTGTGTGTGACTGGACCATCCTGTGCCTATCTGGAAAAATGCAAAAGCTATTTCTCCTTTACACCATAGAATGAAACATACCATTGAAGAAGACAAAAGACAGGGGAAAAATGTTTCCTAGAAACTGTTTTTCAAACCTTTCTGTTTAGGAGATCTGAAAATGTAAGTATAATTTCAATTTAGGATAGATTAATTTGACATTTTTTAAATAAACAGTTAATCTGTTGCCTATTTGCTAGATTACTGCAGCTAAATGTTCTTTTCACTGCCTAAGAGAAGTCACACATTTATTTAAAACATATTTGCTGATTAATTATTTATGTTGAATGAACAATACATATTATCCCCTGATATATTCTTTTCATATTTTCAGAAACAATAAGGAATAAAGGAAACCAGGAGGGAAAGCCAGGAAGTATCATTCCTTGTATGTCTATATTTACTTAGT
The DNA here is from genome assembly GCA_018881555.1 of Amblyornis subalaris. NCBI lineage: Eukaryota > Metazoa > Chordata > Aves > Passeriformes > Ptilonorhynchidae > Amblyornis > Amblyornis subalaris. The sequence continues at coordinate 4,555,855 of JACAXG010000052.1, forward strand.
CCTTAAACTGTCAATAATGTAATGACCAAAGCTTGGAAAAGGGCACCAAGGTATTTGGACATTGATTTTGATCTACTATATGTGTTTTATATATATATACACATATAGTGATGCAATGATAAAGTTCGAGTTTTCATTGATAAAGTTAGAGTTTCCAACAACACTGTCATGTGTTTTACAATATTGAGATGCCCCTTAGATTTTACCTCAATATTTTTAAAGAAAATTGTTTATGTGAAGCACACCAAATGTTGCAGAATCCCATTTAGTGTAAAACATCATGAAGCATAATAAATAAAACTAGCAGTTTTGGTGCAAATCACTTAATTTGTATCAGAGGTAATTCAGACAACTATGCTCTTGTCTTATCCTGGTTGTATAGAATTTCTTCACAAAATACATGCTAACAAATATATACTATCAAAGTTCTAAGGAAGTGCCATACACAGGCAAACATTTTGGAGCTTACATGAAAGATGAAATCCTCAGCTGTTATACACTTGGGTTGTTTCTTTGCAATGGTTGTTAATTTATAGCAAAATACATGGTTTTGCAGATGTACAGGTTGGCTGATACAACTTAGTTGTGTTAGTGTGTTTATGCTAGTCCTATATTCTTGAAATTAATTCCCACTTCTAAAAAAATTTCTGATTCATTCTGCTATAAACAGTGAATAAAATGTTTTGTGCCACTACATGAAGAAAGTAAATCCTCAAGATTTTTTCCTGTAGGCTTTTCAACACAGTATAAAAAGTCCATACTGGTTAACTGTTCACATTAATAGATTTGTCACTAATAGTTTCTGTAAATTTAGAATACTTTGTACATATAAGATAGGTTATGTGACACTTGTGATGTTTATAATATTGAACATGAAATGAAGTGGAGTAACAAAACTAGGCCATGAGAGTTAGAAGAAAATAATTTCTGGTAATCTATTTCTTTGAGCTATGAGATTAAGATTACAATTTTCATTACATATTGGAGGCTCTTTCAGTCATTTGTGGACAATGGAGAGTTAAAAATAGGCACATGTTTTTGCATTTAAAAAAAAATTTCTGTGTACATCTCAGGGTGACAGATATGCTTATATTCTGCAGAAATGTGCTTCTGAGTGACAGGAGCCTTGAAATGTTGTTTATGTGTTTAGCTCTGAATATCAAGGACATGATTTAGTAGGAAGCCATCATGTTAACACCATTAATAGCATTTTCACCGACATTTATAATCCAATACTAAATAAGACCATTTACTTCTAAACCAGATTGTACAGAGCTTCCACATCCAAGTCACTACTTTTTTATATAAAAGTTAGAAGTTTCTTATTAAAACAGTCATCCTCAAGTAAATACATTAATTGATGAGAGTTCTGCATCGTAAACATGAAAGCATATACTTTTTTGTTGATGTTGTCATTGCCAGAAATTCTGCTTGCTTTTTCTATTATTAAAATGAATGTCAACACAGAGGAAAGTATGTTCCTGCTGTCACAGGGTGTATGCTTAGACTACATCTGAACATTGTTTTTCAGGGAGAAGTGTTCGATGATTTGATCACCTGTCAGACATGTCTCTGTGAAATGTCTTGCAGAGCCTTCAGTTCTCTTTCTCTTACCATCTGTGTAGCAAAGAACAAAGCCCCTTTTCCTATAAGCTATGCTGGCATAGAAAAAAATCACAGGCATCCATTTGGGGCTTTTGTTGTCCAGGTGGAATTCCTGTTTCTTCCACAGAAACATAGAAAATTAGTATCACATTTTTTCCCTGTGTGTTTGCAAGCCAATACCTAATAATGTATTTCAATAATGGGCCGTGCATCTTCTCTCTGTCTTTTTTTTTCTTCAGAGTTTCCAGAATTCTCTCACTGATATATCACTACAATAACACATAAAGCGTGTTTCTGTAATGTAATGTTTTACATTAAATCACTAAAGTTGAAATATTCTAATAGGTCTTAAAATAGTGGTTACCAGCTGAATTCTTTCAGCAGAATAGGCTTTTTTATTTTAAAATTAGCAATGACATCCATTCTTGCTCAATCAAGACATAATATCCATCCTCATCCTGATGCTCCCTGTCTGTACTTGTATTGTATTGCAGCTTGTTCAACTTCCTGACCAGATGAATGTACTTTAACTGTATCCTCTTATAGTTTACCAAGACATCTCATATTCTCTATATCAAGTGAAAAAACCCATATAAACATGTTTTTTCCAATCCAGCAAAAATTCTGTGGGGTTGTAAAATTTTGTGTTTGCTCTTATAGTACTAAAGGCTATCTTGTTACATTGCTAAAATTAATCATACAAAAATTTTAAATTTACTTCAAATCAGACACAAAAGGGATATGGATCCTGACCAGAACCTTATCTAAGTCAATGGGTAAAAGATAACAAGCTCTTTTTGCTGAAATTCTTTTATACAATGCATGACTTAATAACCATATTCTGAAGATTTTAGTGACTGCTACATAGGCAAGACAACTTGACCATCAAGGGCTTTTACAACAAACTGTCTCTTTTTCAGAATCTTCACCAGTCTGTACAAGGTAGGTTGACGCTGCCAAATATGAAGAGTAAACACAACTAGAAGAAGATATTGAGACATTATGTGTTTTCTTTTTGGGGGGAAAGGAAATGCAACTGTCTGGGAGAATCCACTGGCTCCAGGATTAGGCAACAGGTGAAGGAGAGGGTTCATAAAGTGCTGGTTATGTGCGTTGTTGGCTTTGTTGTGTTAGCCATAGACATACAGATGTTTAGAGATCTTTCTGCAGAATTCTCTGTTTTTAACAAGGGATGTTACGCTAAATACCACACACCTACATTTTCTGACTAGAGAAAACTTCAGGATTTTCAAACATGAAATCAACATCCCAACAGACTTCTCTTTATTTAAATAGACTTATTAAAAATTTAAAACAGATGAAGATAGTTTCAATGAAATAAATAAATAATTAAGGCAAATCTGTATGCTTGTCAGAAACTCCATATTAAGAATTAAGAGAAGGTAGACAGGTTTCTGACATGTCTGTCCTTTTTTTTTATAGCTAAAGTTATTTTTTCATGCTTCGTATTCTTTTCAAGTTTATCTGATCAAACCACAAACTAAAAAATGTTGCCAGATAACTTACACTGGTAATAATCACAACCTTTAATCACAGTTAAAAAGAATGATACAATACTGTTTATTATTTTTTTAAAGAGTGGGCTTGCTAGAAGAGGCAAGTTATCATGCTTCAAGCAATTTTAAACATTGATTTGACCGTGAAATACAATAACAGATTGCACTTTAAAAACTGGTCACTAGCAGTGCATTGTCAGCAGGCCTAGACAGTAATCCCTGAGTGTTGTAAGAGTGCTGCCATTAATAACTGAGCTTGTTAGTTGAAAGCTGGCAAAGACTCTAGTATTTAAGAGGATTACTGCTATAAATCATATTAATTTTTTTTAAACATTCAAGGTCTTATTCATTAAGGGTTTTTGCAGTAGAAACAGTTACATCAGGATGTGATTCTGTTTTGATAAATGACTAGGACCTTGATTTTGCAAATACTTGTGGTGGGCTTCTTTGAAAAGTACTTAAAGGAATCAGTTATTCAACTTCTATACATGAGGTCCTTTTTCTTTGTAGGAAGTCAACACACTAGTCAGCCATCCTCAAGCAATGAGGAAATTGGATGGATTGAGTTTCCATGGGTTAGAGATCTTGGCAAGAATCATGCTTGTTCTTGTTAGGTACTGATATATCTCATTCTACATTAGGCAGTGTACTTTTTTTTATCCATAGCAGCAGTATTATTTTAGGTCTGACCTTAACAGAATAAGACCACGAGCAGTCAGAAAGACGATCAAAGGGCTGGAGAAACTCCCCTGTGAGGAAAGGCTGAAGAATCATAGAATCATGGAATGGTTTGGGTTGGAAGGAACCTTAAAGATCATTTAGTTCCAAGCCCCCTGCCATGAGCAGGGATAGCTTTCACTAGACATGTTTGAAGCATCCACACCTTCTCTGGGCAACCTGTTCAAGTGCGTCACCACCCTTATAGTAAAAAATGTCTTCCTAATATCTAATCTGAACCTGCTGTCTTTTAGTTGAAAGCCATTAACTGTCTCTTCTTCCCAGAGAAGGCACAGAGTACAGTATTCCAGTACGTAAAGGTTAGCTACAAAGAAGATGGACTCTCTCTCTTCACAAGAAATCACATGGAGAAGACAAGGAAATACAGGTACAAGTTACGTTGAGAGAGGTTTCATCTCACTACAAAAAAGAAATTTTTTACAGTGAAAACCATCAATCACAACAATCAACAGCCTTCCCAGGGACATGGTAGATATACCATCCCTGGAGGGTTTTAGGATGCAATTAAACAATTTGCTAACTAATCTCTTCTAAAGGTTTTTCCTATGAAGGATTGGATCAGATGATCTTTCGAAGTCTGTTCCTGTCTTCACCCACAATAGTTTTGTTAGTTGGTTGCCTTTTTTTAATTTTTTTTTTAAAATTTGTTTTGGTTTTCGTTTTTCCTGAAGAATGACATCATGAAGAAGGATGTTGTCTCATATCTTCTCCTGCTCCACAGGATGTCCATTTTTCCTTAACAAATTTTTCAACAATCACAAAGGCAAAGACCATTTGGAGTTTCCCAGTCATTCTATGACATGTTTAGGTGTAGATTTTGACCTTTGAATTTCTCACACCTTGTGCTATGAGCATTTTTGGCATGTGTTTTTCCAGGTGAGAAGAAAATATTTTTATGGTCTTCCTATATTTAATGTATTTTCATAGACTGAGTAGCATGAACTAGAAACAGTGTTTTAGGCACTCCCAACCAGTGCTTAACAATGAATTATTGAAATTCTATGTGATCTTCTAAGAAGTATATAAGTGAATTTTACTCTAGATACCTTACTCATCCAAGACAGATGACCAGTGGATTGTGACATGTAATTGCTTGGATTGACCATTTCTATACTGGATATCAGCAAGACAAATGGAGGATATTGTAATCTGAAAGTGAATTAAATATGAAATGAAGAAGAAAAGAAATGCAATTGATAAATGAGGCCTAATAGCTGGGATAGCTAAACAGAAGAAAATCTGAATTTTATTTCACCTTAAGTGTGAATTTCAGTCTTTGATTTTCAGGGCTTCTGTGATCCAGAAGATACTTTACTCTATATTGTATTTGTCTCTACATTCCTTATGCCAAAGTTCATATCAATTGGAAATAATGTTTTCTTAAAAAAATCCTAAACCCCATGAAACCCCAGTAAACTTTCAAAATATAAACACACACATTCACATAAGCATGCTCAGCTGTCATCTGGTAATAATGTGAATTGACACCTTATTTAGACTTTTAGTCAAATATTTCCCAGGAAGAAACTCTAATGCTGCTCAGGTGCAGTGGAAGTCATGCTCAGAGAAAACTTTTCTTACTTTGTATCTTTTCCTGTTGGTATTACATGGTGCTTATCAGTAAGGATGTCAGAAGTGAAAGTACATCAGCATCTGCATTATGTACTCTTCATTCATCCTCTTAAGGGTGTTGATCCTTCTTGCCAGGGCATCAAATTATGAGCTTATCTCTCATGATGTCTTTTTCTTTCCCCATCTTCTGTTTTCTGCTCCAGGAATACAATATTAGGAAATGAAACACTGATGTTACATTATGAATCAGCTGAAGTAACAGTAAAGTTGCAAGACTGACAGCATTTTAAAGGCTTGTCTTCCAGCTTTATGGGTGTTTTCTGACAAAGTAATCATAAGAATTTATAACTGACCTGTGTATGACCATCTAAATGCTACAAGAACTGAAAGAGATATTCCATAAATGTTCCTCATAATTTAACATTTTGAACCTGTTAAAAAGAAAAAAAAAAAGATGTAGAAATGCCTAATTATATATATGTCAACACAACAAATCAACAGAAGAACTTGAATATTTATCATTTATTGATTAGATCTAGTTTTGATGGTAGTTACAGTGGGACTTTTGTGGCTATGTTATACAGAAAATTTGGAACTAAACATGAAAGGATGTTGAAGATCGGAGTGTAATGCTCCGTTTATACATGATAAATGGAATGGGAAAGATAGAAAACTTCCAATTTGTTGCATAGCAAAATGGATTTGCAACTACAAACAATTCAAGCAAGAGATATTTTCTTTATCTTTAAATAAAATATATTATTTTACATGGATGTATATACATTTATATATTGTATATATTTTTGATATAATGAATATAAAATTTAAATTTCTTTCATGTTTTTACTGAATGTGATATATATTTCAGTCCATATATCAATAATTACAGTTAGTAATAATAGAGATAAAAATACTCTTTCGTTACCTGGATCTGGAAAAATGCAAAAATGAAACAAAAGAATAAATTTAATGTCAAACCATAAATGTGAATTTGCTTAAAATTCTTCAGAAACATTGTCTTTCCTCAATATGACTTCATGGGGTTTCATTAATGAATTCCAGGTAATGAGAGTTCAGCTTGACGGGAGTTACCTTGAAGGCTTGAGGCAGATTGGTGAGTTTTTAATATGTAGTCAGTTTAATGCTGTATACATTCAATTCTTGAGTAAACAAAATATACAGAACAAAATGTCTGAGACCCAAGAATCATCTTCAGAATTGGCAATGATTTAAAAAAGGCTGTAACTGGAATGTCTTTATGAACATTGAAGTCTCATTGACCTCCTTAGCTCACTGAGGAAAAAGAAGATAATACATACTCAATTTGGCAAGAAAAAAACATGAACAAAATGAAAAAGTTAAAATGACATGCAGTGGTAATGCTAATTTTGGTTTATAATTTCATTCTCTACTACACTTCAATATCTGATATTTTTATTATAGGCAAAACTTTCAGGTCAATCTTCATGACAAATGTAATGAGTAAATATCAGTCAGAAATGTTTATGATACTTTTAAGACACTGAGATGTTCAGTGAAGTTCTAATCTTTTTTTCTAAAGATTCTTCTAATCAATCTTCATTCCTAGCTCTGTGATAGAAAGGTTCATAAAGCCCGTTTTTTTTCACCTGCAAAAATCAAATCTATCACAGTATATTGATAAATATATTTGGATACACATTGCAAATGCAACTGGATATTTTGTTCCAAAATCTAATTTCAAAACTCATCGATACTTCAATTTAAAATAATTTTATATTCAACTAGAGCCAAAAAGAAGAGTGAACATTGTGAATAGAGAGAGACTGTGCATTAATAATGTGATCTTTCACTCCTTTGTCTGAGATCAAAACTGATTGAAGCAATGCTTGAATAAGACATATGGCTACTATCCATTTTCATCTAAAATGTTAAATCTTACTTTTTGTAATGAAAGAAATAATATTTTGATGTGATTGTCTCCTCTTCCTAAAATGTTACAGAATGTGTTTTCTTTTACTAGAGTGAAACCATATTCATTGAAAATCCATTCTCAAAGAAATCACATGGAATTTTCCTGAGAAAATATAAATTACAGAGAACCAGACTAACATGTGGGTGTAAATCCTTGCTTCCATGAAAGGATTACGCAGTATTAAAAAAGAACCAAGGGGAGAATCCAGAAGACACAGTTTGCTATTTGAATTACAACACCCTTTTTTTGTTTATTGTTTGTTGAAATACTCCTCTTTGGGTATGTGTGACAGACTTTGTGCAATGCATAGTTTAGGGGTTCCTGGGTGTCATCGCTCGCCATGGATTTTTAGAAGTGAACAAATTTTTTTCTTCCTGCATTGTGGGAGTAAACAAAACAGAACAAAAAAGAAGTGTTCTTAAATTAAATAAATTTTCATGGTTGCTTTTCATGAGTCAATCTCTTTATACAGAATTTTTTAACTATAGGAGAAGTGCTTAAGAGATATTTGATTAGACAATACAGTAAATTCTTCTTGTTTCAGGTAGAACATGGGCTTCTTTTATTACATGCACTGCCTCCCAAGAAACAGAAAATTGAGTTGCAAAAGAGACTTCTGATGTTAGGTTTCACATGATTAGCATGGTTAGGGAAACTCATTTATTCTGTATATATGTGTCTGGTACATGGGCCTTGATTTTTTAGGCAACTTGTAAAGCTCATTGGTAGATATGCATGCACATTACACTAGAGCCTTTAGCTTTATCACATGTTTGCAAAAGGCACAGGCCTTCTGAACAAAAGTATAACAGTCGATTTGTCATATATTTACAAGGAATACTGATTGTATTTTACATACACATGAGATCAGGAACCTACTAGGTGATGGTTACCAGCAGTTAGTAGAACTTACCCACTTGTTGGTGTATTACACTTTAATACATAAAAATCAAATGGTATATTATTAAGCCTGCATAAATGAAACTTTATGAGATATTAAGTGTGATCAAGAAGTTTCAGAATATATGTATGTTTTAATTTCCATTTATAAAATTGTCATAAATAATAATATGGGATTAATATACCACTGATATAGCAGAGAATTAAAAAGTGTTGCAGTGCAATGAAGTTCTGTGTTTCATTTTTGCTTCAACATAGAGATAAATACTGTTTATAGCTGGCAGAAAAAAAAAAATCCAAAAGCCTTCTCAGATCTTTAATGTCCGTAAATAGATGGAACCTTGAATTAACAAGATTCTTTGACAGGAAGCACCTTTATCAGCAATTTCTCCTAACAATGGTTCTGAAGCAAAAAGTCATTAAAGGCATTTTTTTCTTTCTTTTTCCATTTTACCATTGATTTAAATTGGTTGGCTGCCAAGGTGTAAAATTGGAGAGGTGAAACCCAGTAGGACAGGAAGGTGAATGAAACAATACCCAATTTAGACAGACCCACTGTGCTGAGTCAGTTCTGACTCAGAAGGAATAGTACTGAGTCACCGGAATCAGTGTGTTATATTGTAGGAAGTTTCTCATTTTAAATATTGGCAAAATTCAACCTTGCACAGAGTTTAAAATGTGACAAGATCAAAGGGCTACATAATGCAGCTGCAAGTCAAAAAAGATTAATATATATTAATGTAAACTGAGAAAAGCCAACAATCTGCAAAAGTGGGAAACATATTTAGCACTTCAGAGGGGTTTGAAAGAGCTGATATCTGAAAACTTAATCTTCAAGAAGGTGACTCATTTCTTGGACTACACATAGGAGAAACTACTTGGTAATTATTTCCCAATTTCAGAATATAATAGTGAACTTCAGTGTTTCTTCTTCAGTTTTCTGCTCAGTATTTTTTTTTAGGGCTTGCTGCAGTTTCACTGATGGGCCTACATACAAGCTCTCTCTCTCATGCACGCACACACACACATGTAAAAACAGGTAATCTACAGTGTCCACAAAATCACAGAATCACAGAATTAATTAGGTTGGAAAAGACCTCTGAGATCATCGAGTTCAACCTATGACCACACACTTCTAGATCACGGCACTGTGTCACATCCAGTCTTTCCTTAAACACCTCCAGGGACCGTGACTCCATCACCTCCCTAGCGGCAGCCCATTCCAATGCCCAATTACCCTTTCTGTGAAGAACTTCTTCCTAATGTCCAACCTAAACCTATCCTGGGACAGCTTAAGACTGTGTCCTCTTGTCCTGTCGCTTGATATCTGGCAGAAGAGACTGATCCCCACCTGGCTACAGCCTGCTTCCAGGTAATTGTTGAGCGTGATAAGGTCACCCCTGAGCCTCATCTTCTCCAGGCTAAGCAATCCCAGCTCTCTCAGCTGGTCCTCACAGGACATGCTCTCTAGACCCTTCACCAGCTTCACTGCCCTTCTCTGGACATGCTCCAGCACCTCAGTGTCTTTCTTGAAGTGATGGGCCCAGAACTGGATACAGAACTGGAGGCGTGGCCTCACCAGTGCTGAATACAGGGTGACAATCACTGCCCGGGCCCTGCTGGCCACACTATTGCTGATACAGACCAGGATGTCGTTGGCCTTCTTGGCCGTGTGGGCACTGGCTCATGTTCAGCAGACTGTCAGTCAGCACCCCCAGGTCCTTTTCTGCTGGGAAGCTTTCCTGCCGCTCTGCCCCCAGGCTGTAGCGCTGCCTGGGGTTGTTGGGGTCAAAGTGAAGGACGCGTTACTGTCCAGGTATCTGATGAGTTAGCATTAATGAAGAAAAACAAAAGTCGTGCAAAATTTGTCTAATATATTTACACTCCAGATAGTTCTAATTAACTATAGAGTAATAGGTCACAATGCCCGCTATCAGTACACTCCCACAAACATCAGAAAATAATTTTTCTTCACATTCTTGAGAAATATTTAAGAAATGTATATAATGAAAAATCTGTTGCATAAAGTAAAGACAGATCAGAAAAGTAGAACAACATCAAAAAGACTACGGAGTCCTCAATAAAATTGAACTGTAATGGACAGTACAGAAACAAACTTTGGGAAAAGAAGAAGAAATAGGAACTCAGGAATATTTTAATTCTTGAACAGTAAAAAACCAACAGGAGCATCTGGTACGATCAAAATAAAATCAACAAGAAGTGACATATGTTTCATAATCCTGGATTGCACAAGATGAGTTCATATGAAATGTTTTCCTTTATGATTGACCAGCTAGCTTGCCCTATAGTGCTTTTGCATTCTTTGCTACTGAAACTTTTTCTTTCCCATTTGTGGGCTTGGAGGGTTGAGTATTTCACATAATTAGTAAGTGTTGTCAAGCCAGAGGAAAGCAGTGCAGTAGCTGGCTGACTGCCCAGGAGTAGAAACAGAATAGTAAAATCTTGCAAACAGGACATGAAGAGAAGTTAAACAAGAGACAAATCCTCTATTTTTGGCACATACTCAACTTGGCAAACTGGGAAATTACAGATGGAAAGTGAAAAAAAAAGAGAGAAAGTTATGAAAAAATAAAAGTAAAATATGCAGTTCGATAATTTTGCAAAATTCATCATTCCATCAATCTTTGGATAGCAGATACAGCATATGACATAGAAGATACTAATGAAAATGAATCTCTTCAAACTGGAAATTCCTGAGATAACTAAACCAAACAGATCAGGGAAGACATTACCAGTTCTGTTCATACTAATTCAGCCTATGCAAGAGAAACAGGAGTCAATTTGGTTCTAGGTTGATTAAACAGCAAAAGAAGAAATAGAGGTATGCCTGCTCAAAGATACAATTGTGCAAACTTTTTTTAACAAATTATGTAAAGAAATTTAAACATTTTGAATCTGATTTTGTGCGCTTTTTTGCCTCTTTTTTTTTTTTAACCTGGACAGCAGTATGGAGATTGACAATCAAATTAGTATTGAAAAGCAGGGGGAAAAAAAGTCTTATTTCATCTATTTGTGTTGCCTCTTTGATTTTCTCCCTCTTCTGTAAGGCTGTGAACTTTTTCTTTCACATACTTCTGATAAGAAACTACCTTGTAGGTCTATAACTTTATTGTGATTTAGCCCCAGATGGCAACTAAGACCCACCAGCGGGCTGGGGCAGAGAAGCAGGATAAATGTGAGAAAATTATTGAGTAGAGGTAAAGACAGTTGAATAGGTAAAGCAAAAGTCATGCACACAACTAGTGCAACGAATTCATTCCCCACTTCCCATGGGCAGGCAGATGTTCAGCAGTCTCCAAGAAAGCGCTCCAAGCAAGCAGGGCTACATGATGTGTGATGGTGACTTGGGAAGACAAACACCATCACTCCAAACATCCCCCTCTTCCTCCTTTTCCCTCTGCTTTATATGCGGAGCATCATGTCATACGGCATGGAATATTCCTTTCGTCAGTTGGGGTCTGCTGTCTCAGCTTCTTGTGCACCCCCAGCCTTCTTGGTGGGGTGAGGTGAGAGGCTGTGATGCTGTGAAAGCACTGCTCAGCAATAGATACAACATTCCTGTGTTATTAACACTATTTTCACCATAAATCTAAAACGTAGCCCCATACTAGCCACAGTGAAGAAAAGAAAATTATCTCTATCACAGTAAAAACCAGAAGGAGCTTTATTTTGCAGGTCACAGAATCACAGAATAGTTAGGGTTGGAAGGGACCTCTGGAGATCATACTTAAAACTTTAAAGACCAGATTCTTGTCCTTACTGCATCTTATCTGACTATCTAGAAATCTAGATAGTATCTGTAACAGCTCTGGAAGGTATTTTCTTCATGCAAAGACAGTGTAGGACCAAAGCACATTTTAACAGCCTAATTTGTATATTCCAAACGTAGGAACATGTCAGAGGTAAGAGACAGTGTGTTGACAATAAAAGTGTTCTTAATTCATAACCTGTGATGCTGCTGTGAATGTCATCAATAAAGCTTTAACAGCTGAAAGAAACAGATTAAGGAATTTGCAATTTGTTGTACAGGTATGAACTATATGGGAACTTATCTTATTTTCTCCCCAAGTTGTTAACTTTCCAAAAAAGATAGCATACAAAAGTCCCATGTATCTGACCCAACAACACTATACATTTATGCTGGATTATTCAGGCTAGGCCTGCATGCAGGTGACTTACATAAATACACTTGATGTTTACTAGATAAACTTACTCATCTGATATATTTTAAAAGATTAAAAAGAAAAAGAAAAAAATTTTTAAAACCCCATGTCTATGAATGACTGATCACCAGTGAGTGCATATGGTCCAGAAGTTAGATTTTTGTGATCTTTTCTGTGCTTGCTTGTGATACAAATATTCTCTGCGTCAATGCTTTGTTTTAACAATCTCAAAAGTTTTTGGTAGCTACTTTTGTATGTATAGAGATTACATCAGGCTCTAACACAAATACTGATATGAATAAACTCATTTTATTCAGAAGTTGTCCAAAACACCTGACAATTTATTGAAAATTCCATCTGTGTCTGAAATTTGTGATTGAATTAAATCATGCATATTGTAACTTTACAGCCTCCCGTGCTGCAAGGTGTATATTATCTGATTAGACAAACAGCACACCAATATAGCATGAGAAGGGCCACTCATATTGTTCCCTAAATTGCCTAACATCCACTATAAATCGTGAAAATAGTTCCTCTTTTTAATCTCTTTTTTTTTTTTTTTTAATTAAAAAAACTCCAAGATTACCAGCAACTTTAGAGAAAGGCATTTCTGAAACACTTGCAGAATCTTGGCATATGTTTTGATTCTACTCTGTCTGGTTACATTAGACTGTGTAATAGGGTGAAGGTTTTACCTACTATCACACTCAGGAGATTAAGCACAATATGGTCCTTCCATATGGTATTTATGCCTAAAAACCAATGAGATTAGAATGCCTATGCTGAACATCACTCCATATGTTCGTCAGAATAGACCATAGGTCTTGATAGAACTAGGGATTTTTAAAAAATTTAAATTAATATCTTTAACAGTGCCTCAGAAACATCTCAAACACTGCCAATAATTATTGTGTTTCATCCTCTCCCTCTTCACAATTATGCTATTATGTGTTATGCTAATGGCTATTTTGTTTGTTTCCAGTAAGTATTTTCCTCTGTTAAATTAGCATAATTATTTCACTTGTATACTGAAAAATTTATACTCTATTCAGGAAAAAAAATCTGGCTTGCACTTAAACATACAGTACACCTAAAGCAGAAAATAAAGATTAAGTCAACAGTTCAGATTGGTTTCTTTGCTAGGTATTTCAGTGATTAGTAAATTGAATCTTTGCAGACACATCAAATTTCCTGCCTAATATTTTTCACATTTAATCTTGATACATGAAGTCACATGACAACATCAATTTTATCCCTATAATTTATGGAATTAGAGAACAAAGAAATCACAGGTTTTGGAAAGCATGTATACAACTTCAGTAGTAACATCCACAGTTCTCCCACAGAGGAAAGTTCCTTCCCATCCTCACAGCCTTGAGCAACCAGCAAATACTGGAACCTGAAAATTATTTTCTTAGTGTTTTTTGATTGTCCAGCAATTTAAGGAAAAAAAAACCCTCAAACCCCTCTCTTTTCTTCCATCTTAGATGAAGCACAGATTTTTTTTCCTTTCCAACTGGACTTGGGGTGAAAGGGTAGGAAAGCTAAAACCAAACCCTGAAGGCAAGGAGGCTGAAAATGAGGATAGAATAATAACAGTCAAAGAAAATATACACTTTGCTCAAGGAAGATAATCTTCATAGAGCTTTAGCTTTGAATAGCTTATATAAGGCTTCAACTTAAAGCAAGTTGTATCATTATCCTTTCCAACTGTTTGGGATTTTGTTTGTTGTGGGGCTTTTTTTGTGAGAGAAGTCTGTGTTCTTGATGGTTGTGATTATTTACTGTTCTTTTCTCTTAGTTGGTCTTTTTTCTGACTAGATATTGGATAGACTGGTGGCTTCTCTTCCACTATTTTTACTTCTCCTTCCTGCAACATTACTTTTGGCTGACTGAATCCCACACCACTTCTTTCCCCCTCTCTCCTTCTGCAGCCGCTCCCCTATAAAAAGACAGTATCAATAATACCTCTCTATCCTGAAATAGAAGCTCTTATTCTCGTGCCTGCCAATTTAGGGAAAATGTTCTAAATCCTCCTGCAGCAACAATGTTAATTTGCTTTGGACAAACAACACAATTCATAGTGCAATATCTTTTAGTTTGTGAAGAACCACTTTTAAAATGTTTCAGTAGACTCTAACAACAGTATGATTATTTGAAATCTTAGTCAACATGTATATATTTTTTTTCTTTCTAATTGTGATACGTTTTGAAACTCATTTATGTCTTATTGACCAAGTTTGTTTAGAATACAGTTCATTAACATTCTGTCATCTCATTTAACAAGGAGCATAAATGTGAAAGAACACAAGCAGACACTGCTATTATTAATGACGACTGTCACTCAAAGTGTCTTTAGGCGTTTTAAGTATGATATTTAATGGTTTCTGGATAGAAAAAAAATCTAATATTTAATTTGGCTTCTGGTTTTCTGAATTACTATATTGAAGAAGGAAATATCTCCTTCCATTGGCTTGAAGTATTTTTACTTTGCACTACTAATCTTACCTAAAAAGGGATTATTTTACACATCATTGCAATCTTTATAACAACCTAAACGGACTTCTTTTCAATGTTGCTTGCAGCTATCATTTAGGAGTAATAACAGACTGGGTTTAAAAGAGAATATCCCATCATACAGTATCTATATAGTAATTTTCCTCCTCTCTCTTGTATCTTAAGAAGGATTTGCTTTTTTCAATTGACTGTTTCAACTATAAGAATTCAAACTTAAATTTCTTTTATTCACTCTAGCCCGATGACAGAAAATTGGAGTTATTCATGATTCTGTCCAGCAACATGGTCATTTTATGATATTTTTCTAGCTCTGATGCGTTTTTAATAGCGATATCAGTACAAAGAGATTGAAAGTAACACAAAATAACAGGGCAGTGAAAGCCAAATGCAAAATCAATATAACAGATTCTCAGAGAGTATTTAAATAGAAGACAGTTCTCTGTGTAAATAAAACAAACAAACAAACAAGCAAACTATTGTGACTTCATTTTTGTACAAGGTTTTGGTTAGTCTATTTTTTAAAAAAGATAAAATATGTCTGGTCCTGCTGTAGTAGGATCAAATTATGGGAACTCTCTGCTCTGAGATTGTGTCTATTACTGTCTATTACTGATGATCCAGATTAATTAGTTAGTGTTATTTATTGCAGTTAATTTATGTCTAAATTCAGGCTGATCAAAATGCAACCATACCTTTTGGAGCAAGAAGAAAGTGTCGCACAGGTACCATATTTAAAAATCACATTCATACTTTGTCAATCACCTCAGTAAATCAGAAATTCCACCACCTACTTACAAAATATATCTGGAACCTGCAGGTAGAAATAAATCTGTAAAAACAGTAATAAAGATCTGAAGAAAAATTTTACAGTTTGGCCTCGGTTTATGTCACTATTTTGTGGTGTAATTATCATATTTTTTGCCGCATAATAAGGAGTTAGGCATTGAAATTATATCAGTTAAACTTAACAACCTGATTTTTTCCTGATGTGCAGAACCACTTTGCTTCCTGCCTTGGCTTACAAATATGAACTGTGGAAATGGTATTTCATAGAATTAGGACTGAGATTCACAGATTCAGAATATCAGTTAAGGTATAAGGATTAGTATTTTGCTTCAATTCAGGAAAGGATTTAATCATTATTTTAGCTTCAGAGACTTTGAGATTTCATCATCTCTTTCTGTGTATGATTTTAAGCATGTTATCTTCAAAAATATAAGTAAAAATAGAAAAGTGGAAAGACTTGTAAAATGAGATTTCAGGATCTGCTTTTGATCCTAACAGGAAGAATTTTTGGGATTTAACTACATCTGAACTGTTAAAACTATTTCAACCCCTTATGTAAAGTATATACCAAAATACAGTGTGAGGGTTGTGGTGCAGTGAAGTTTCAGCAATTTAAAAGATAAATTTGGATGTTATATACACAAAAGGACCTTTATTGTTACTTTATGCAAATAGCGTGTCAGCAGTTCAAGAGTTCAAATTCTCCCATAAACCCTATAAAACCTCAGTCTGTTCAGGAAATGGGGTCAGCAAAACTATTATAAAGAAAAGTATCTTAGAAAAACCTTCCTAGCTGGAAGTCAACTAGTCGAGCTTGTACATGCAGACTTTCAAAAAATAAAGTATCTTTTAGCTCATCTGATGTGTTTAAGACTAGCGATATATGTTTAGAACATGCAGTATTTTGGATTAACATAAGTGGCATGTCCAGGGTGCATTTTCCTAACTAAAGAGCATGAGAAAATAAACTGGTTGCATCCAACAGCTTTTAACCAGTGTTGCATCCAACACTTTGTACCAAGTGTGCATTCATAAATTGCCATCAGATTTTGGCAACCAAATGCTTGCAGGTAGATCTTTGTCTCATCTTTGGCAATATACACAGAGACATACTATACATATGAACACAATAGAGGAGAAGTCTAGATTGGCATGTACCAGGATGTACATTTGTTTCTTGCCGGTATGGAAAGAATTTTTTAATGGAATCATACAAAAATGAGCTTGGAGGGGAATTCTGAAGTCATCTAGCCCAACCTCCTGCTCAGAGGATGGCAAACTTTGAAGTTAAATTGACCTGCTAGGTGGTTTGTCCAGCTGAATTGTGGCTGTCTCTTAGGTCGGGGATTGCATATGTATGCAACCTGAAACAGTACTTAACCACTCTCACTGTGAAGCTTCTTTATTCCCTCATGCTTGCACCTGTGTCTGTAGCTTTTTGTCCTTCCTCTGAGCCTCTCTGAAAGGGCACTGAATCTGTATGCTATAGTACTGCTTTAGGAAGTGTAAAACTGCAATTAAGGTTTACCTTTGCCTTCCCTACTCCAGCCTAGACAACTCATTTTTCTTAGCCTCTCTTCATGTTACATACTCCACGACTCCTACTTCTCCATGATTTGCTTCAGTATTTTGACATAGTATTCCTCTTTTTCTCTGTTCGTGAAGTACCAGTTGGAAGGTTTCTGAGTGCTTCCTTTTTGTGCAATCAGATTCAAAACAGCAGTGAGAAAGGACTTTCAGGTTATGAGAACAATTCAGAGGGAGTCATTCCCTCACCCACTCACATACCCCTCTCCCCACCACTGCATGCATGCCCACCGACACACACAAACATGAACAAATCCATTGGCTTGGTTCCAGTTCTTTTCATGGAGTATTACTCACAGAAACTTGACAATTTGTGATCCAGACTGTTTTGGGGTGGGGGGAGGAGGGAATATTCATCTGTTTCTGCATCCATTTTTCTCTGACAGAGAATGAAGACTAATTTATTCTCAAGTGAAACTCAGTATTTGGATCAATTTGCAGCAGAGTTACTCTCTTTTCTGTGCCAGATTTATTGAGATAATGTATTTCAATATTTAAAGTAGGTAACACTTTGCATCATCTATTTAGTTTGACATATTTATTTGTTGATGTAACTTCTGTATAAAAATATGTAGTTACAAAAGGTTACATTACTGCTCTTGTAGGATCTGTTGAGATTTTATGAAGCATATTTCACACTCAGTGCTCAATTAAAAAAAAAAAAGAAAAATTGAAAAAAAGGTTTAAATAGTAACTGCTTATCCCATATCTGCAGATCTAGTGATTTTTCTATCTAGGAATGTTGTCTTGATGGACAAAGAGTTAACATACAAACTTGTATATATAAAATGTAAAATAGGACTGTAAGGAGAAAACAAAAGTAAAATTTAAACCTCTTTCTGCCACCTCCATAGAAGCTTTATTTTGCAGTTTATGAGTCCAAAAGCCAAAAGTTTAGATTTAATCCATCCCTTCTGGGGCAGAGTAGAAGCCCGGCCTTCTTTCTGGGCTGCTATGCGTGGTAAGATAGACAGCATTTGCCAGAACCTAAAAAGGTCTTCTGTCATGAAAAGTTCTCTTCAGAAAACCTTGGAAACCTTACATCTATGGGCACTTTGTGTTTTCATCACAGTTTCAAATTAATTAGTGAGACAACTTCAAAAGCTTTAATCTAGGGTATGGTATTAAGAAACATGCATTAGACGTTTCCTGTTTGCATTGCTACGTTGCTTGTTTAAAGAGTTCTTTTACTTTCATCAGAGGCTGTTGAGGACCTTAATGTACAATATTGACAGAGTAATAAAAATAGCAAATTATGTTTCTGACCATGTGCCAACTTCATTAAATTTTCAGCCATATCAAAAACAATATGGAGGAGGACAAAGGAAAAACAGCCTTATTCAAGCTTAAATAGGATTGTAACTGAAATGCAATGAGGAATAACCAGCAGATTCTTTTCACTAAACAACTTTCCCCATACACTGCTTCCTGAGGATCATTAATATTCTGCACCTCCCTTTTCCTGCATGCATGTTAAAATCTTGACTGGTAACTTCCTACGAGGTTTTTGCCTAAAACGTTTCCATTTCTGAAATAATAGCATTTTCTCATCCAATTGTAGTATCACAAGATCATATACTTTGAGGTATCAAACATTAGCACCCTAACATTTTTAATATTGAAATTATTGTACGTGGCAAAAAGCATCAGCAAGTATGACTTACTGCATACAACATTTTGAAAATATGAGAGCAATTCAAAACAAACCAAACCAAAAAACTTTCAAATGGCACAGCCTAATGTAGAACCTTGTATCAGACCAGGATAACTTTTAGAAGCAATTTCATTTAGATTTCGTTAAGGATTTCAGCTGAGAGATTTCTACACTGATGACAGTAAATATCAAACAAACAAAACAAAAGCATGTTCAATAGCTATGAAATGCAGGAGAAATGCTAGTGTGGCATTAAAACTTCAACAGTAACATTCAAAATCTGAGTGGACATCTGCCTAAATTATCCAGGAGATAATGTAGAGGAAAATGTGCCTACTTCAGGCTTGATTGCCTGAATCATACTAAGCTATTTTACCCTTTATGAATTTGACAGACTCATATTCTTTCTACTGTACTCAAATTCTCTTCCAAAAATTTAGTAATTTCATTTGTCAGAACAATGCTTCCTACTCTTGAAACTATTCACCTATAGTTTTGGAAACCTTGTTTAAACTCTTTAAGGGGCTTCAAAATTTATGGCGTCAAAGCTTATGGACATCAGCCATTCTTGAAAAAGAGATGAGAATACTCAGACCTCGGCAGTTTTCATTTCATTACATTAATTCGATAAGGAAAAGAACCTGTGCAGTTATGGAGTAAAAACATTCCACTAGAAGTTGCTTTCCAAACCCAGCTTTATTGCACACTTACAGTGTTAAACGCAGGGGGAGGGTGATTTTGTTGGAATTTTTTAATTTCTTAGGGAATTTAAGACATACCTAATGTCTCAATTCTGGTAGAGCTTAAGCATAAAGAAAGCATTCCACTGGTTGAAGAGTTCCAGAAAAATTTATGGGTATGTCGTTCTCACACCACGGTTTGCTTTTTGAGTGTCACAGGTTCAAATTTTCAATCACACAGACTGGGAAAGTGTGCCACAGTCTTAAATATTCTTTTTTCAAATATAAGAGATTGCATTTTCTTAAATCTTATCCTGACAGGGAATTGAAAAATACTTAATTATAGTACCCAGATTCAAGGGGTTGGATTAACTCCTGCATTCTAGAATTATATGCAATATATTTTCCCGCTGTATTTTATAAAAATCCTGGCTACTGAGAATTATGTGGCAGCTAGGGTTTTACGTAGACTTGTGCATTCAAACCTTCCTTTCAAATTTGTTCTTTATAGACAGTCCCTTCTCGTTTAGGTTGGTATGTTTTGTTTAATGCTAATTCCTGTAATTGCATTGTAGTAGTGGATTCAAAAATGCTTTTGTGGTTAAATTATATTAAATTATATTTTAAGACATTAAAACTATTTTTTTCTATCAAAATGTTTTATCTTTTTTTCATAACTCGAAAGAAAAGTGTGTGAAAAGAACTAGTAAATTGGCTCATTAAAAGATAGCTTCTCTCCCACATCTAAGGGAGGAGACACAAAAGGCATGTAGACACTATGTGGAGAATCGACTAGAAACATTTAAGAAAGCTGTCTGCATGGAGCAAAAATATCCAGAGGTGAATGAGTGCAGAGGTGTGAGCAAGATCAGGACTGTGCAGAGCTTCAAAGCTGAAAGTGAGATTAAATTTCATGCACAAAGGGAGCAGAAGCCAAGGTACTGCAATGTCAGTCACAAGGATTAAAACTGTGGAGAACAAGACAACCTACTACATCTGAAATGAGAAAACTGAACAACAGACAGGAGAGTTCCCTGTAATTGAGATAAGAATGATCCTATCTTTAGAGGTGGGAAAGAAAAGACCAACTACATGAAAATGTAAGCCAAAAAGAAACCTGCGTGAGCCAAAACATTATAGCGAGATGAAACAGCAGGAGTTGTGCATGACTGTTAAATGAGCATGAGAGAACATAGATCCAGAATATGAAAAGAAAAAGAGAAACAAAAATTTACTATGATTAAAAATTCAGGTAGTTACTTGGATTGTATACAATATTCTCTGGCTAACTTAGGTCATTAAATTAAACTCTTTTTCTGGGGAAAAATGTTTTTTCCAAATACTCAAAAAAATCAGGCTTTTGAGGAAGAACTTCACAACCCTTATACCAGTCTCATCATTTCTAATGCACTACTTCAGCATCCCTTTCTACAGAAAAGAGAGGAAGTTTTGTGGACTTGTGTACTACTTACATGCTCTCTCTCTCTTTAGAGGATACAGTGCAGTAATGAGGTGTTTTGGCTTATTACCAAATGGAGAATTTTTTTTTAGTAGATGGAGCCTAGTGGGAAGATGGAACTAACAGAAAGCAAAATGGACGTGGGCTACTACCACTTGAAATTAATAAGAAAATTTTCTCATAAGAAAATTCCTGAATAACAGGAAGAACTAGCAGCTCTGACAGAAGCTGCAAGGCAGAAGAATACTTTTTCTAAGGAATAGTCACTACTACCCAATAGAAAAAATAATTTCATTACAGCAAGCAGCACAGAAACAAATAAATTGAAATTAAATACAGTAGTAGTCCAGTGAAAAGAATTTGCTAAGAAATATATAAGCAAAATGGTGCTACTAATAGTGAAATTTTGAGAGAAGTTATAGACTATGAAGAAAAAATGAACACTATGGATGACAAAAAATTATTATCCCCTGTACTGGGTCTGGCGGAGGTAGAGTTAACTTTCTTATAGCAGCCTGTATGGTGCTGTGTTTTAATTTGTGACGAAAATGGTGTTGATAACACACTGATGTTTTAGCTACTGCTGAAAAGTGCTGGCACAGCATCAAGACCTACTTCGTTTCTCACTCTGTCTCCCCAGTTAGTAGTCCAGGTAGGAGTTGGGAGATAAGACAACTGGGACAAATTTACCAAAGGACCCTTCCATGCCATATATAACATGATGTTCAGCAGAAAAAACTGGGACATAGTTTTACCAAAGTAGTCACTGCCTGAGGAGTGTTTGGCTGCTGTTTTGCTGATAGCATGTGGTGAGCATTGCCTTCACATTGTTTGTTGTGTTTCTTTTCCCCTTTCCTTTGCATATTAAATTGTCTTTATCTTGATCAATGAGATTTTCTGCCTTTTGCTCTTATTCTTTCCACCATCCTGTGACACGGCAAGGAGTAAGCAAGTGGCTGGTGGCTGCTTAGTTGCCTGCCAGGCTCAGCCCACCATATTCCAACAGAGGCTGAATAAATCTTACATATCAATGCAATACACAGATGAAATACAGACACAGAAGCTTTGTTCTATAGGAGAATAAGCAACTCTTATTTATTACTGATCAGTACACAAGACATTGGCAAAATGCAAACATAATATGTACATTTAGTGTCCTTCATTTTACATAAAAAATCTGATGAGATAATCATAGAATCACCGAATAAGTAAGGTTGGAAGGGACCACTGGATGTCATCTTATCCAACCTCCCTGCTTAAGCACGGGCTCCTCAAGTATGTTACTCAGTATAGTCTCCAGGCAGCTTTTGCATATCTCTTAGAGAAGGAGATTCCACAACCTCTTTGGGCAACCTGTTCTATAATGTTTAACTTTAAAAAAAAAAATTCAAAAATGAAAAGGATAACAAAAGAATCATCAAGCTTATTCTGAGACAGTGTGAATATTGTTGGACTGACTCCTTGTTCATATGAATTTTTTTTTTTGCAAAATATTGTAGTCCTATATGCTAACCTACAGTTGGACCATTTATTACTCAGTTTACTTTTTGATTCTTTTACTATCCTTCAGCCCAGAAGCAGTTCTGGGAGGAATTTATGCTCTTCTTGACAGCTGTGGGCACTATTACAAGCCTTTCTGTTTAAAAATTCATCTTTTTCAAAGAGATCATGGAGTTCTGGCCCAAAATAAATGGGCCTCATCTTTTCAGTCAAAGAATACATGGGAATTGTGTGAGGCATTATTTCTATTGATCAAGACATTGGTGAAACTCCCTGTGGAGAACTCCATAGAGTTTCTGTGCTAGGGAAAAAGGAAGCCAAACTAGAGTAGTTTCAGAGAGGGAGGACAAGCAGAGTGGAGACTGATTTATCAGCAACTCCAACCCTGTAGAAGACAATACACCAGGCTAGCTGAAAAGAACCTGAGCTTTACAGCCATTCTTACAGGATACAAAAGACATGTTCATATGGTAGGCATACTTCAGCTAGGTTTAGATTGTGCAATAATGCAGACATTGCAGCAGAAAGCTTAATGCAAGATGCAGTCTTCAGGCAGCTGGAAGAATATATAAACAACCACCTCCCTTATATTTTACGTTTTGTAGTGTCCCGGATGTAAACATGGAGTACAGCTTTGCCTAAAAATCCACTCTGAACTGTAGATGACAAGTTTCTGTGGATAATACTAGACAATGAAAAATTCTGTTGCAACAAATGCATTTAAATGGATTAAGAATGCAGTTAAGGAAGAAAAAAAAGACTTTATTCTTCAGAAAAATAGGATTTTAGAGCTTCTTAATAATGGCAAACATTGAGCGTAAGAGAAGCTAGTCAGTTTTAAGAATCTGATATGTTTAGTAGAAGTATCTTGTAAGAGACAAGGATGGATTGCCACGCAATAATAAACTGCATTACCCAGGAGGTCCTTTGCAGTCCTAGATACCTATTTCAGGCATAATTAATTTCCAAGTAATTGTTACTAGACATTATTAAAATGCATTGCAATGACAGTTCACCTATTCGTACAGCTTAAGACTTAACCTAGCCTGTTTATCATGTAAATTTTTAAAGCATTTGGTTTGCTTAGGTGAGATTGAGATTTTTCAGAAATTCTCAAATTAATTTTATCCCAGAGCATGCTGTGAATAAATGTAAGTAACTGTTATCTGAATATTAGTTATAATATTGTACAAGAAGCTATATCATCTATTTCATTATGGCCTCTCTCTACTTTGTTAAGCTGCTCTCTGGATTTTTCAGCCAAGTCATAATTTGTGCCAGAGATGAGTGATTTGGGCTAAGGTTTTATTTCTGTATTCTCAAATTATTAAGAGACATCACTCATTGACTCCTTGAAATGATAGGCATAAAATAATGAGTATGTACCTAATCACTTCGCTGCATAGGTTTGGAATGAAAACATTGCTGAAGTGATTGGTGAATTGATTTGCCATTTACTATGGGTTTTCAGCAAACATTTCATTGATTTGATATGTAGCACTGACCCATGAAAGACTATAAGCTTTTGTCCTGAATTTTTATGTCTGATTTTTTTTTCTCATCATTTTAGAATTCCAAAACAGAAGCATGCCTCATCAACTATAAAGATCAGTGGTGTCAAATTCATCTCAATAAAGGCAGATAAGCAATGTTGTAGACAGGTTTTGAGTATGTAGCTCTGGTAAATTTGCATTCAAATGACCAGCTATACCACTAATTTGAAGCTCTTGTTCCTACAATTCTGAAAAGCCAGAGCATGAACATCACAGTGCTTTTGCGAGGTCAGGAAGTATTGTCTTAAAAAGGGTAAACTGAGACACAACATTTTAATATATTTCTCTGTGTTCTTTGAATGTGTGACAGAAAGCAGTAAAGTGTGATGATTAATTCTTGAAACACCTATTTCACAGTGGTTAATGACAAAAAGGGATCAGTGAGTCTACATTGATGTCTTATCTATCAGAAAACCCCACATTTTACTCAGCTATGTTCAAATTGGACTCTGTGATTTGTTTTAGGATAATGTATTTCATTGTTCAGAAAACAAATTATTATATACCACAGGAAGAAGCAGGAGACAGTGACACTGCACCCACACTAACAAATTAAACTGTTCCTGAGCACCAGCACCAGTGTTGTTGCCTACCCTTGTGAAACTCTTAGAGTGGCTGGAAGCTCAGGTTTTGCTCCAAGATATTTAGCAATTTCTTACACAATTCCCAGACATTTCCCTGGGAGTTTCCATGGCACGGGATCATCATCAGGAGGCAATTTGCCCTTGGCCACTCTGTACTGGTAAAGAGAGTTCAACAGTGCGGATCTGGCCCAGTCTGTGTAGTTGAGGCTAGTCCCAGACACATTTGGTTTCCCGACATATGCATAACATCTTCAATGCCACCTGGCTGCAAGGAATTTGATCAAGTAGCCTAAATGTGTTCCTAAGAACAAATTGTCCCTGCAGAACCAGGAAGAACAAAGCTCTCTGCCTCTCTTTCCAATGCCAGATGTGATGTTCACACCTGCACACAAGTCACATAAAAAAACATAAAAATATTTATAATTCATGTCATTGATTCAGCTCATGTCTTGCTATGGTCCAAACCTGGTTGTTCAAAGACAAGACAGCATAATCCCTAGATCTGAGAATATACCAACAAAATACTCTGTGAGGGAGGAAAAGTACATAAAGAAAAGTGCCTGGTGGATGAGTTGTGATTATAATGTCTATCATCATATAAGGCTTTGAGATTAAAGCAGTTTAAAGAGATTTGTATTTCACAGATCTGTGAAAGGAAACACACATGACCATTTATAATAATGGTCCAGTATGGCCATTACAGAAAATGTCTGGAGTTTGATTTTTTAAAGAATTTTTTTAAGATATTAATCTATATCAGAGTCTGTAAGCAGCTCTTATGTGTCACCTGGTAAACTGTTACAATATTTAATTAGGTTTACTATGAAGAGTTTTCAGTATCTTACAAGGCTGAATATCTCCAGCTATACCTCCCATGAACTAAATATATGTGCTTCTTAGCAAAAAACCTGTTCCCTGTCACATTCTGTACATGAGAGAATATGTAAAGCTTCTCTCCTAGATCTCCTACCACAAAACTATCAGTTATTTATATGAACCTGATTTATGTTTGAAACATCAGTTGAAATACAGGTCCATGTAGTATAGGTGTCTTTTGGATCAGGGAAGAGGAACCATTTATCATTTGGACAAAGTTATTTCAGAGCTTTGACCCTATGCAACAGCAATTTCTGCACTTCTGCAAAAAACTCGTTATGCTTCCCTGTAAGTAACTCAGATGTTCTCTTTTAAAGTCCATCTAAAAATATTTCCTTAGTCTATATTTCTTTAACTTTTCAAATTAAGTGTTTTTACTCAACATTGTTTCTTTGAACAATGACATTTAGACTGAAGATCTTTGTCCAAGGAGGAATAATAGTCCAATAACTACAAGAACAACCATTTAAAGTCCGAGATATATCAAATAATTAGGAAAATTATCACAGTTCTAAAAGATGCAAGGTAAATTATGTGTAAATTAAAAAGGAGTCTGCTTTGGGGGATTTAAGAAGTCAAGATTTTTTTAAAGTATATATCCCATTGTGAGAGACTGAAATGTTAATGGTTAATGACTCAAAACAATTGCCCATTTGTGGCTGCTGCTGTCTGGCTCCAAATGTCCCACCTGAGTCTTCAGTGCACTAACAAGACACACAGCAACACAAACTGACATCTATTAAAAATAAAACTTTCTCCAAAACTTTCTCTTTTTTTTGCCCTTTCTCTCCTCATTCAAATCAGGCTTTCAGATGAGTATGTTTGTTTATGAAAAACCTAAAGGAAGCAATACTGGGAAAAGTGATAACTAACGCAAAATTATTCTCTATAGGGTTTCCGTGCTCAGTGGAATTCATGCACATTTTATATATAGCAAGATTTGACTTTCATACCAAGGCAAATAATAAAATACAACAAAATGTCTAAAATCTCACCAAGCCCATGTTGTCAGCATTTGTTTTCCATTTGATACATTTTTGAATAATCATCATTTGCACTTTGGCAAAGTTTTAGCTAGATTTTCTAATGAATGTTTTTTTATTTTGGTCATTATTACTTTATATTGCTAATCCACCAGTCTGCAGACATCTTGAATGGCATTTATCTAAACAAAATATAGATATCTGTTTGTAGACAACCAAGCAATACATAGTGGAATTACACCTTAAAACCTCTTATTTCTCTCCATGCACTACAAAGAGAATTTGAATTATTAACTTAAGCATAGACATCTAGATAAGAGGTACACGAAGCGAGGTGAGTCATACCTTTTTTTTTCTCTCTTTTGTTTTTTTCACATCAACAACCTGGAACAAAAACTAAAAAGCATTTGCTGTATCTTAACTAAGTAAGCAGAAACTTTTAGAGAAAGTAGGCTACCATTTTGCACTTGTAGCTAGGGAGGATTTTAGTTACCTTTGCACTGGTTTCTGTCTTCCACAACAGGAAACATGAGCATAAGATTTTAAAAATGCCTGAAGTGAGCTGTACTCAGGCTACACCTCACTACAATTTATGCTTAAATTAATTTATCTCCTATCCTTATGTTATTCCTTCTATTCCACTAGAGGTCTCTTCCCAATTATTGTTCTACAAACAATTTTTTTATTGTTTTCTCTGTTGTTTTTTTATTTGGATTGATTGTTTTATTTTTTTTTTTACAAAGTTTTATGAGAAAAATTTAGGCAGAGTTGCCTAATGAGCTAAATTCTACATTCTCTAAAGAATTAAAGCCTAAAGGGTTAAATGTACTTGCTAATGAGCTAAATTGTACATAACTCTAAAGAATTAACATCATATTAGAAACAAAGTCATGCCAATGCTACCTCTGTAATAAGATGAGAAAATGGGCCTCTTAAGGATGCCTTATCTTACCTTAACATGCTTAGCATCTTAGTATTAACTTTCTTCCACTGGCTAGAGAGAGGAGGATATGATGATTATGTTCATTCTAACATGGGTAACATGAATCCACCTTTATTTCTTTGGAAAAGTAAAATCTTCATAACAGAAATTTTTGGTTTACATTATTTTATTGTTCCTACTCCAGTCCATAATATCAATCAATCTCTAAATCCAGCCACAATAGACATAGTTCTAGTATTGCCCACCCCCCATGAGTATATATTCTGGACTGAAGAGACTGTCTGTACAGATCTTTAATCTTTGTTTCATCATGGTTTTCAGAAAAAGCTAAAAAAACCCCCAATTTTTAATATATATATATATATATATATGTGATTTGATTTTTTTTGCATTCACATGTCTTGGAACAGCCTTAAAGCAGTTAAGTCTGATGTTAAGCACATGTTATTTTGGTAGCTGTAACTTTAACAGTACTTCTAAATTAATCAGGAGTTTAGGTACTCTGGGGAAGAATAAACAGCTAAGTGAGGCTGATAATATATTGCAATGTTATACAACCCAGAGAGAATTGAAGACTCCTGCATTGATTATCTGTTGTTTCAAAACATCTTATCTTTTTTTTCCCCCTCTAATTCACATTGGGTATTTGCTTATGCATAGCATGGCCAGTGTTATGGGAAGGTGTTGCTTACTTCAGAGCATGATCTCCTGGCAAGAAGAGCATGGCAGAAACATGCAAGTTTACAATTACTTCAAAGCAGTGTAAACCTATGCACCACTCAGCAATGTAACTGGCAGCAAGGCCATGATTTGCTGCAGGCGTGTTGTATTGTACTCTGTAGAAATAGTCAGTTAAACAAAAGGCAACTCCCCACTCCAAATAAAGATCTTGTATGAAAGATAGAACAAGCTAAGAGATCATGTTCAGTATGGCAGGTTAAATGGATTATTTTTGAATGAATAATTTTAAAAGTTAATTCTTTTAGTTATTCTGATTAATCTGCACTTATTGAGAGAGATGAGGTGAATAACAATGAGATTCCTTATTGATAGGAATATCCTCATGATAGTGGAATAATTAGGACACCTTGCTCTGTAATATTTACATAAGATCACAACTAGTCCAGACTGAGTGGAGTTAGTTTTTATGTGTTTGGATTCTTTTTACACATATTTAACTGTATGGATGATGCAGAAAAAAATATCATGACCTTAATTACTTACAGATTTTTGTTTGTCTAACAGTGTTCTGATGACATGTAATGATTTTTCCTATTGTTTGTTTGTAAACATACAGCAGTACAAGAAAACTGTTACTTGGCTTTACAGTCAAGCAACTTTAACAACTAAATCATCCCATAGAGAAGCCAGAACTAGTTTAGAAATTTTGTTACTCTGAAAATTTCCATAAGTGAAAATATGAAGACAGAAAGCATCTTTCATTCCAACAGGTCATTTCACTTCATATCAGTGCATGAAAAAGCACACGGATTCTAAACTTAATTTCTAAACTCAGAAATTACTTTCCTCAGTCTCTGTAGAAGAGGCACATGATACAGAAGAGATTGTGTTAAATTTTTCCTTCCATTTTTCTTTTCTCTCCAATAAAATAAATGCAAGTACTCTAAGATATAAATAACTAACCTGAGGAGAAAGATTCATTTCCTCTTCTAAATATATAGATTTTTGGACTAATTTTCCTTGAA
This sequence comes from Amblyornis subalaris, assembly GCA_018881555.1. Lineage (NCBI taxonomy): Eukaryota > Metazoa > Chordata > Aves > Passeriformes > Ptilonorhynchidae > Amblyornis > Amblyornis subalaris. Next base: position 4,585,153 of record JACAXG010000052.1, read on the forward strand.
AATGTATACTTCAAATTATTTAACTTCAGCAACATCCCCAAATGATCTTTTGCTCATGTAAACCCTTTCAGATTTTGTCTTCGTTTCTCACAATCCAAATAAATTTTAATTGCCAATAATTTTCTCTCTTCTTACAGTGTTTTTCCTCACTCTTCTCTCTTCTGCGTGGTCTTTTGCCTTTTCTTAAGCCTATTTTCCCAAAGGGATCACCCCCTTCTCTTTGGGGTTCAGCCATGCCCTGTGGTGAGTCCTAAACAAGACAGTCCCAACACTCCACACAGATGCCCCATGCAGCTGTTGGAAGTCATATATAAAGTATGCAAAATATATAAAGTATACTTCTCTGTGCATGCAGTGCAGTGTAAAAAGTATGTATTTGATTGTATGTGAATGTGTGTGTGCTGGAAACATGGATGGATGGATGGATGGATAGATGGATGGATGGATGGATGGATGTTGCTACTATGCTGCATGAAATTCTATGTTTAGAAGTATAATTAATGTTAACTGGGAAAAAACAAACAAACAAACAAACAACCACACTCCAAGTAAGTGTGCTGTCTCACATCTACAGATATTGTATTTTCCTCAATTTCACTACCTCAATTTCATTACTTGAAGAGTCAGGTAAATTATGTTGAGGAGTAGGACGAAGTATGTGGCTTGATATAGAAACAAAAGGAATTAAACATGAATAGAAGAGAGTTGTCCTTTATAACATTTACCGAAAACGTATATTCAGGGTATCATCTACATCCAAATCCATCAAAGGGAAATGACACATAGTCCTGTAATTAAGTGGGATTGTGTTAATGCTTTATCTGAGAGTATCATAAACAGTTCATCCCTATGAAAATTTGACTCCTTAATGCCATCAGCATGAGGAAGTCAGAATTGTTTCTGCTGAGTGCATTTCAGGTAATTTAAGTAAGTTTTGACATTTATAAAGTTTTGAGAAACGTACTAATATTCCGTGATTTTTTTTGTTTACCTCTTTGTTGTGGGTGGTGTTGGCAAGGTCTTTTGGTGTGTTGTGGTCTTTTGGCAAGGTTTTTCGCTCAAGTAACAAGTTTTTAAAACTACATACCATATGTATAGGCTACCTGTACAAAACAAAATATTGACAAAGCATAAATAAGTGAAATTTGGGCATTATTGTATTATTTTATTTTTATAGCCTTGATTCAAAGCCTGTCAAAATCAAAGGAAAGAATCTAATTATGTTCAAGTAAAATTGGGAGAATGCTTATATGTGATTGCAGCAGGTTGTCTCTTGTCACCAACCATTAACGATGAATCGTGCCTGCTGCTAACAGCAGACATCTGAGACTTTTATTTTATTATAATCCAGTGGGAAAAAAATATTCCAAGTTTCTTCAAAGTAGTAGAGCTTCCTTGTCATGATTATTTTCCCACAGAAAATTTACCTAAATTTTTTCAGCCTTTCCTCAAGAAATGAATAACTCCATCTTCAAACACATCATTTTCAGAAATGCCAAAAAATATCGTAATATAATAACTCCCTTACAAGGAATTCATTGATGTTTTAACTTGGTACTGAAATATCAGTGGAAGAATACCATATGAAGAAGAAAGAATATTTCCCTTAGCTCACAATCATTAAAGTAAAATTGATTGGTCATTAGCAGATAGCATATTAGTTAATCTATATATGCCATTGACAATTTTGAGTGACTGGATAAATTTGTCTAAACCAAAATGCCCAAGAAGAGCTGAATTTTCAGGGTGGACATTCAAAATTTCCTTCAAAAGGAAATTTTCAATGCTCTCTGAAGCTAACCCCCCACTGTACAGAGGTCATCTTAACTAAATATTAAAAATAACTACCTAAAACAACTGTATAACATCTTAAAAACATTTTAATATATAATTTTTTTCTACTCTAAATCTTTTTCATATACATAATACTTATAAACGTTTTCACATATACCTCCAGCACAACCACTTTTTTCATTGTCCAACAAGCTTTCCTCTTTCTGCTTTTCCAGATAATACTTAATAAAACATTATGCAATACTTATTACATTCCTTATCCTGGAAAAGGATAAGATACATGGAACGGTACTAAATGGCTCAAAGTTGTTTATAGGGAAAACCTTATAATTGTTCTAATGCAAGCAATACATGATTAAAACTTTGATTAAAAAAAGAATATTTCAATTAATCTGATCTTATACATGCTATGCAGTATCTGATCACTAGGGAATAAAACTCTTTTGATATTAGTTAGAGGTAAAATTTCAAAGCAATGCTAAGATGTTTTACTCCCATTGATGTTGACAAGAGTTGCCTGACCAAAGTCACATATGCTATGTTCAAAATTCACCCTATTAATTAAGAAACAAGACTGTGTAAATGCTGTCTACAACTTAAGATGTCCTGGAATAACAATGTCTGTTTCTATAGAGTCCCTATACTGTTTGCAGTGTACTGGGGGTCCTACAAGTTTTGACCTTCACAGTTCTTGTGATTTCACTAAGAGAAACTTAGTGTCCTCAAAAGGGCAAATGAGTCAATTCATTAATTCTGCCTGAAAAAAACACAGACTTTTAAACAAATATCTTTGAACAGAGAAAAAAAAAAAACTGAATGCATATTTTGGATGTATACACTCTCAACACAATAAATTATGCATGTATTTTATCCTTTGGGTGCCTATTTTCAACTAAAATTAATAACAAAACATCACTTTGAAAGACAATTACGGGTGGGAAGCTGTTAAGGTTTATGGTATATACAGAAACACAATATCCTTTCATACACAGAAGCTTTACTATTTCAACTCTACAGGTAATGTTGGGTAGCTTTTCCCAGTGTTGGTACACTAGTGTAAATCCAGTGATGTAATCACGCTACTATCACTTTTCTCCTATCTAGTATTTTATACAACAAAAAGCTTCCCCCAATACAAGTTAAGAGATTAATTCAAATTGGTCTGCCTGATGCATTCTTTAAGGTGATGTCATTGGCTTACAATTGCAAACAAAAAAAAGATAATATTTTTCTATAAATAGAAAGCATGAGATTTTTTTCTACTTTAATAAACAGACATGCAAAATAAGCTTTAACATATGACCTCTTCATCTCCTTGCTCAAGCAGGAACACATTGACTCTGTCTTGACTTGTTGCTGTTTTTTTGGCTACACAGGGCCAGGCCATCATCAGTGCACAGGAAAGTCAGTGAGTCAAAGAGAATCCAAGGGATTGAATGCACATTTGTCTATTACTTGTTAGGCACAATGTCCACATATAAATTATATCAGTATAAATCCAATCGTTTTATTAGACCTACATATCTTTAAATTTTGGCTGAACTTTTTGTGCAGTGTGCCCTTTGATAATGATACACCTGTACATTTCATCTTAGCAGTTCTTGTCAGCTATGAAAGTGAGCAGAAGCTACCTTCATCCAGACTCCCAAACTCCTTTCATTATTACACTGATAAATTTGTCTCCATGAGTACTTCCATTGGCATTCCAATCACACGGTCACAGAACACTGAAGGTATGGTGAAACTGCAAAATTATTTTCAGAACTCACCTAAATTCTACTTTTGTTAAGATTTTTCTAGATCACTGTAAAAGGACCAAAGGATGTTTTCTTTAATGGAATGGCTGTTCACCACCAAAAGTTCTGTAAGAAAGTAAGAATATCATAACAAGATGGTGCTTCCATGTGTTTATGCCCAAGTCGGACCTTCTCAGAGGACAGCAAGCACAGATCTTTGTCTCAAACAGCATGGGATTTTGGCTACCAGCAATTATGTTCTCTTTAAAGTGTAAATGAAAGAAAAGGAAAATAAGATAAACGGACTTCTTTTCTCCAAATCTAGCTGGCTTGGGGCTCAGTTCAGGTTTTCAGTCATCTAGTGCTGGTTGCAGTGAGCAAGCGCATGGAGTCAGGCCTCTCTTCACCCCAAAGAGCAGAGGTATCCTTCATCTCCACAGTGTCACATCTACCCATCCCACGACATTTTTACCCTGAAGCGTCTTAAATGGCACCAGGTGCCTATATGCGAGAAACTAAATAAAACTCTAGGTGAGGAATCCATCCATTGCTGAAGTTAGCAAGTATTAGTCATTCACCATCTGACTTTTATCAGGAATATTCCTAAAAGTTATGAACCTAATCTTTTAGGTGGGCAGGGTTTTTTTTTGTTTTTTTTTTGTTTTTTTTTTGTTTTGTTTTGGTTTTTTTTGGTTGTTTCTTTTTTTGTTTTTTTTTTTTTTTGTCTAAAAGGTTAATTACAACAAGCTGTAGTTTAAGGTTTTTATTTTTTTTCCCCTCCTCTTTTTAAACTTATTTGTGATTTTTCTAGGAATATAAAGCCATTTGTAATAAAAGTTCAATAATACCTCTTGCAGGTTTTTTGATAAGCAGCCAGGAGTTTCTATGAGTCTTACAGCCCATGTTTTTCCAGCAACCTATAGTTTGTAATGCAAATGGTTGGAGATTCTGATTATAGAATAATTCATTACAGTGTAAGGAAGGTAGGATTTAGAGAACAACTACCATAGTCATTTGAGGCAAATTAAGAAATGAGACATCTGGAGGGAAAACCACATAATGTTATGATTATTTTTTAAAATATTTTTAAAATAATGCTTAAATTTCTTTGTAATTCTAATTTAATAATGTCAAGAGCTTACGATGAAAAATTATATGAAAGATAAATTATATTGCATGTTAAGTGGGGAAATTTAGAATGTAGAAAATGATAGAAATACAGAGAAAGAATGAAGAGGGAAGGACAGCAGATGTAAAAAATTCATGTAAGAATTAATATAGACAGAAAAATGTGGAAGTCTTCTGTGGAAGCTTAAGGAAAACAAAAGCCAAAACATATAATAAAGATGAGACAAAAGGAAGGAATGAGAAGCAGGTGGCTATTTAAACAGCCATATCATCTCTTTATTGCATGACAAAATATCATTCTTAGCATTTATTTTATTAATTGATGTGGTCTTCAATGTTTTTTCTAATCCTTTTTAGCTTTTCACTTTTTGGGGGCGTCACATTCACTTGGTTTCCTTTTGCCCTAATATTCATTTCTACCCTGCACATTTTTCCTCATTGTTTATTGCCCTTATATTTCAGTCCCATATTCATCCTCTTGTTACCAACTCAGAGATCATTCTAAAAGTATCTGTGCTGGTTTGGCTGTAAACCAGCAGGGGAAATTAACCCCACACAAAATACCTCAAGAGATTTTAGGTCAAAATTACAATTTTAATAAAAAAGGGTTAAAATACATGCAGTAATACAGAAACACCAGCTTAAACAAACCGACAGAGTCGTGGTACAACCTGACACCCTGTTGACCAGGGTGGTAGCTATGCAGTCCAGTTAGGCACCGGTCCTGAAGAGAAGCCTGGTAGTCCAGTCCCGGTAGTGGAGTGGAGTAGCTAGCTGAATCCAGTTCCGAGGAGTGGAGTGGAGTGTCTCGTCGAGAGTGGAGTCAAGAGAGTGGAGTCCCGTGGAGTCGAGAGTGCTTTCTTCTGGCCAAAACCCTTGTTTTATGCTGTGTTTCTTGGCTGGCACCTCCCCCAGGGGCGGGGACTTTCACAATGGAAGAGGATCTTCCCGATGTTCTATTGGTTGCTTTGGTAATGAGCTTGGATGAGTCCCAGGGTCCTCCGAGATGGTCCCCAGGGTTCTCAGAGATGATTTGGGGTTTGGCTATTAGTCAGGCTGGGTGGTGCTAATGGGCCATTAGCTGAGATTAGATAATCAGGATGGGTGGTGCTTGCTGTGGGGAGTGCTTATCTCAGTTGAGATAAGGAGTCCCTCAGCTCCTTATCCTTATGAATTTATCCAGCTTTTGTGGGTGGTAATAGAATATATGACAAACCCAAGACAGTATCTTTAGTAGAACTTTTCTATTATTTATGCTGAAAAAACAGACTGCATAGAGAAACAGATAAAGTATTGAAATTATGTGAAGAAAGCAATGTTTAATATTATAATAAAAATGGCAGACTGAGATTTGGCCAAGAACATGCCTTTTGCAACACCTGTAAGGACAATTCCAAATACTGTTGCATTTGTCATAAATTGAATGGTTTTACTGAGCATATGTGCTATGAGAAAGTTTTTAGACAAAATCTCTGATTTTCTGGTAGTTTAATTTCTTCAACCTTTTTGTGTTTTAAAATGAGGACATTTTAAGATCCATTTAATGTCTTATAGAGACATAAAAAAAGGGTTACTCAATCTTTTCAGATTTAAAACTGCTTTACGTTTGCATTACGATTGCCAATCTTGAACTAAATTGGGTTTAACACATAGACAAATTTCAGAGTTTTAGAATTCCCAGAAATTACTTTTGTATTTCAGAATCCAGTGAGTTTTCTCCCTGAGTGACATTGTACCAATGATATGCTGTCTGCAAGTGAATGAAAATGATGACTTTGTCCTTCACATTTTTGTTTTTACTACCTGTTTAGGTAATCAGTACATTCTGAATGCTATTGCTAATATCAATTAATTCAGGTCAAAAGCATAGCAGCAGGAAAAAGAGATCAGTCAGTTACCATATGAAAACCCAAGACGCTGGGGCACCTTATGGTATGTGCAAACAATTCACTATACAATTTCTGGAGAGAGGAAACTGGCATACTGTTGAATACTGTTTTCCTTTGGGTAAAATTTTAATTAAAAAAGCAGCATGGATACAGGTTTTAGATCTTCACTATTCAAATAGCTGAGATAGCTGTTTGAATTTTAAAATCTTATAAAGTATTTCATTAAAAAAAGACTTCTGTTATCTCAGCCTTAAAACTGTTTATAATATGATGGACCAGAATTTATCAGTCAAGTTAAACCTGAAGTACATCTTAAGAAAACTTAAGAAGAGATATTGAAAAGTTGCAATAAGTCTTCCTAGGTCAAGTGTTAAAAAACCCCACAGAATCACAGAATATGTGGAGTTGCAAGGGACCCACAAGGATCAAGTCCAACTCCTGGCCCTGCACAGCACCATCCCAAGCGTCACACCATGTACCTGAGAACATTGTCTCAATGCTTCTTGAACTGCGTCAAGCTTGGTGCTGTGACCACTTCCTTTGGGAGCCTGTTCCAGTGCCCAACCACCCCTTGGGTGAAAAACCTTTTCCTCATATGCAGCCTAAACCTCCTGATACAGCTTTGTGACATTCCCTTGGGTCTTGTCACTGGCCATCAGAGAAAAGAGATCAACGTCTGCTTCTCCTCTTCCCCTCACAAGGAAGTTGTAGACTGCAATGAGGCCTCCCTTCAGTCCTCCAGGCTGAACAGACCAAGTGACCTCAGCCTCTTCTCATATGGCTGGCTTCACCTGAAGGCCCTTCACCATCTTCCTTGCCCTCCTTGGGACACTTTCTAATAATTTAATGTATTTCTTATGTAGTGCTGACCAAAACTGCACACAGTACTCAAGCTGAAGACTGTTCTCATATCTGACAGAAGAGGAAAGGTAACTCCTGTCACAGACACCTGCTATAATTCACAATGGCCAAGGATGTCCAGAGTCCTGCAATGTTCCAACACTCACCTGAGCCTGGCCAGACATACTTCTATCATATTGGGCAGGCACGCGGCTGGATACTCCTGTATCCATACGGATGGATCATGCAATGGGAACAGAGAGAAGATGTCATAGAAGAGCCCTGTATCTGACCCTTAAGCTGTATTTCCATGTAAGCTATTCTGCATGACCTTTTACTACACTTCTGTTCTGCATTCCGGCGTGATCAAATTTGTATTCATATAATACATTTGTGTAAATAGAGTTCCATCAAGATATGTTGTAGCCAAGGGTGAATATTAAAAAAAATATATACATTTTCTGTAAAGATTATTTTCCCTTTCTCAGTTTAATATGGTTACTAGAGGCATATGAGCACTTAATTGACATCCTTTCAGTTTGTGAGGCACTAGGCATTTATGGAATGGGTAAAAGCTTCGTTAATTCTGATTTCTAAAGCCTGGGGGTATAGAAGCTAAAAGGATTTTTTTTTTCCTTCTTTTCAAACCAAACATCAGATTGTGCTTACCTTTGGATATGTGAAGATGTGATGCCTGCTTAAAACCCAAAGAAATGTAAATACAAAACTGGAATAGTTGCAGTAGTAAAGATCAAGCACTTTAAAAAGTCAATATAACAAGAACACTTTCAACGAAAAAGGAACATCTTACCTTCCTGCTTCTAAAAGAATGATAAAAGCAAAACCAGAAATACCCATGAGGTATGTATAAAGAAGAGTTTAATTTGACAAAATTTGCAACTCACAACTTCCGAAGTATTTTCTTTACATGAATTATACTCTTAAAATGGATTCATTATCCCCATTTTTGGCATTTAAATTTAGACTTCTATTTCTGAATCAGTCATGATGAAACATTTACAGTAGTCATTTACAAGTATGTGAGTAGGAAAGTCATTTCAGTGTCTAAACCTATAGTTAAATTTCAGCTACAGAGGGAACACCTCTGACACCCTGTGCATGTTTGAGTTTGTGTCCCAGAGGTGTCTTGACTCCATGTTAGAATTGTCTGATCATTCACTATTCCTCTTTCAATTCCTGTATTTTTATAGAAACAAGTGTCAAATGCATTAATTGGAAGGTAGCTATTGGAGGGACCAGGGCTCTCACCTAGACGTTTAGTGGATCAGGATATCAAGTCACATCCTCACATTATTGGCATCAGCTGCACTTCACAAACATCATTTTTACATAGCTCATAATAAACTTTTGGAAGTCTCTCTCCATTGATTGTAAATTCATAGAATTATAGAACCATTTAGGTTGGAAATGACCCTTAGATCATCAAGTCCAACCATTAATTTAGCACTGCCAAGCCCACCATTAAACCATTTCTCTAAGTGGCACATCTACGTGTCTTTTTAATACCTCCAGGAATGGGGATGCAACCACTTCCCTGGGCAGGAAGTTTGACAATTTCCCTATGTCAATGTTTGATGAGTGCTTCAGTGAAGAAATTTTTCCTAACATCCAATCTAAACCTCCCCTGCCACAACTGAAAGCCATTTCCTCTTGTTGATCACCTGTTACTTGGGACAGGAAGCCGATCATCACCTCACTACAACCTCCTTTCAGGTAGTTGTAAAAGGCAATAAGGTTTCTCAGCCTTCTTTTCTCCAGGATAAACAACCCCGGGTTCCTCAGCTGGTCCTCATATGACTTTTCTCTAGAGCCTTCATCAGCTGTGAATCCATTCTGAATAGTTCACACTCAGAAGTCTAGAAAAGGAAATCAAATACCCCTTAAAATGCCCCAGATATCTTTTCTGACTGCCATTGTCTTTTATCATATCTGGAGGTCTCATGCAGCTGTTGGAAGTCATCTAGAAATGTAAAAACAGATATATAAATTCACATTACCATCAAAAGATTATGAACCTAGAAATCAGTTTCTCCACAGAGATAACTAGTCTGGCTTGAGATACTTGGCTCCCATTTCCTATTTATACTTCCTGCTAAATAAGAGTGTGGTACAGACATATGTTATGGCAGATTATACACCAGGTAGATAATATATTTAAGTATATACATAGATATACATCAATATTCATATAGATGTACATATAGCCAAAGACTTTGGCTAATACATGTTTTTCAAACTCTTCTGTGTAGTGATTGCAATTACAGAATTATAGTAATAATACATATTGCATTCTCATAATGAAGCCATGTTATATATTTGATACCAGTAAGAAGTGTTTTGGTTACCTAAGTAACATGGGCTTCAGGACTTCTGGGAGATACAGAAAAGAAATTTACACCAGTACCTGTGGCAGATCAGGTCATAAATACAGTTCTTCTGAAACCTGTAGTATTTACTTACGCTTATAATTTATGGGATCAAGTTTGCAAGAAAACATAACATTCAAAATTTCATCTTGTAGACAACAAAGCTGAGTGTCCAGTCAAGGGTCTCATATGTGTTTGGCTTGTCGTGTGCTGGATCCATTAATCCCTTTTCTGAAGACAGCTAGCAATAAGGAAAAATTTAACTTCTTTTGTATGCCATTCAAAGTTGAAGAAAACCATTCCTCTGTATCCCTTACCAATTTCTTGGGCTGTTTCCTACTCTAATTTTGTCTAGTAATTTTCCCCTTGCATTTTTACTGTTCTTCTCAGTACTTCTGTCTAAACATTCTCTGTAACAGTTCATAGTTCCTTGCCTTCTGTAACAATGGTCCTAAATTAAAAACTTTCTGTACAAATGTTTGTTTTCTTAAAAACAGTGGAAGTTACTAAGCCCACCACAACCCTTTCTGTATGACTATCTTGTGAGTCACATATCCTGTACACAACATATTTTAATAAAAAAAAAAGTTACTGGTTTTGTGAGAGTATTTTATATTTCACACCTAACCTAAAAATTCAAAATAGGGAAAAATAGAATGTCACTTTAGTGAAGCCATTTGACTAATGTAGGCAAAATCAACACCTACACCTAGAATATGGGGGTTTTGGAGATGTTATAAACCTTATTTTCATCTATTGGATGGCTATCCCTTTTTACTGATAAACCACATATATAAGGTTATACATAATTGTCTGTATTAAAAAAAATTGGATTTTTAAGTTTTTCTGTTTCAGGGGTTTGGGGGGGTTGTGTTTTGGGTGTTTTGGGGTGGGGTTGATTTGGGTTTTTTTTAATATTTAGCGGTAATTTCCTTTATGATGTTTTTAAGTGAAAGCTTGATAATAATTTTCCTTGGAGAAATTGTGCTGTTTTTAAAAATAGCTTTAACAGAATTATTTCTAACACATAGTAATGCACACTGTCTTCTCACTTTACATGCCTCCACTAACTGATAGACAAAAGTACCCTGCAAGACTGTATCTAAAATACTTCCCTGCCCCTCATAAGAATGAAAGGCACTTTTGTGGAGTTACAAGATGCTTAGTGTGAGAAGACAGACATACCAAATAAAAGTAGATTTTAAACGTATTTTAAGAATTGCACAGGTGTGCCTTCTGATTAAATTTTCTTAGTGTTACACAAAAATTTTTTTCCAGTATGGAATATTCTGCAGATATACATTGTTACTCTTTTGGGTAGGGCTGTTAACAAAAGCTTTTTCTCCAATAGAAAGTGTACCTGGTCAGAACCGTGTTTATATAAATTATACACACACATAAACTAAGCATACAGATTTATGTTTTGTGTGACCCTTTTAACTCTCTGTACTTGCTGTTAAGTTGTATATTTTTCCATAGGAGCACTGTAACTCATAAGAAAATGACTAACGCTGAAAACTCAGTTAAGTCTCAAAAACAGGCATTAGTTTTGAGGCCTGGCTCTCCTTTTGGGAAATCAAAGTTTTTATTGCCAGATAAATTAGTGCTTCAAAAGTATGAATACAGATGCTGTTTGCAAATTTGTCACAGTCTGTCTTCCAGCAGAAAGAATTTATACTGTATATAGTAATGGAAAACAGAAAACTGCATATTTCACTAAATTGCAGCTGTGTATGGAAGATTTATATGGTTGTTTTGTGTCAGGGAAACATACAGGTCTGTCAGTATTTCAGTTCAATATTCCACACATAACTCTGGAATTCTTATTTTAAAATTATTTTATACTTTTTAATAGAATAAATAAAACATAGCGGTTTTTGTACATAAAGTCATACATAATAACTATGTTTATCAACGTTTTATTGCAGAAGATGACTAGTAATTGTGTTATTCTCACTGTAGGCTTGACAGACCATATCTGAGAATTTCAGTCTGCAACCCATTTTCATAATTCCTAAGTGTCCACTCAGTGCAGTATTAAATGTTTTAGAGGACTTGTATATCATGCTAGGTGGGCGATCCTAGAAGAAATGCTTAGATTAAGTAACAAAGTCACAGTTTTATTTTTATTATAATCAAGTTCATTCATTTAGGGATTGAATATTCTCAGAAAATAGAAAGCTGAACCCAGACGGCAAGTTTCTTTTTGCCTGCATGCCTTTACATAATGGAGTCCTACTTTTCCTTTTTTTTTTTTCTTTTTTTTTCTTCCCTACTGTCAATTCGCTTACAGCAACCAGCCTTCAAAACAGGAGCTAACATTTTTTTGCAGTTGTGAAGTATTGGATCCAATTACTCCCAGCAACAAAAAAACCGAGTTTATTTTAATAGGATTTGTAGTAAAACAAGGCATATAAAAATCAGATGCATAGGCAAAGAATTTTTCATCTTTAATCATTAAGCTACCAGTACAAATTGAGCCCTGCAGTTATATCATTCCCAAAGGAGAACAGAGGTTTAAGGAATTCAGAGGATTAAATATTTGTGTTTGAGTGAACATGCTAAGTGTTTTTGTGGTTGCTATCATTAAAACTGTATTTCAACACTTTATTTCAAATGCATACAACACAAATTCTCTCAAAATTATGGCTTGAAACTCTTACTAGATATGAGGCATTAAGGTCACCTGTGTTATATCATCATCCTTCCCACACGTGCCCCCAGTTTGTCTGGTTACTAACATATTGTTACTCTTTGCCAATACAAACAATTTAAACTTAGCATTTTTACCTCAACAGCAAAAAGCTACATCCTACGATCTGTTATTTCTATGACAAAAAAAGACATATTTCCAGAAAAAAATTTGTTCTTCCTTTGGAATACATGAACCCCTGAATATCAAAATATGTTCAACCCAAGTTTTCACAGTATTTTTCAAATGCCACTGCCTTGTTTTCCAATTGGAATGTAAACATGGAACAGGTGAAATTTTTATTACAGTGCTACTGAAAAAGACTAAGAAATTAGCAGCAAGATAACAAAATACTTAACTATTCTAAAAGAAATGAGTGATAACTTGTCAAATACAAGTCACACACATGCAATGGACCAAATCAAAGTCCTACATGTAAGGTTTAACATTTTTTCTAGAATAAATGCTTAATCACAATGCACGCCCAATAATTTCTTGATTTCTGCATAATTAGTATATTTCTGTATGCAACAAAGATATGTCAGGGTCTAAAATAGGTCACTGGCTCCCCAGATAGCTATGGCACCTAGTGGTCTGTTAATCTAATCTTTTAATTTGTATTAAAGCATGTTCTTTACTTTGAAAATCTCTTTTTTCTTGTGAGTCTTTCAGCTGCTTCTGTGATCTATGTTACCACTCTAGTTACATATGAAGTGTGACAAAAAGTCACAATTTTCATGATCTTGCTGGATCTTCGTCTTCCCTTTTATTAAGACTATTGATTTAGAGAAGGAAGTTAGGAAATGCTTCCCATTATAATAGATATGCAAATAATCCCCTTCTGTGAAACATTTTTATACGGTCTTCTCAAAAGCCTAGAGTGTAGACTGGACTATTTGTAATATCTATATCTAAATAAACAACTGTAGCCATTTTTGAGAACAATTCGTCCCATTATAAAACCGCCATTTACAAGTAGAGAAGTGAATAATGCCTTGACATTGCCAGTTCTGTCCAAAGATTATAAAGGCAGTCTGGATGTGTCAGAAAATATATCCCAGTGATATTACTAAACTAAATGCTGCGTATAGGCTGTGTATTCAGAATTGCCTCACCCTGACCTCTGAGGTTGCCTATTCAGGATTCCACAGGCACTTCAGCTGTCCAGTCTTACAGTGTCTACACTAAGAGAGCCCCAAAAATATTTGGTGGTTTTGACATAAGAAAATACAACCTGACTAATCAAAATCTGGTGTGCTTTAAACTCAGGTTCATATATAAAATTTAAAAGCTGCTTTGGAAAATATTCCACTAAATGTTCACACACTGTCATCTCAGCTATTGTCTAGGTATCATGGACTAGAATATCTAATTAGCAGATCTCTTGAAAAACTTTAATAATGCACACCTGCAGTGGTATCATCTTTGCATGAACAGAATGGAACTGATAGGGTTATCCCAATTCATGAGTATGAGTTTTGTATAAAGATATCCAGATGGACTGGAATATGTACATGTGTAGGAGGGCAAGTGCAGGGTGTGCCTGAGAGATAGAGAGAAGCTGCAGATGGTGTTTGACTGTTGAACTGAGAATATGTATCTGTAATTTATCTGGAAGATGAGGTAAACAGCACATTAATTAAATTTGCAGATGATACCAAATTGGAGTGTGTTGCAAACACCACTGAGAAATGATACAAAGCAAAGTGACCTAGAAAAGGTTAGAAACATATGCAAAACTTTAAAAAGTCATATATAGTCTTGAGAATGAAAGTTAATATATTGAAAAAACAGACCTTAAATTAACAAGAGATAACAGAAAAACAATATTTAAAGCATGATAATGGTCATTGTATGACTTGTTTTAAATTCTTCTCTTCTCTTCTCTTCTCTTCTCTTCTCTTCTCTTCTCTTCTCTTCTCTTCTCTTCTCTTCTCTTCTCCCTTTTTAATGTTTTTTTTGTTGGTTTTTGATTGGTTGGTTTGGTTCGTTTTTGTTGTTTTTTTTTTTTTTTTGTAGAGTATCTGCCAAATTTTTCTTGGTGTATTGAAAGTGTAGTTTGTAGTTCAAGTGCAGAAAGTTTGTATCACAACCAGAAAGACACTGCTCCACATTTTTTTCTGCAAAAATCTACTGCTACTACTACAGCTATAAAAATCAGTGGCATTGGATGAAAATTGTCATTATCTTAGATACTATAAACAAATTAACGTCTTTATAGTCTAAAAGTAAGATTGCTCCAACTTACTGAGGATAAAAGAGCTACCAGAGCTGTACATTATCAGAGCTGTGCATTTCAACATGTAGTACCTCTACTATTCTGAGGAAAAATAATTTAAGACCCTCATCTTGTTATCGCCTTGCTCCCTGCTACCATCACCTCTACTGCACAGGAGAGGGGTTCCTTTCTTTGCATTTGGTCTAACCAGCGTAAATCTAATTAAACTCAGAGGAGTTGTTCTCAGTTTGTATTTAGCTTTGAGGTTTGCTACTTCTGTTAACGAATAAGGAAGGGTTGTAAAATATTTTTTATTTTTTCCATCTGTACTGCTTAAGTAAATCTTATCAACTCGCTCTAGAAACACCATTATTACATTTGTCACTGTGATTACAATAACTTTGTGACTGACAGTGAGTTTATTGATCAGAGTAATTTAATTCCAGAATGTTCAAAATTTGAAGAAATAAGGATCATTGCCTGTAATAATTACAACTCTCATCCAGGAAGTGAGAACTCAATTTTACTTCCTGCTCTGACAGATTGTTTGGTTTCCATTTTATGGTCAAGTCTGAAAATCGGGAGGAGCTAAAAAAAAAAAAAAAGAGGAATTAAATTAGAATAAGGACACTCAGTGAAGGAGGAGATGATGAGTTTATAGTTTACAAGTAATGGCCCTTTTATTTTTTTTCCCAAATGCTTACCCAGAATTCCATTTACCACTCCGAGAACTGCTTTCAGTTCTTGAGCTTTCTTCTCCCTGAAATTAAATAAATTAATAGTTCGGGAAAGTGAGATCAACATCCCCAGATAACTTGATTGCCAGGATACCCTTAATAGTTATGAGTACATGGTACATTTATCTATGTGACAACATTTGATATACATTACACTTATGTTCCTGGCTGAATAGTAACATCGGCTTAATAGCTGGATTGCAAAGTACTCCCAATTAATTCAGTCTAGAGCTCATAGTAATTAAAGGATGTGGTAGGTTTGGTCTGTTCAGGATAGAAATAAGCAGAGGCCAGGAATCTCACTGGGAAACAGGTATTTTGCAAGAGGATCTATAGCATCAGATGTTGCATGCAGAAGGTATATTTGGTGCTCAAATAATAAATTGCCATATCTAGTTGCAGAAAGGAATGTCTGTTTATGAATCCAGTTTCACAGAATTACCTTCCTTAAGCCTTCTTAATCAAAGTTAGAAACTGATTCTGACGTACCTTTTGTCTACTGCTGAGTATCCTTTTGTCATATTCTTACTAAAATCCTCAGGCAATCCACAGCTTCCCTTAATATTGAGAATGCACCTGCCTCTTTTCTTCTCCTTCCCAAAGACAGTAAATTGGCTTTTACTTTGTCTGGTGAAGCTTACAGGTTAAACTCCTAAACTGAACATGGTGCATGGACACAGAAGTTTTGTAGGGTTTTGAGGTTCTCTGGCTACAAGAAGAATGCTCTTAAAATCCGAACCAACTCCCTGTGCAAATGACACCCTGAGCAAAACTAATAAAACAAAACCCCAGTAATGAATCCCAAGACTTTTAAGAGAGGCTGGCAAATACTTACAAGAGAAAAAAAATCCCCAAATTATTGGCAAATCCTAAGACCAGTATACTTGGGAAACATTTCTGAAGTACATTGACTGCAACCCCTTGAATAGTGGAAAAGCATGTATCCATAGTTCAAAATATTTGGATTGTTTTCAAGCAGGAAGAAAGACAAACATTTAGAATCCATTTTTATTGATTCTTTTGCAGAGTGTGTATTGAGTTTTTCCTGTCACACATGCAGAGTGACTTCACTTGCGAGAATAAGCAAGTGAGCAGTCACATCAGGAGACCATGTTTTCATGTTCCATTGAAGAAGAGTAAAATCAAAGGTTCTGGTTATGACTTGGTAGCCATTTATTATCCTTTACACAACTTAACAGAACCYCGAGATAGCTATAAATTATATATATATATATATATGTATACATTTTTTTCCCTTGAACCCCAATAAAAGCATAAAAAATCAAAAATATTGCAACTAATAATAGTGTATAATCATATAATATTGTACAACCATTGTAACTTATACAAAGTATAAGCATTTTACTGCAGTATATAATCCACATAATCTTGGTGCAGTAAGGATCTAAGCAAAAAATCCTGGCAGACAAATGGCAAGATATGACCAAAGGACTAAAAATAGGCAGAATAGCCTGCCAAACACACTAAAACCCAATATAATCAGCAATGGGAGCAGAGGAGACCCTACTCTTTTTGAGGGGAGCAGGAGCGTTTGAGTAAAACTGTACACCAGTGAAGAAAACTGGAGAAGAAAGAAAGCAAGATAACTTCAGCTGCAACTTGCCTTAAAGAGTTCTGAAGGCTCATCAACATCAGTTCAATGAAATGTCAGGTACCGCAGCCATTAATACTAACTAAATGTAAATGGTATCAGCTATACAGTACTGTATACTGAGATATAATTTAAGAAGTCTTAAAGACTAAAGGTTTTGTGTTCATAATGGTGGTCATTAATAAAATATGAAAGTAACCACTAAAAAAGGTGTTATTGATTAAGTAATTTACTGAAGTTTAAAGTTTCAAACTGTTCTGATTTATCAATCTTATGACATCATTATAAATTCCTATTTTTCATACGCATATATATATGTATATTTATACATTTATTTAATGGCAATACTTCTTCTACAACTAACAAACTGAATATTTTTCTTTGAAAGACTGGGATTATTTACTTTGTATTCTTATACTATCATTTGTTCTCTTCCCTTTACTCTCATTGCATTTTCTCCAAAAATGCATTTACCATTAAGCAATAAAGTTTTGGTTAGAGCATTCTCAGCATCCCTTTGGTGAAGTTAGCCTTGAGCTTTATATTGCCATGCAGCATGACTTTTTATTTTTGTGTGCATATTAAAGTTGTTTTTGAACAGAGATAAAGTCTAGAAAAAGAAAGTAAAGATAATGTTGCAGAGATATATGACTGAATCCAAATCTTTCTTTTCTAAATGATTATCTGGTTTAAAATAACTATGAGATAAGTGCTGAAAACCTAATCATTATCAGTAATTTATAATCACAATCATAGCTTCACTATCAGTTCAGTGGGATGATTTAAAATTATTTTCTTTTGAGCTGTTAATGTCTCATGAGTTTTCCACGGTGTCTGATGGTAACAGTTTGCAAGAGAAATATTTTTTCTTGTAATAGACAAATAGACAATAGATTTTTATTAAATGACAGTTTACACAGTGGTGAAAATAATAACAACAAAAAAGATTCAACAAATCAGATAGGTCCCAAACTTTTTTCTTTTTTTTTTTTTTCTTTCAGCATCACCGACTGTAGTGGAGTGATCTGTTTTTAAAGAGATTTAAGTTTATGGATGACACAAAATGGTCCTTGCTTTTTAGTTTGGTTTAGTTGCTTGTCTTTTTCTGGTTTTTGTTTTTGGGTTTTTTGAGGTTTTTTCGTTGGTTGTGAGTTTTTTGATTTTTTTTAAATCTGCATACTTAGACCCTCTGCTGGTGACCTGAATGGAGTTGTGCCAATTTACATTAACAGTGTTGACACATATTTGGCTGTGGATTAAACTAATGCATTTTTCATCTCATGCATCTGCCCCAGCCTGTTATCAGAGGCTGCTGTCCCTATGGCAAGGGCAGATGAATGAAAACCTATTTCTTAATCGAGGCTAATCTGTTAAAGAAGCTTGAATTCAGCATTAGTTTACCCTAATGTGACTGGCTGTAAGTTCAAGAAAAAGCTGAGGATCAGTTTAGCTCCTCCTGTTGCTGTGGTGGTATCTTCCACAAGCGGGATAGGCAGCTAGGGGCTGGAGACAGATTCAAATGTCAAATCTCAACATGCTGCAATTTTTTCTTTCTGACACGAAGTCTGGTGGAGACAGATTCAAATGTCCAATCTCAACATGCCACAATTTTTTTTGTTCTGACATGAAGTCTGTTTTAGGAGAAAATCTACTTGCAGCTGCTAGGGATAGATAGCTACTGTTCCTCACAGGTCTGCACTATTCACATGTCTAACCCTTCTCTGGGTTAGAAAGCAAACTGAGAAATAAAAAAAAAAACAACCCAACAAAAAAACCCGAAAAACCCAACCAAATATCCGAGCTAACAAAACCTGTCAAAACTGAGAAAGTATTAAAACTCTGTTAATAAAGAAGCTGAAGATGGAAGGGCACATTCCGCTACCGTGATTTGAGCTATAAAAAGGTTTAGTATTTGATGAATCTTTAAAATGTGGTCCATTTTCAAATTTTCATCCCTATTTGAGGCTATGTTAGATGTTCATTCTCCTATGTAAACTGCACACTGACAAGCAAACAGATAAGAGATCCTTAAGCATGTGAAATTTCTTTTTCTTTGAATAGATATATTTTCGAAAATAAAAGTCTGCAAATAAGGCATGGGAAATTGTTCTGAACCCTTAAAAATCTTATTAAAAGCTGACTGGTTTAGTAGAATCAGTCCTTACAGTATTCTAAATAAAATATGCTGAACTATCTGAGTATATGAGAGGACTCTGAATAATTCCCTAGGTAGTGAAAATACATTTTAAATATTAAATTCTCAAGTATAGCACAATGGAATTTTACCAATCTTTCCAAAACACTGTGCTAAGGGGGAAGAACAAGCATGAGAAATATCCTCCTGACAGGTAGTGAAATGAAAAGCATTTGAAAAATGCTGCTTTGAATGAAAATGCCATTCCAGCCCTAGCCATAACACCACATTACTAGCTCTACAGTCACTAGCTTCCTTGTGAATATCCCCCTGCCTTTGAACACAAGTCCTTTATTATTCATTCAGCAGCCTTCTCAGGATGTTTGCTAAAACACAAGGAGGCATAAGGATTTTAAGCAATAAATAAGTCACCTCAATACCACTTGGTTGTAGATTAAACACAGAGGTCACTGAAAGTAAAAACAAGATTTGACCCTTGCTATTTCAGTACACATTGAGCAGGGCACTGCAGAGCCATGTGAGCAGGCAGTCTGAGCAGGAATCAGGACAACTTGCAAACAGCAGAAAAAGGTGCCTGTGCCATAGCCATCCACAGCTCTGGTGGAGCAGCATGCATATTTTCAAAATGAATTTCACTCTTGTGCTTCATTCCCTATTGATGTAAGAGATTGTGATTTGGAGTAGTTGAAGAATGGAAGTGAAGCAGGGTTTCTTTTTTGGTAGAGCGTTTTTGTTGTTCATAAGGTCTTGGGGTAGTTTTTAGTTGTTTTCTACCACTCTTGATCAACACCTGCTCATAGAGAGGTAAGGACACGAATATTACTAATAGTTTTGACAATTTGGAATTGTTATTATTGTACCTATATAATACCAATTGTAAGTCTACCACCCAGAATATACATTAAATAAATTCCTACACAACATATTACCATATGTATTGTAAGTATATGATTCTAACATATTCCTGGAGTGCAATACAGTTTGTTGGTTTTTTTCTCTAACTTAGCTGTGTTTCAGAACACACAGTAAATTCTTCTCTTGATAAATGTACCCACACCTGCAGAAAAACATTGGCAACCTGTTTGACTATGCAATACAGAGAACTTTCCTTTTGATTTGAAAGTCTGTGGTGGGTTAAATTGCCTGGCTGCCAGATTTCCTGGCTTGCCAGAGAGCCAGAGTGGGGTCCTCTATAGGCTGCAGTGGGGACACTTTCTCTGCCATGGTCTTCCATGAGCTGCAGGGGAAACTGATCCAGTGCCTGGAACACCTTGTCCCCTTCTTCTTCTCTCACTTTGGTGCCTACAGGGCTGTTCCTCTCACATTTTCTTACTCTTCTCACTCATAGCTGCTGTGTATTTTTATCCTTCCATAAATACGATATTACAGGGTAGCCAGCAGCACTGCTGAACAGCTCAGTTCCAGGCAGTGGTGGGATCATCTCAGAGTCAACTGAAACGGGCTCTGAGGTGGGTACAGCTTCTGATCTCACAGAAGCCACCCCTACAGGCCTCCTGCTACCAAAACCTTGGCATGTAAACAAAGTCCTTTGCTGCTGCTCATTTCTATTAATTCTTTTACCTTGATTAATATAAAATTGTATTCTTCTCCTCTAATTTAAAAAAAAAGAATCTTCTTTCTACATTTCTGCCATTTGTAAAAATATTTATATGTTTCCCTGACTCACAAATTCCTTGTTTCCTTTTTTGTCAGTGTCAAAACAACTCATTCTCATACAAGAAGAATTGGCCAATATATTATAAAGTGATTGCCATTGGGTAACCTCACTCAAAAACAGAAAAAAAAATGGAAAAATGAAAATGGACAATTTTGAGTTATAAAATTGTACAAAACAATTTTTAAATTGCAGGAGATTTAATGGCATTTCACCTTCTTATTATTGACCATGCAGTTTTGTTTGCTTGGGGACAGCTGGATGTCATGAAATTTTAGAAATATTTTCCTGTTTCTATGGAGTAGGGTTTGCCAGTGTATCTTATCTGTTCCATAGCAGCTGTCATGATTGGAAGCTACTGAATACACTTGATTTTTTTATGTCAAACAATAAATAAATAATTGGTAATGAAAAGGGGATAAGGCATTTAAAATGTAACTGTGTATCTTAAACCTGTGAGGTGCATCACGTCACTTTGCCAGTTGTTTGCAATCATTCTCAAACAGAAAAACAAACTGGTAGCAAAACTAAATCCCAGATGGATAATAACTACTGAATTTACATCCACCAGTGAACACAATTCCACATATGTTTCCCCTGTATAAGATACGAATGAAGAATTTTTAAATATATACAGCATGTGAGTTACATCAACAGCAGGAAGCTGAGAGAAGAAACCAACCAAGGAAGTTTAAATTTTGAGTGTTAAATGTTGAAAGGCCTTATGCAGTAGCTGTGTTTCAGTGAATGAAGGGGATACTCTTCAGAGAGATCTCATCTACTTGTGTATTTTTTCCGTATATGTCTAATATTCATTATGATGTAGTTGTGTATCATCTAATATAAGAAGACTGAAATAAAGAGAATAGAGAAATAGAAGACATCAACATTACTTTCACACAAATTAAATTATAAAATTAGTGGTTTCCTTCATCTTCAGTCATCAGTAAGGTAGAAAATTAGCAGGAAGGCTTCCTTTGTACTCCAAAGATGTACTAATCCCAAATCAAGAAAAAAATACTTAACTATGTGGGATGAATTATCCCTGAGGAAGGGCACTTTTTCCTTCACAGGAATTGAATTTGGTTGCCCAGTGAGGCATCTAGTCCCCTAAGAAAGTAAGAAGTTTATGTAAGAGATGAAAAGAGACCTGTGGGAGATGCATGTTTTTCTGAAGCAGAAGCTGGATGTCAGACAGGATAATGGGTATCTCAAATGTTACTGAACATATGTTTGGTCAACTGACACTCATGTTGGTGTTTTTTTCAGAGCAATTAATAGTGTTTCATTCAGCTGCACACTCTGCAGAGGCGGCTCATACCATCTACAAACCATGGAGTTGTCAAAGACATGAGCACAGGGCTGACAGGGCAAGCATGAAGTGCTGTCCAAAGTACCCTACATGATTCCACTTGGCCAGGGACTGCTGACTGTTGGTTCAGAACAGAGTGAATTTACCTCCTTTTTTTTTCCATTCCCTCCCTTCCCTTTTTTAATGCAGATATATCTGAAATCCTAAAAAGTTTCAAATAATACTAGACAGCAATGTTCAGATGACTGTATGGAGCTCTTGGACCTCTTGGCTTGCAGTGGTCACCAGATTACACCAGACATATTAATAAACTCTCAACTATAATGAGAGCTTAAAAACTTGGCTTATCGGTTAACAGTTACAACTAAATTTTAGGATCAACAGTTTGAATATGGATTTCCTCCTTATAGCTTGACTTGGTTACCTAAATATAGGCATAGTATTTCAAATGCTGTAGGTTATGGAAGACAACCATGTGGAACAGCCTTTCTGTTTACAGATGAGATAGGATCCCATAGGATGTCTCAAATAACAAAAAATAGTCTCTGTTCCAGCAATTAAATTCAGATCTGAATGCTGAGTAATATAGATGTTTTGACTTCCTTGTGGGCAGCATTTTACACTAGCTTGTGAGAAGTTCTTGATAAATATTAATAAACTATAGAAGTAGTTTGGAAACATATATGTAATAAGATTCACTTTAATTATCTTCTCTAAAAATGTGACTGAATAGACACTCAAATTCTTTATTAACATTCTATGCATTTCAACAGCTGAATTTGGTTTCAGTGTTGTATTTGTATTATTAATAATTTAGAAGATTATTTTGTTTACCTTTGTTGTTGTTGTCACTACAGTGTTTGTTGTGTATAAATGTTTTGGGGTAATTCTGTCTTTCGAGCATCATAAACAGTAACAAATGCTTTTTGATTCACTTACAAATTATAAGAGAAGAGCCATGAAATTTTCCTAACCTTTTCTGCAGCTCAATAAATCACAAACAGACAAGAAAGTTAAGCACTGCTTCAGTGGAAAATCAGCAGACAGATGTAGCACACATTCCCCTCAAAATAATTCAGAACCTGTTCCAATTTATCAAATGCCTACTTTATCTGTCAAAACAATGTCCTTTCTCAAATAAAGGGCATTGTTTCTGCAGCAAGAAAAAGGTTCTGATGTATTGTTATCTGCAAATGGATGGTGGAATAATGGAACAACAGGCAGCGTTTCAAGCTAAGAGATCAAAGGGCAGAATACATTACAATTCTTGTTAAAATAAATTAGACCGAAATCGTAATTTTAATAAAGACATTTGTAACCTTAAACAATATTTTTTTGAGTTCACAGATCAGCAGAAACAGTAAGAAAATCCCTTTCAATATGTAAGTTGATGCATTTCTTCCCATTGTGAGAACTTCAAATTTCAGAGCTGTAATGTACATTAGCTAGTATCTTGTGCTGACATGACACTATCTTACATTTGCAGAGGAAATATTTTCAATTGCTTTATTCATTTTTTACTACATTTTCATATTACCATCATACTACAAAAGAATTCTTAGTTTTCTAGGTTAAGAATTTCTGTAAGCAAAATTTGATATCTTGAAATCTGCCAAGACAATTTTGATCTTTAACTGTTAGATGACGTATGGTGATATTAAGCCACAAGATTGAATCAAACTCCTCCTTAAAACCGGCCATCCTTTCCAAGTTCCACTAATAAAATTAAATTAAGAATTAAATCCTTTTAAAGCCCTATCCTCTCTAGAGTAAGTTAGAAAACAACAAGGAAAAAAGTAAACTATTAATAATTGTCAATTAACTGAAAAAGCCCAGGAGTTTAAGGTGTTCAGCAAATCTGTTTACTCAAACCTGGTTTTATTATCAAGCCATTGTAATGCTCAGATACTTTCTTTAACCTCAACATGTCAGATATTTATGATGATTCCTGCAGCCAGCTTGATCCTGAGCTGAACTGTGACAACTTTGCGCTAATGTATCTGCCTCCTCCATGATTGCATGTGGCTCTTTCTTTCTTATATACTTCCATTTTTCAATTCTTCTTTATGTAACTGGTGACCTCTGTCAGTTATTAGGTTTTTCTCTTTATGATACATTTTTTAATATCACAGAATCCTCTAAAAAGAATGATTGAATCCACTGCTTTAGAAAATTATTCATTAGCTGATTAAGATAATGACAGCTTCAAAAGTTAGCAATATTTCTTTTTTTTTTTCTGTAAACACTTTACTTACACCTTGATGTTTATAATCTCTAAAACAGAGTCTCAAACATTCTATGAAAAGAAACTCAATGGCCGGAATCATAGCAAAGTATAAATAAGAACATTTTGCTGTATATCCTCTGAGGTCAGATTTATTTCAAATCAAAGTTTTTATTTTAGTGCCATTCCAAGGAAAAAACTAAGCCCAGCATCTTTAAACTTGGGCATCTGTTAAAGCTCAGTTATGCCAGCTCTTGCTCAAGTGCATAAGTGGATGTCTGTGTTTATAAATAGTCCAGCTGAAATCAATTAGTTGTCGTAAGGTGCAATACAGCTGATGGGGAATTCTAGAATTTTCATAATTAAGATTAAACTAACTCAGAAAGATTACTGATATCAAAATAAGCTTTGACCAGTGTGAAACTGGGAAGAATCATTGCATCCTCGGTTGCACATCAGCAGTCCCTGGCTAGGGGTAGTTCCACACACACTTTTGCGACCATCACTGTGTGAGAGCACTCTGTTCTGTTGCAGGGTGGATTGAACAGTTTAATTCAGAAGTTTGTACTAGTGCAACTGATTTTGCCCACACTATGTTAGGGAACACTCACATGAAGAAAGTTAGTGACTGAAAAGCTGCAGGATGTCTGCCAGCTAGTGGGTAGTGAGAAGAAACTGGGTGATAAAAATTGTCACTTCGGCACAGCCCAAACGAGAAGGGGTTGTGTATTTAAGTCTCAAAGGTATGTAGGATTGGGCTAGCACATGCAGACTACAATTCATTGAGAAGTGAGACATTCTTTTAGTGCTGTTTGCTACTGGAACCATTCAGAACAGCACGAGTTTGTCTTAACCAAGCAATAGAACATTGTTCAGGAGAGTTTTGTCGTATTAATCAAACCCAAATTGAAACCAACAGATAAAGAAAGAATCTTGCTAGCAGACTAAATAAGTACTAATATTCAGAGAGCTAGACGCACATATTCAAGAATCACTTCAAGATCTTCATCCCACCTATTTTATCAAGAAGTAGTTTACAATAGTTCTATCATTTTATAAGCACAAAACTGAAAATTGGGTTTCAAAGATGACTCTATTTAAGGAATTATGAATAGATAAGTTTTTATGACTGACATTTACATTTACAAGTGATGAAAAGTAAGAAACGAGAAACAACTACAAATGTCATTTTAATTTAATAAAGATATTCTGTAGCTATTGACAAAAGAAAATGGTCATTAAATAAAGATTAATGAGGAAATGAATTAAATTCAGAGAATGTGAAGATAAAATAAAAAATGTATCTGGAGAAAACAAACCTTTCTCTTCCAGATATTCTTAATCAAAATCAGACATAAAACCTAAATTGAAATAGTTAATTAGTACCCAGGCCGAAATCTCTAGGCAACCAAAATGCCAGCTGAAATTACTGAGGTTTTCAGATGCACAGACGATTAGGAATAGGATGATCCCAGATCAGTGCAGTTTATATAGAGGACCACAATATCTATTGAAATCTAGCTTTGGGTTGCTCTGGAAGCAAGCTTGAAGAATAGAAAACATCCAATTTGAATATCAGCCATAAACTCTATCTGAAACCAAAATCAACAGAGATACATCAGTGTAAATGGTTGGCAAAGAGTAAATAATTTGCCATAATTCTCTGCAGAGCTGCAGCGGGAACTTTTCCTCAGAGTCATTTCTGATGCTGAGAAAGCAAATTAGGACCTTGTTAACTCTACTCTCCACTGCCTTGCCCATTACATACTCACTCCCCTCCATGAAACAAACATAAAAGTGCAACTACAAATGAATAGCTAATTCTGACGTGATAGCACATTTCCCAGGGGAAAATTATATGACAAAGCACAGGAGACTGGGAATTAAACCTACCATATTTAGGACATGCAAAGTATCCCATGTCAAATGAAAAAATAACAACAAAACCACTAATGCTGTCTGTGGAACACTTTCAGATTTGTGTTTCTCTATGACATTTTACAAAAGAAAATCACTTTTGGCTTGGCACAGTTTCCTTTCTTTTGACTACACACTTCTTTTGCTTAAGAGAGAATTTTCTCAGCAATAGTTCAAAAACACAGTGCATATGAAACAAAGTGAAAAATTTGTAAATTAAAGTGATCAAGACTATAAACAGTACATTCTGTGTGAGAAAGAATGCTCACAGAAAAAAAATGGTAGGAAAAAATTTGCCTTCTTAAGGAAGTTAAAGTATTCAGGAAATGTTTTATTCACTGATAGCCAAAAAAACAGGATCTTGCCTCTTTACAATATGAAGTAATGGAAGAATAAAATAAATTATATACAACTGATTTGACAAAGTTCTTCCTAACTGTAATAAAATTTCACAAGGTGGTCAAAAACCACATTGTTATCTACACTTCCCACTAATACATTTCTGCTCAATTATCATTTTTGCTTTGAAAGCTATATTCACTTTTTGCAGATGTGAAAGGAAAATGAAGCCACGTGTGTCATTCTGCTTTAAAAAAAAAACAACAAAGTGGTTTGTGGTTCATATTTTCATCATCTTCTAACAGAAATTCATAGAAAATAAAGTATGAAACCGAAGAGATACATAATATCCCTATTTTCCACTTGATATTCACATGTTGATCTTGTAATTAGGGAAAGAAAAGACAGTTTAATCTGGCTTCTCTCAGGAAAATGACTTGAGAAATACAAAGACCTGTATACAGTTATTAATTTAGAAGTTAACTGTGACTAATACTTAGATGAACACTCAGGCTTATGAAACCTTGATCTTGTCTGCTAAGTAGCTTTGTAAAAGGTAGTCCCAACTGGAACTCCTTTTCCATATATCATTTCGTTGAAAAAGAAAAAACAACTCATTTCATTTACATTTCAACAAATTATGTTGACTTTGGTAGTGTATAGTATCAAGTTAAATTGCTGCACATCATATTTTTCTCCAAAGTTAAAATTAATTGTGACATTGAGTAGATACTTAAACATACAGTAAAAATGACAATTTAAAAATGAAATATTTCATGCTTAATTAAGAAAGGTTATGAATAGCTTCCCATTTGGAGTGTTTTACAATTCTTTATCACTTGATATACACATCAAAACATGAAAATACAAACTATGGGTCTTCCAGTCTAATACACAGCTTACAGTAAAGGGAACTTTGAATATCCCCTTAGAGATTTCGGCAATGATTTTCCACTCCATTACACCAATTTCATACTGGGGTAAGTCCATTGATGTCAATGGTGTTACATCAGCTTAAAAACAATATGACAGAATAGAAGATCAAGGTTATTCAAGCTCTTATTTATGGTTATGGAAAATTACACATGTCTGATGTACATAACAAGGCTCTGTTGTTTTGTATTTCTTTGATAATGAAAATGTCCTCGTATACAAAAAAGCAGAAAACTGAAGTTGAAACATAACAGATATTTACCAGCTAAACATACATAGGTGTAGACAGCAAATGCTGGTTGTAAAATAACCATGCAAGATGACAGCTGCTCAGCTATACTAAAATTAAATGTGAGGAAAGTTTGAATAGACTGAATTTTCAGAATTTATGAAGTCCCAGGGAACTATAAATCAGGAAGTCAATAGGTTTACAGTTATATCTACTTCTGCAGTACTAGTATTTTATATTTATTTACCTTAGTACTTATTTTTATTTATTTTAGGTTTCCGGAAATGTAACAAGACTCATTATTGAGAATTTCTGAAATAACTTATTCTTGAAACAATAGCCACGTAAGTAAAAATGCTGTCATAGTCACAAAATTAACTACAATCTCCTGTCTGGAACATAAAATTGATCTAATTGGCTGAATTTTCATCATAGCTAAGAGACTTTACCTCAGAACAGTCTGAATCTTTGGTTACTTCTGATATACAGTGCTGCCCAAATACACCACCAAACTGTTCGCACATCTTGTCTGGCCTGTGGCAGAACATATCTGAGCTTTCTGTGAAAAACTCGGGATGTCTGTGGTGGAGAATTAACTTCTCTTTTCTTCTAGATGCTATTGCCTTCCACAAGAGCAGAGGAGATTACTAGAGGCATAGGATTCTCCCTCTTCTAGTTCTTGCTACAAGTAATGCTGGAACGACTGCAAGCCCTTAGGGACCTGTAGATTTACCCGCAAAACTTTATAAGGAACATACACAGACAGTCAACAGGGATGAGTAGCTGTTTTATTCTCGAACAAACCTGGGTATCGTGTGTTCATGGAATCCTGTGTGACCTCATTTAGCTTTCCATTCATGGAACTTCCAGATTTGTTTTCTATTGAAATAATGCCTAGTAATACTTTCACTTATCTTGTATTTGTGCAGTATTTTTTTGTCTGAAAGCACTTTGCATTTGTACTTTCTAAATTACATGCTTTTTCTTTAAGACAGTTTCTCTAATTTACCTAAATATCTTTTAATTCTAATGCCAAAAATGCCTTACATCCCCTTTCTCTGCAGCTTGGTGCAATTTATAGGATAAGACCCATTAGGAGTATGTGCTCTTAAATTGTCAAAATCAGTAAGAGAAAATTGAGATAGACTTAGGTCACTCTCTTCTCATTTTTCTCTTTTCTTCATTTTTCCAATATTATTATGACCCTCTGTTTAAGACTTTGTCAGTAGTTTTCTGACTAGACCATTTTTGCCACAGGAAAACATAACACAGGATTGTGTCAACAGCTCAAAATTTGCAGCATTTTCTGCCTTTTAATTCTCCCAAAGCCTGCTCTCTTGGAAAAGGAGAAATGGTATTGTTGTTTGAAGATAAATATGTGAATTGTTTCTTGTCACTTTAATATGAAGATTTTTTTTATGTGGCTGGATTTTGGCCCAGTTGTTTTATGTACTTTATGGCTGTAAACAGATACAGGCTTAGAATCTTATTATTACAAGGAATTGTAAGTAAGGCTACTCTATATAAATGCAGCAGTACCCACTAGCTGTTTGTTTTTCTTCTGAAATATTTTGCAGAAGAATGGGCAGTGTGACATCTGAGTATAAAATCCTTTTACTTTTTAAAGCATCACATTTCAGCATCTAATTTTAGTGGTTTACAGAGTAGGTATCTACTTATCAGCAGGAAACCCAATCTATCTGCCTAAACATACATATATATATAATACTATCCAAAGCAGAAGAGCCAGACTATCACACTCAAACTTTAGCTTCAGAAAGATATTTATTTCCAGTTATTCCTTTGTCATATATGTCTGTCCCAGAAGTCTTGATATATTTGAACACGTCAAATTATACAAAGTACTAAGTAACCTATCTGCTGAGTATAATGAAGATTGGACATGTAGATCACATGTGGACTTATCCATTGTAAATACTAAATTTAGGTTTTTTGAATCTATGCTTGAACATAAAATAAATATCGGATTAATTTAACTGAACTATCAAAATAAACAAAGAAACAAAACCCAAACCCTTAAAGAGTGTGGAAAGAATCAAAAATCAAACAGTAATCCAAAATGTATACGTAACGACAGAATGTATTAAAAAGTGGAAAAATATTGATGTAAACAAGAATGACACAAGTCTACAAGGAAGCATATCATAGAGAACTTGGATATGAAGATCTGTATTGATTAAAAAATATTAATTTGAGTTAATAAAGAAGAATGGATGGTTTCCTATTTCTCCTGTGTAAAAAAAAAAGGTTAAATTAGACAGGACTCTCTGTCAGGCCTTTCCTCCTGTTACAGATTTATTTCAGGCTGAACTGAGCCACCTTCTGGAAAGGTCTGTCTTTCTTCTTTTATTTAGAATTAAAGTAGCCAAGTCTCTTACATAGCAGCTAACATTCAGGTGGCTACAGTTCAGTAAAATTAATCCCATTCTGTCTTTCTACTATGCCAACTGTTTCATAGAGGTTTAACATCATTGTGGTTCAAAAGTTACATCAGTGGGGGATAACAGTAGATTGCTGGAAAATAACTTCATTACTTCTTGGATTACCTCATTGATTAGTGGTTTTATCAATGATATATTGACAGTTAGCAAGCTGTCTCCAAAAATATTTTTCCTTATTTAGCCCTTTGCAGTCTTTGACAGGCTGAGAGAGTTGGGGCTGTTCAGCCTGGAGAAGAGAAGGCTCCAGGGAGATCTCATAGCAGATTTGAGTACCTACAGGGAGCCTAAGAACAGACTGGAGGGGGACTTTTTACAAGGGGATGTAGTGATAGGACAAGGGGGAATGGCTTCAAACTGAAAGACAGTAGATTTAGATTAGTGGTAAGGAAGAAATTCTTTACTGTGATGGTGGTGAGCTACCAGAACATGTTGCCCAGGGAAATTGTGGACACCTCATTCCTGGAAGGCCAGGCTGGATGAGGATCTGAGTAACTCTGGTCTAATGGAAGGTGTCTCTGCCCATGGCAGGGTTGGAACTGGGTGATCTTTAAGGTCCCTTCCAACCCAAGCTGTTCCATGATTCTACGATAAATCTCCAGAAGTTTTTGAGGGTTTGCTTTGTTTTGATATTTGTATTAAAAAACTATTTCTGTAGTTGGTCAGCTACCTCTATTGGGAAAATAATATTTTGAAATTCATTTTTGATGAATATAAATTTGTAAACTGTGGTGGTTTGTTCTTGGCTGGCTGTCAGAAGAACACCCAGCTGCTCTCTCACTCTCCATCCTGAACAGGATGGTGAGAAAAAGAGGTGGAAGAGTGGAAACAAAGAGAGGGAGAGAGAAGTAAAATGAGTTTAAGCTACTGATAAGTCATATAGTTCTCATAAAGTGAGCAATAGGGGCTTTTGGCCCGTGGGATTTTGAGCCAATATTTCTAACAGCAGAAGAAAGTGTCCTACCTACAACACACAGTGCAGGAATTATGGATGAGGAGCTACAAAGCATGGTGACCACTTACTTCATATCTGTTGAAGCTCTTTTGCTCTCTAGGGAAAAATGATTCTCACAGGAGTTATGGAATGATTCTTATTTTAGTAGTTAAAACACACGCCTCAGAGCAGTATACAAGAATTTAATTATTTTCTTCTTGATCGTTTATGCATTTTATAAACAAATAATTTTGGCTGCAAAACAGAAATACTCTTTCAAATTCAAAGGCATTCAAAGGACACCAAAATATTTGGAAAAGTCTCTTTTACAAAATGTATAAGTAATCCTTTGCCAAATTCGAAAGCATGGATAAGTAATGTGCCTTGTGTAACACTTGAACGAATTTAAAGGACTGCATAGATCCTTTGCATTTACTACATGATAGCTATTCAGTATTAAATAGCATGGACTATTTTTCATATTCAGTGTGGAACCATGAGATCCATATGGATAGAAACACTTTTCTATAGGATCATGTTCCCTAATTATTGCCTATTGCATTAATTATTTTTCTGCGTCCTTCTTCCAAGGACAGTTCTCACAAGCCTTCAAATATGCAGTATCACATAAGAAATGCTTAGGCTGTGTCCAAAGCCTGCAAAAGTTGAAGTCCATCATTCATTGCTGTGTGCCGATACAAGGATATTTCTTTGAATATGTAGACATATTCAGATATTTTAATGCCAGTGGTCATGATGAATTAACCTCATCTCTTGTACATGTTACAAGACACTTAATTTCATCAAGACAAATATGTGCATTCAGCAGAAAGCATTCTTCATTTTCCCTATATGATGTGTTTAAAGCTAGACAATTGGTTTCTGTCTTTTTAATTCTGTATTTCTCCTGTTGAACCAGAATTTGTCTTAATGCCTATTGAGTCCAAAACTGTGGAATTGTCTCTAAGTCATTACAAACCAGCCTTGTCTCTTAAACTGCCAGGCTCTTTATTCTAGTAATACAGGAATAAGACCTGCATACTATCCCCTTCTTAGCTCCTTGTGCAGCTGATTAGGCATGAGTGGGTCTGATAATTTGTTAGAGGTTTATTCTATTTCTTCTTAAAAGGAATTTAGAATTTAAAATAAAATTTTGTGTTGGAAAAAAAAAAGTGAAAGGCGTACCTTAGCAATGCCATATTTCAATCATTATAAAGTTGGTTAGGGTTTTTTTCAGTCTTCAGAAGATTAACTGTTTTTCACAGGATTTTTTAACATTCACACGACTATAAGGAAACAGGTAACAAGTACATCCTTGAGAATTGTCATAAATACTGCATAGACATAGAAACAAAGCAGTTTTATCCAATACCTTCAGCATTATTATCTGACTTTTTAATGATGCATCTAATGCCAGCTTCAAATTAATTTTGAACTGATTATCCAGGCATATTCATTGACAATCTTAAAGTCTTAATCTGATCTACAGTTTCTGTTCTCATCTTTGTTTCAGATTCCTACATTTTTTTCTGAATTAACCTCTCTAAATTTCAGCATACTTTGGCCTTGAATATGCTATATTATTTCAGCGTTTCCATGTTTTCTTTACTCTTTATTTAAAACCATATCGCTTGTTATATTTTTCCTTATGGTGGAAATTCTCCCCTCTTTCATTTTAGGAATACAGTTTTCATTAATTTCCTCTGTCTCATTTCACAAAAAAATATTGAAACAATTTGAGAATGAATGATTTTTTATAACCAAAGGTGTTTCTTACCTCCTCTTTAGCTGGCACTCATTTTGTTTTTGTATAAAGACTGAAGTGTTTTCCAAAGGACTCACAATTATTCTCTTTGTGAGGTAACAGCATCACCCATCTCAAGGGAATTTTCTTAGTTCACAGGTACCCCAGTTAAAGTGTGCCAACAATTGCTCAAAACAGGTACTTTTACAAAGATCTATCTGTGGGTCCTCCTAAGAACCGTTCATCTTATCAAAAAATATGTCTGAGAGATAAATATCCTTCTCAAGAAGCCTTCTCTTTTTTTTTTTCCTGCACAGACAAGGCTTGATACAATTGCTCACACTTCAGCATGAATTTCCATTTGAAATCACTGGAAAGGACCCTGTGAAGTCCCACGCTGTTCACACAGCTCTTGTGTCATCTTCCACTGTCCAGTGCAAAAGTCTCATACATTTTTTCAATGGCACTTGACACATATTTGTAGGCTCTTTTATAAAGATTATAGTCCAAACACCTGCTCCAAATTGACATCTACCTTTGGTCAGGTTATTTGGCAATATTGATGGAAGTCTGGACTTAGTTTCTAGTGTCACTTCTTGATTTTTTATTTTATAGTTCATTCTTAATTGCTGCCTTACCACCAATATTTAGATGATATTCTTCCAAGGTAGTTAGAAACAATAAGAAGCTCTCACAAACTGGGAGTAACACCCTGACACCATAAGAGTAAACAGGGATGAGATTTATATTTCTTGAAGTTCAGCATGGCAATCAATTGCTTAAATAGAGATATCCAGGGATGTGTGAGATAACTGAGGGTATCTAACCTGACTTGCAGTTCCTTACCAGAAACATATGAGTTTCCCACAGATCCTGTGTCTTATATACCAGCTGCGTGCACAACACCTCAGATGTCTTGTGTCATTTCAGATAGTTCTCACTATGTGTGCTGTGGAAACTTAATCACACCACTTCAGATGTGTAGGTAAAATCCACCTTCTGTGTGTTTATTAAAACTCAGCCAAATCATACAAAATCGACATTAAAAATAATTCTAGGAACTTTTTGTAAGACCTCCCTTAAAAGCAGATACCTGTAGTTCACTTCTTTTTTATATGTTGATGAAGATTAGCTTGGTCTGTACCAGAATTAAGTGATCATGCTCTCGCACTCTTCTTTCAGTCAGCTATTTGTTAGATGTGAACATTTTGGTTTAAATTAGTACTTTTCCTATGCACTTAATCAGATAGTGACTTGAAATACGGGAGAGAAACCATGATTAGCTTTTTTTTTCAAATCTGTTTAGAAATCCCATGGAGTCAGCATGTCTGTACCTTGAGGGAGGGACTCATATCAGTTAGCAGCAAGCCACCTGGTCCCTTTAGAAGAAACATTGATAGAGTTGCAAGTTTCCTTGGCCAGAGGAAGGGACTGTGGTCTTATTTACTTATTGAGAGAGACGCAAATAACACTTTATCACTAGAATCATACTCTTTATGTTGGCTTTTTTTGAAACTCCACTTCTGAGAAGGAGTTATTAGCATTCTGTATCCTGAGGTTATTCCAAGTCTGGGTATGGCCTGACAGGTGCATAAAAAGGGAAACTCATTAAAAGGTAGTCCACCTCCCTCCCACACAAACACTACACATCCCGTGTGACTACTTGTCACATCCACAAGGTTGTCACTGCCCCTTCACCAATCTATACATGTTTGTGAGCTCTGGCAGCAAGGAGACCAGGAACCTGACTGGTTTGTGTCCAAGGCGGAACTGGTGATACAGAGATATGCCAGCTCACCGGTGCCAGCAGCCTTTGAGGAAAAGGAAAAAACCAATTCTTTGTGATTTGAGTGCT
Organism: Amblyornis subalaris; assembly: GCA_018881555.1. NCBI lineage: Eukaryota > Metazoa > Chordata > Aves > Passeriformes > Ptilonorhynchidae > Amblyornis > Amblyornis subalaris. The sequence continues at coordinate 4,619,962 of JACAXG010000052.1, forward strand.
TCTATCATGGTCTCAAGTAGAGAGAAAATTTAAAATTTTCCCCTCCCAGTACAACTGTGTTTGTCAGGGTTAGATGTGTATTATAGAGTCATATCATAGGTAAAAACAATATGAAACAATTTCTAAATCGTATCTTTTTTTTTTTTTCCAAAGCAAGGAAACAAATAAACAAGCAAGGTCTCTCCAGAATCTCTTTATATTTTACGTAACCTAACTCTGAGAAGAAGGAAGTTCTTACAGGAACTTTGGTGACAAATCAAAGTCAGAACATTTATTGACTTTACATCAGTTAAGGTTTGAATTCTTAATAAAACTCAGTAAAGAATTTTGTTGCTGTAAAACTGAGTGCCAGATTCAAATTTCATCAAAGTCCAGGCTTCATCCAATTTTATGGCGTAATATCTATTTTCATCAGTAAAAGCTTCTTTTTTGTGTTTAGATATATGGTCTTGTGTATCACAGTATAAAATAACTTTGCTTTTCTGAGTATTTCAGACCTAATGCTAGTTAGGAGAAGGTTGCCAAATTTCTGCTACAAAACCTTTATTCCTGATGACAATGATTATACCAGAAATAATTAAGCTTCTGGATTCTAAGATGAGAACACATGTTTCTTTCCAAGTAGAGTAAATATGGTGAAGGAATCAGCAATAATACATTTTAAAATGTAATTATTACAAATGCAGTGTTCAGGAAAAAAGCACTTTTCAATATTTTCACACAACTTGTTACAAAGAAGTGATCCATTGTCATACAATTGATTTGTTTTCCAACTTGCTAATTTTTTATGAAACTAGTATTTTAGCTAATAAAGATAAATATTTTTACAGTACACTAAGTCATAGGAATGAATTCCATGTGTCAAGCTATTAGAAAATAAGCATCATGTAAATTCATTGTCTCATTGCATGGAATCACACAAAGAGAAAAGTATATGTGACTTCGTTATAGAGTGATGCTCCTTCTGGGGTATCATAAAGATCTATTCTTAGTGTAGTATATGTGGAGCCTCTCTTCCTGGTCCTGAAAGATCAATAAATAAATATAATAATTCCTGATAAAAGTTTCCAGGTGGCTAAAAATTTGTTAATACTAAACAGTAAAAACAATGGGCCAGCTGTGTAGAGAAGACATGGATTTTTTGATAAAGTGGATCATGTGAATCATGGATATTTAAGTGTGGTTTAACAGGGCATAAATACAGCAATAAAGAATGCAGTCATATTCAACATTAAATTCTGAAATTTACTGAGACTGAAGAGGATTTCAAAATCACAGCAGAGCACCACATTAGCTACCTATATGAGGTGCCCATACAAGGCCGTAGTCTAGGGCGCACACATAACCTTACACAGAAATAGGATGCCAGAAGTTTTCACATCTGTACATGGTATTCAAGACAACAATAACACAAAACTCTGGAGATTTCTGCTTTTAAAGTTTTTTTAAAGGATGTTTAGAGATTGAGATGTTTCAGAAATAAGCAAGCAACAGGAATGCGTGTGGCACAGTGAGGCAACTTGGCCATACAGAACATGCCAAAGCACATGGGCTGCACAGAAAGACACTGCAAAGCCCTAGAAGTGTGCAGAAAGGATCACCAACCCATATGGACTCAGTAAAACAAATAAAACCAACAAAACAAAACAACATCTGTATATACCTGAGGCCCCTCAGGCCACACAGAAGTTTGCAGGAAGGCACACAGCCTCTGTGGGTAGACTTAGCCTCCCTCACTAGATAGGGAGCACTTGAACAGACTAGACACACACAATTCCATGGGCCCTGATGGGCTGCACCTGTAAGTCCCAAGGGTACAGTCGAATGCCATTGTAAGGTCCCTCTCAATTATCTTGGAATATTCATGATAAACAGGAGAGATTCCTGAAGACTGGAAGAGAGAAAACATTACTCTTATCTTCAATGCCGAAAAGAAAGTGCAGGTCAGTCTCACCACTGTCCCTGCGAAGATGATTAGAAAAATCTGTACATACAACTATGTAAAGGAAAAAAGGAGAGTAGTCAGCATGGATTTAGAAAAGGGCAATCATGTTCAATCAACCTGGTAGCCTTCTACAATGAAGTGAATAGATTGGTGGACACAGAGACAACAATGGGTTAATGGGTTATAGTTTCACAGCAGATGTGATATTCTTCCATCTCTACGTTGTGAGAGAACCATAAGGGTCACTATTTATCTAAAGTGCTGTTATTCAATATATAAATTTAACCTATAATTAAAATTTTGTGACTATAGATTTAGAGAGAAACTAAACAGAATGTCTTTGTTGCTGAGATGAAGAGAGTTTAATACCTCTCAAATGAATGTTCCCAACTATAACAGTACTCTGCTTTCAAATTTAGGTGTAGAATTGTCAATACAACCATCATCAAGTGAGTGTCAGAAATGCTAGGGTCTCAGAGTAGTCCAGAGAAAAGAAAAACTTCTCATACTCAAGAAAAATGAGACATCAAGACTTCCCTTTCCTTTGGGAGCCTGGAAATCAGAGCACTTCTCTCCATAGTAGAGAAAGTTGTAGAAAAGATTGAAAGAAAGAGTAAATGCACTCTGTCAGAAAATGCAAGCAGTGCCTCTCAATCTTTTGTCCAACTATCATTACAAGATATTGTACTAGAAAAATGATCATAGAAGCCCTAGAATTGTTTGCATTGGATGAACCCTAAAGATCACTTAGTTTCAACCCCTCTGCCATGGGCAGGGACACCTTCCACTAGACCAAGTTGCCCATCCAACCTGGCAATAAACACTTGCAGGAATGAGGCATCCACGGCTTTTCTGAGCAACCTGTTTCAGTGCCTCACTAACCTCATAGTAAAAAAATTCTTCCTAATACCTGATCTAAACCTGCCCTCTTTCAGTTTAAAGCCATTCCACCTTGTTCTGTCACTACATGCCCTTGTTAAAAGTACTTCTCTGGCTCTCTTGTAGGCTCCCTTTAGATACTGGAAGGTGCTCTAAGGTGTCCCCCAGAGTCTTCTCTTTTCCAGGCTGAACACTATTTAAATATTTCTGCCCTGTCTGTGCATTTCACAGCTGAATATCACAATTTTCATACTTTCTCGATGTATTGCACTACAGAAATGTGAAAAAGTAAGAAAGAATATTACTTTATTAGTAATATTTAAATGACATAAATTGTCTGTATTCTGCCTTTTCCCGCAGAAAGTCACAAGAAACTGTTTGAAGATCCTCTTTGCTCCATTACAAACTTCTTCATTTGACAAGGATGACTCCTTGCATCTGACAGGTGTTAAGTGGCTTCAGAAACTCACAAACACATTTGCCATTGAATTAAGAAGCTTTGTATGCTAAATACCCCAGATTAGAATCTCTCCCACTGTTAGTGCATTCAGCTTGCTGAGGGGCTTCAGCATTTCTTTACACATTTGTTCTGTCATAATTTTTGTTGTCTGATCCACACACTAACTGGAGTGCAAGGACATTTGGTTGGATAGACTACTGAAACATTCTTTGTTGTGTGTGTTACTTTTCATTAAGTAGGAGAGGATATTTCTATTTCTTCTAATAGAGAGAGAAAATAAAACACATTTGGGGGTTGAATTACATGGTCAAAGTCATCACAAAAGTAATTGCCATCAAGTAGCTGTGCCACAGAGGGTCTACAGTGACAAACAATGCACTTTAAGAGTACACTTTTGTCTTTTAAGTTGGGCTTCTTCCATAAGCCATCAGAAGAAGATCTTTAAACAAGTTATTTAGGTCAGGGTTGTTTTGAATAATGTTCCAATGTTTACCTGATAATTGCTTGGATTCTGCCTACCTATTCTTCAACCTAGTGACATGGCTAATAGAAAGTTATTTGTGTTTTGATGCAGAGTTGTTTCAATAAGAGCTCCACTCATGCTTTTCTAACTCCAGGTTTATTCTAGGCATAAGGGAATTGTGCTTAAGGCAAGCACCTATAAAATAAATAAAACTTCTCTCTCAGCCTATCAGACCTTTTCAATAAAGGCCTTTATGTTAGAGAATCTCTTGAATATAAAATGTTATTTAATCAGTAAGTCCCAGCTTTTATTAAAGCTAGCAATTTTTGTATGTTTTTCTTTTTTTGCTTGTGAATAGGTGTATTTTCTATGATAGGCAATATTTCATCTTGAAACTTGTTAGTAAAACCGTGTATCAAAATAATGTCCCTATTTCCCATTATGTTCAACATGGAGATGAAATATTTTATGAATTTTCTCTGCACCTGTCAAAATAAACAAAATATAATTTCCAGGATAATTTGTAATGAATTTTAAACTTTGGGTTTTTCTTGGCTAGTTACATTTTCATCTTTACAATGTGGAAGTAAAGAAGATTCATGTATGTTTTTCTTTGGATATATTACATGCCAATTTGACTGGAATAAATGAGTAAGCTTACAGTAAGGTATGTAAGGTCTACTAAGTAATGCAGAAATTATTATGTGTACACATTTTGGAAATGAAATAAGTTGCATATTAATTATATTTCCCCACTTATTTAAATGCTATTTTCAATATATTTGGTTTTGTAAGAGAAACTCCATATAAAGCCTGTACTTTGATTAATGATGACAAAAAGCAGAAAAAGAATGATAAGTTTCCTTCTACCTCTGACAGAAACTGCATTGTATTCTTTATTTCAGTGCTAGAATTCTAATTTCTTATTTGGAAGAAACCACAGAGGTCTTTACATGGAATGGAGAATGTGCTCTTCTATCTCTTGACATTAACACTGACATTGGACTAGATGATCTTGAAAGTCTCTTCCAACCTGGATTATTCTGTGATTCTGTGATTAAAAAAACCCATAAAGTACAGAAAGTGAACGTTTATAACTGAAGTATCAGTTCTGTCTAAAATCCTTGTGAAAACCTTGCAAAAGGGCATTAAATGTGCTTGTAAAGGATCTGAAAAAGTAAAGTTTTGGAAGAATTGTCCAAACCATACTGATCTTAGACAGAAACTGATGACAAATAAAATAGACCCTCTAAATATGAAACAGGGAGAGGGTTTACCACCTGAAATCCAGAGCACAAATTAATCATTTGTGTAATTTGAACAAAGTCAGTTGAAATTATCCCAGGAACAAATATAGCCCAATTTGTTAAAGATATGGTACTTTAAATACTGCACTGTGTCAGATGTACATCTGCTCAACAACTACCTCAGCTAAATAAATAAGAGACTCTTTCCCATTAGCTAAAAGCAACCTAAACACTTAACTCAGACTGTCCCATTCTATCAGGCAGAAGTGGCCTCCAAACAAAGCATCTCTGTATTTTTCACTTGGAATCAAGTAAGGCATCTAAAAATGATTTAAAGAAAGAAAAGGAAAAAAAAATAATAGAAGAAATTACCAAAGATCAGACAGGAATAAAGGAAGGAGGGCAGCATGAAGGGGTATTCAGAATACAGCATTCAGTCACTAGCAGTCTGATCTTCAAAGGATTTCAACCAAGTCATTAAAATAGGAGGTTAGTTTTTAATGAGAAGGTATACAAGATGCCTAGTATAATTAGACAGTGGGCTCTGAGGATTTACAGGCCCTATGAATTTTTGAAAGAGAAGAAATAGCTGAGCAAACTGAGTTTAGCAAGTACTATCTCTAATATTTTGCAACCTGCACATCTGCAAATTGTTTTAATATTATTGTGGTTTAACCCCAGGTGGCAACCAAGCCCCACAGAGCCACTCACTCACTCAGTCACTCACTCACCCTCCCACCAGTGGGATGGAGGAGAGAGTAGGAAGAGCAAAAGTGAGAAAACTCGTGGGTTGAGAAAAAGACAGTTTAAGAGGTAAAGCAAAAGTTGTGTGCACACGAGCAAAGCAAGACATGGAAATAATTCACCCCTTCCCATGGGCAGGCAGGTGTTCAGCCAGGAGAGGAGGGTTCCATGACATGTGACTGTGGCTTGGGAAGACAAACACCACCACGCTGAACGTCCCCCTCCCTCTTCCTTCCTTCTTCCCCCAGCTTTAGATGCTGTCCCAGCTGTGTCCCCTCACAGCTTCTTGTGCTCTCTCAGCCTCCTGCTGGTGGTGTGGGGTGAGGAGCAGAAAAGACCGTGACTCTGTGTAAGCCCTGCTCAGCAACAGCTAAAACATCCCTGAATTATCAACGCCGTTTTCAGCACAAATTCAAAGCACAGCCCCATACTATTTATTGAAAAATAACTGTACCCCAGCCAAAACCAGCACAGATAGGTATGCTTTGAACCTTGTGAGGCACTGCAAAACAACAGTTCCTTCCTCACTAGCAGTTTCATTGGAAAATCTTGCCATGGATTGTCCTTTCATCTTCTCTACCCACCATTCTCGCACAGTGAAAGCTATCTTTTTTGTTTACTAGACAATCCATCATGTATACTTTACTTGTGTACAAAAGAGTTTAGTAGGGTCAGTAAGTGAAAGCAAGGCCATGCTTTCATGAAGGATTTTTTTCTCTTTGTTTACTGCTAAGCAGTTAAAAGGCTCAAGTTTTGCACAAATGCCTCATTTACTTGAAATACTGATAAGTCCTCTGAGTGATCAACACCTCTAAATTCTAGAAAGTAACAAATATTTAAGGTAGAGTAAAAAAAAAGTAAAGGTTGCTGTAGACAGATACTTTAAATTACATGTTGCTCACACATATATGAAGTCTATAGCAGCATTGTTCAGAGTTATGTTTCTTTCTACCCTAATCTAGTAAATCTAGTAGAGATGCTTTTCTTATTTTCATCTCATGGATGCTTTTCCTTTACTTTGCCTTTGTTTTCCATGCCTAGATGTGGTAACCTCCTTCTTGAACTCCCTGCCTTTCTTTTTTTTTCCATATGAGAAGGCTTTTTGCATGTAAGCACTTACCAACCTTTTTTATTTTTAGGAAATAAAAGAACTGAATGCACATTTTAATACATTTTTAATGGCTGTTGCTGACAGACAAGACACTTTGTTGGTATTGTCTTACATTACTATTATGTTAAAAGACTTTTATTTTTATCAATATCTATTGTGCTGTCTGGTTAAAATGACAAAGACTCCCACGCTGAGCAAATTGAACAAGCTTTTCACTTCATTGAAGAAAAGGACCAGTTCTGGTTGCAATGGCTTTTTTTTTGGAGAGGGGGAGTCATTGTTCACATTCTATTGACTCTATAGTTCCTGTTAAATATAGTTCATGTATTATTAAGAGAATATTAATCTTTAGTGTACAAATAACTTTCTTTAAGACACTGTTCCATTTAGAGTTTTCCTCATGAGACTTGGTCTTCTGCTGCCACCTATAGCCAATATAAGGTACTGTTGCATGGTGTGTCTTTTGCATAATGCAAATGACAGGGGCATGCCTTCATTACCAGAGACATTTCTCCAGTTTTATGTATCAGCATAATTTAGTTTATAAAATATCTTGGAAAAACTCATGTAGAGATACTGGAAGAGAAATCATGTAACTGGTAACACCCTTCTCATTGTTGTCTTATACTCAAAAACTTTTCAGTGTAGGATGAACATATTCTAGTCCATTTATTCTCTCTCCAAAAGTGAAGAGTTCCTTTTTTTACTGCATATGTGAGTTCTCTTTTGCGTTTGATCTCAGTTTGTTGTGCCTCATGTTCAAGACAGGACTTAGTGATAAGGTTTTCTTGCATCTCGCTCTGAGCTGGTGAAACACTTTTTTGTATGTCCTTCATGCTCATCATTCTTTTGCTGTACCAGATTGGAAGGAAAATTCAGAGTCGTGGTTTTCTTCTCTTGTTTGTAACACACAGGACAGATTAAATTCTGCCAGGCTCCAGGCCTCCTGGAGCTGTAAATCTCACAACAGGCACTGCACAGATGTGTGTCAGAAGGAATATCAACCTTTGCCTCATTCTGCTGAGCCTCTGTGGGCACCGTGAAAGAAACCTCTGCTAAGAAATTGTACAGCACAATGAAGTGTTAAAAAGAGTGTAAAAATGAGAAAACTTCAGTATATTGCCATTTACTCAAACATGGTGATCTACCATCTCCAGAGGCTTGAGATCAGAATGACTCTTCTTCACCTGTTCCATCTCTGGGGTCTTGTCCCAGCTGTAGAAACAAGCTCCTGATACACATTCAGACTATATTGTATCAATAGAGCTGCAATGCAACCTGGCGTCAACTCTTTCCTATGCAGAAAAAAATAATAGCTTAAGCTGTGAACACTGAAAGGCAACAGGTAATTTTGTGTGTGTGTTGTGGGGAAAGGGGAGGATAAGTGTCAATATCTGAACTTTAGAATTCTCAAGAGGAAGTCTGCTACATACTAGTTAAAACTGGTAAAGGCTAGCTGTTATTTTCTTATATGAATTGGACTATGCAAAAGTGGCACTTCCTGAATCCTCCAGGTGTGAGAAGCAGGTGAAGGTCCCATATGTCAGACAGATACATGGAGAAGGTGACATGGGAATGCTCAGGGACCTTGTCTGATGTCCCCCAAGGTGGCTAATTGCCAGCAGCAGCACAGTGTGAAGAGGCACAACTTTATGCCTGATTTTCCCAGAGCAGCAGGTACTGCATTGTGGTAAGGGGAAGCTGAAACCTAGAGAGAGCAATACAGCAGAAACTGAGCAAGCGGGTGTCATAAATGAATGGAGTGAAAGCTCTAATTTTGGTGGTTCCCTAATTTTGATGGTTCTTAAATAAACACTGGTTTATGTATCCACTATGATTTTTACTCTCTCTGGTCCCCATCAGCATGACAGACCATCTCCTGCCCAGGAGCCAAAGTTACAGATACACAAAATCCCTGATAAGGTCCCTACAAGCAGTAGATCCCAGCTATGGCTTGTTCTACTCTCTGTTTACTTTGAAAGAAAATTTATTCACAAATTAAGTAATAAATCCATTAAGTATAACTGTAATGCTTAAATTGAGTACTGCACATTAAATTGGTTTAGTCACTGTGATGCTGGACCAGGGAGCTTCTGAGGAATTTAGAGCTGAAGAATCTTAGGCTATTAGATATCTGTGCTTGATGGGTGCAGAGAAACTTAAAACCATTGTGAATTTACAAATATTTTATTAAAATGGAGTGGGGGGTTGATGAAAAAATAATTAATTGTTGGTGACATCTTTTCCTATTAGACCATTTTGTTATTCACCAAATAGACCTAAATTAAAAAAAAAAAAAAAAAAAAACAACCAAAAACAAAGAAAAAGAAAAAAACCCCCCTTACTCTCATCTTCATTTTCTTCTTTGCTCACCTCCTCACTTTCATAGATTTCAAGGCTGGAAAGACCCATGAAATTTCTGATTGACCTTCTGCTTAGCACAATTTTTAACCCTGTTCAGTGCCTTCTCACAATAACACATTTGCATAACTATGTTTATCAGCTACAATGACCTTCCTCTTGCCTTCTACCAGTCATTGTAATTTAACACAAGAGGCACTTCATATACTACAGATTTTAATATGCCTTTTGCTGAAGAAGGGCTCATTTGTAAACACAGCTAGAATGTAAGTTTCGTGGTTAAATTTACTCATAAAAGAGCATCTTGTCCATCACTACTTCAATATATCCATTTGGTGATTTTTATTTCAAATAGTATTTTAACCTACAGAGAAATAAGTTTTATTTATTTTGGCTTTTATTCTTAGTAGTAAAATATAAGAAAAAATAGTTCAAAACCACCAATAACAAATTTGACTAAGACTATTACAGGTCTTGTACTCTTGTTTTCTGCTTTATCTTATGCTCAAAACCAGGAAATAGTATGCTGACTCAAATAGAAACAAATTACAACAATAAGGCAAGTGTTTTCCAGAGTATTTCTAAATATTAAAATGTAAACTGTGAAATAAAACATTACTATATTACATAAATCTATCCTTCAGAGTTCTTTTTTTCCCCCCCAAAAAATCGTACCTGTTGCTATTTATTATCTCTAATTTTTATTAAATGCTGATAGAAATTACAAGGGCTAATTGCTGTATACTCTCATAAACACATATACTACGTATTTCAATGCTGCCATTTTGAAGTCAAATGAACTGCTAAATGAGAATAATAATGTGTACAAGAAGAGTCTGAACTTTCTATTTTGATGGAAAAAGCAAAACCAATATTATTTTCACAGGCAAGAACTATTTTGCAAATATGCAGTAATTAATGTCCAGACTCTTCTTCTCTTTTCATATTTCTAATAAAAATTCTTACAGACTCTTCAAGAAATACTGTGAAGTTCTAGTCCAATAAAATAAACTTTATTTGTTCCTGTGTGAATAGTGTAAATATATATTAAAGGGTTTGTTCCTTATCAGCCAAAATGCTCATTCATTACTCACCCCAAATTGTCTCCTTTGCCTGAGAACAGGTATATTTATTCATCTTAATGGAGGAGTTATTAGTATTTCATTGGCATGGATTGCTACCATGAAAAGAATCTGAGAAATCAATCCTGGATTAAGGACTGAAGAATTTGGCCCAACCCCTATAAAATATGAGAATATAATTCTTTCTCAAGGAAGAAGAATTATCACCATCTATTGTCTGTTGATGAACTCTGCAATGACTGCATTACATAGCACTCTGGATAGCAGTAAATGACTATTGTACTTGAGAAGTCAGATTTATTTTGCACATATAAGACATTATTTTCATTCTTGGTCTTCAAGGACTCTTCATTCAGAATCTAAAATGCTTCATCAAACAATGTAGCATCTGTTAAAATCATAATCACTTGCACCAAAATTCATATTAAAAGATATACTCTACTTTACTTCCTTTGTATTTATTCCCACCCCTCCAAAAAAAAATAGGTGTCTTAACAGTTTGGGAGATATATAGTGGGTTTATATGGTGAAAAAACAATGTTCCACTATATTTTTTTTTTTAGTTAACATCAGAAGTGCAGCAATGTTAATTTAGAAAAATAAGTAGGTTTTAACTGTTTTTACGGGCAATGCAAAGACAAAGTAATAAAGCAAGCATGTGGGCTTTATTAATCTATTATGAATAGTGCTATTACAATGAAATATATTATTCAGACTTTAGTCGATTTTCAGTGTGATTTGTAAGAAATTAAACCACTGCTTTTTAGTGTGAAGGCAAAGAGGAATCTTAAATTCTACTAGACCTTGCTGTTGAATCTTAACTCTAGGTAAAAGACTCAGGGAACCTAGAAGAGATGAAAGAAAGGATCAAAGAATGTAAAGATGTCTACTGCTGCACGGCAATTGTCATTTTGGCATCCAGTAACCACTCTCTTTTTAAAACCACACTGAAGGCATGAAAATACAAATACTAGCTTAATAGTAACAGACTAATCTCTTTTGAAGCTCTGAGTCTCCTTTTCATTGTCTTTTATGTCTTTGTTCACTGGATCATTCTGTGCATATTTATTTTTAACCCTAGGACATACTAATAAATGACAAGGTAGGAAAGTAAAACCTGCTCTTTTTTTTTTTTTTTTTTTACACTACTTACCCTTTCTCATATATTTGTTCTTCTTGTTTTCTCTAAGTGTCATAAAAGTGTTTTAGGTCTCTGTTTCTTCATGGAGAAGCAGTATAACCTGGAAATATACTAGTTTTCAACCTGGATTCTCCCTGGACAGGAAATCCTGTCTTGAATGGAGGGAGAGACATGAGGGGAAATTTATTCTTACAGAAAATCTTCAGGATTTGCACAGTCCGTTGACTTGACTAACAGAGCAATTTGAAAATGCATCTCTGTTTGATAAACACTCAGTGATATTTAGGGTCTAAAACTTCTATTGTATTAACATTAGGGAGAACTTTTATGCACTTCAAACTTAGTTCAAATTAAAGTAAAATGTTTAAAAATATTCAGTAGCCCAGTAAATCAGTACAGAAGGCATATTGCCTCTCTAGGATGCAGAGGAAAGAAATAATTATTTTAATTTTTTTTCCCCACAGGGCCAAATAAAATATTTATTGAAATGATCTTGTGAAAGAATGCTGTTATTTTACCTGTAAATTGGGTAGGTAATAAGTCTTTTACACCTCCCAAAAGAAGAATAAAAGCCTTGCTTAACAAAGATCCTGAAGTTCATTGAAATATAATCAACAAGCAAGAGAAAACAACAAGAAAGTGTGGGTCTGTGGCCTGAACCTCAGTGCTTTATATATACAATCACGGACATGAAATATAAAACACTGTTAAGGGCCTTTTGTCCTACTCGAGTATTACACAAACAGAATTAGGTCATTCAGTTTAAAGCAGACCTAAGCATGGTACAGTGAGGTTGTACACGACCCTATGAAGTGATGAGCTCATTTTCTGCTTATTCCATATTCCAATTTTGATTTTGAAAACTGATGTAAATAATTTTTAAAGCACTTAGGAAAAGCTTGAGTACATCAAAATCTCAAAAATAAAACATGATACAATTAAATGGTACATGCGTCATATTAAAACAATTGGAAATGCATCCCAAGAGGACAAAAAAAAATCACAAAAGATTAGGGACATATTTCAAAATACATCACTGAAGCAATCAACAATCATTAAAATGAACAACATATCACCATAGGGAGTCCTAAATTAAAAATCCTTCATACTTCAGAAGTCAGTATAGTTAGTGTTGCCAACGGTACACTTGGGATTATTTTAATATACTATAGGATCTAGCTGTTTGGTTGATATGCATAGTTACCCCTTTGATCAGTTATCATTTGTAATTTCCGTTTGATTTTTTTTGTTATTATTTTGCAGATAGTGTTTCCAGAGATTTATCATCAGTTCTCTGTTTTAATGGAGGAATTATTATTTGTTACATAAACTAGTTTTAGCTCTTAGAAAGAGAGAGGATTACTTTGTCATTCGTTTTTTTAGGATGAAGCAGAGGCAGTTTGCCCTATTTCATATTATCAAACTTCTGTTTAAAGGTGAGGACACCAGATGCTTGCTGGTGGCTACACTTCAACTAGACATAGTGCGGAAGAAAACAAGTTTGATCCAGCATTGTACTCTAGGATCTTTGAGTACCAATATATAGAAATATCAGTGCCATTCAGTTCTGGATTTACCTATTTCAAAAAAAAAATAGTGGCTTGAGGATTTAATCTGTGTCTCCTTTGCAGACACTGTTTCCACGAATTTCTTTTTTTTTCACTTGAACGGGAGTTGAGGAAAAAAAGAGGAAAGCATCTCCCATTTTATTCCCACCTCAAATAATCTGTATGAAGATTCAAGACTGAAATTATGGAGATATTCAGAAGAACAAATATCTACAGTACAAATGATAGTGCATCAAATAAAATTGGTGCGGATACAGACTTTATAATAAAGAGACTGTTGCAAGAGAAAGATACTTTTATAAAAATATTATATGTAAATCGTGAGAAATATTCTCAAATTTTGTTTCATTACAGTTATGAATAGTGATGAAGGAGCTTTTTGAAAGGACAAAATTACATTAAAAAATCATGTGATTGAAGGCAAATAGCTGATATTTATTGTAAAAGCTAGGATTTAGACAATCCAACCTATAGTTATTCAAGTCATCAGTGGTATGTTGGCATTGGGATAGAAGCTTCTAGGACTCCATTTGCTGTTATTGTGCCATTAAATTTTACAGACAAAATGCTGGAGCTGGAAGTAATTTCTGCTTGTGTTTCTGTTTTGATAGTATGAAGTGCATTCCATGAAGAACAGGACTGCACCTACTGATATACACTAAAATAAACACTTAATGCTTGCCTCTTCTGAAAAGAGCAACAGTGATCTCTAGTGGCAGCAAATTTTATTTCAAGCTTAGTGATTATAAAAAGAAGGTACTCTGCATTGTCATTTAGTTTAGGTTGTGTGTGTTGATTTTGAAAAAGTTTTTTTAAAAAAGCATTCAAGTAGCAGTAGTTAATAAAATTAATTCCACTTATTCAGTATTTCTCTTTTCTCTATATGTATTCAAGTTTGCAAATCTAGCAGTCCCTTTGGTAATAACCCAGTTTTACATATGCAACTGTCTGCTACATTTATTTTTCGCAAACTCTTTTGGATATATTACTTTCATAACTACTTTCAGCTGAGGACTTAAAAATCTCTCAGTTGCTGTTGATGTAAGAACAGAAAACAATAAAATGCTAAATTCTCTGCCTTGTACACACAGTAGCTTTATAGTGTCTGTATATATTTGTAATTTATTTTTCCATCAAAAATATAAGGTTTTGCCCACCCAAACCAGCAGAATTGTGTTATCTAGGAAAACTCTTAATAGTATGACTAGGAATTCTTGTTAAATTTTTGTGTTTAAAGGGGACTCAGGATTATAAGATATTCGTTTTTCCATTAGTTTTGAATGAGAAAAGGAAAGAAAAAAACAATCAAAAATCAAAACCTTATCCTTTCCATATGCTGTCCTCATTCTGTGATAACTGTTCTATATTAAAAATATTAAACCAACAGTGTTTTTTCAACCTCATAGTTACTTACACTCTTAAAATGTTTTTTCATCTCTCATTCTTTGTATCCTTTCAGAGATATGGCAAAGAGATGCAAGACAAAGCAAGATGAAACAAGGCTGCGTTCATACATAGATGTAAGAAAGAATCTCAATTATTTATCTAAATAAATATTATTTACTTAGAGTCTGTGGCCATTAAATCTCTGGTCAAAAATTCGGTGAAGCCACATAAATCTGTGGCCCTTTGGTACCCAGAACACCATCATTTTCCTGGGGTCATCTTAATTATTTTGGAGGACTATATACATTAGATGTATAATGTCAGAGCAGGGGCCAACAAATCATTTTCTGACAACCTTTCAAATTGGCACGGAATCATAGAACTGGACTGGAAGAACTGAACTGGTTTGGACTGGAAGAGAGCTTTAAAGTGGAGTGGAGTAGAGGGATAGAATTCCCTACCCTGCCCTGCTGGCCATGCTGCCTTTGCTGAAGCCCAGGATACAATTTCTAGGCTGCAAGTGTAGGTCATGTCCAGACAGGTCATGTCCAGCCTCTCATCCACCAGCACCCCCAAGTCCTTCTCAGCAGGGCTGCTCTCGATTGGTTCACCCCCCAGCCTGTGTTGGTACTGCGGGGTTGCCCTGACCCAGGTGCAGCACCTTGCACTTGGTCTTGTTAAACCTCATGAGATTCCCATGAGCCCACTTCTCAAGCCTGTCCAGGTCCCTGTGGATGTCATCCCACCCTTCAGGTGTGTCAACCACATGCTCACCTTGGTGTCATCTGTGAATTTCTGAGCTAATGACCACTTCTGTCTGGATGCGACTGTCCAACCCATTCCTTATTCACCTAACAGTCCACCCATTGAATCCCTCTCTCCAATAAAACAGAAGGATGGTGTGGGGACCATGTCAAAGGGTTTACAGAAAGTCCAGATAAATGACATCTGTAGCCCTTCCCTTGTCCACCGATGTAGCCACTCCATCATAGGAAGCTACTGGGTTGGTCAGGGAGGACTTAGAGGACTTGTCCTTGGTGAAGCCATGCTGGCTGTCCCAAATCACCTCCCTGTTCTCCATGTGCCCTAGCAGGTCTTCTAAAAGGATCTGTTTCATGATCTTCCCACAGAAGTGAGACTGACAGGTTGGGTCCTTCTTTCCACCCTTTTGAAAGATGGGTAAAGAAAAGTAGGATATTCTCTTTTATACCAGTACACTTCTGTAGTGCAGGTATTTATGCTAGATGTATGATGGAAGCCTTGACTTCTGTCAGGAGCAGAGCATTCAGCTTTCTTATTCTACTTTAACTTTCCTCTCCCTACAGGCTTTTTTACTTGGCTCCACTTTTTCCCTTGTTTGCCTTTTTTGTTTGTTTTTGTGTTCACTTGTTTGGGCTTTTTGTTGGTTGGGTTGGGTTGGATCAGGTTTTTTGCGTGATACACAGATGATTATTATGTTTCAAGGAATTTATAGTACCAAAAAGATGTTGTTGATTAATTGTTTATCTGTCTTTAAGAGCAAATAAATCAGGGATCTAAAAGACATGTGCTGTGAAACATATTCTTTAAACATATCAAAGGAAATCCCAAACCCTAAGATAGGTCTTAGGAATATGTACAGTGACAGACAGAGCACTAAGTTTCAAAACGGATCCCAAAGCAACTGGTAATCTGAACACTGCTTCCTAGTGACATCATCCTGCTTGGAGTTAGTCATTGGAGAAACACTGAGAGTCAGAGGAAATCTTCACTTACATTTTCAAGCCAAGATCTTTTTCCTGTTCTGTGATGTGATGCTGTTCCATAAAAACCTAGAACCTTCTTCCAAAAGCAGGCAATCCTGCATTAGTTCATGCCCCCTCATTATAGAGTAGAGAAACAGCCTTCTTGCCAAGACAGTGAAAGAAAGACTGTTTTCAGTCTGCAGCGCTGTAACCTGTCTAAGCAGTAGTAATACCCTATTTCCTTTTCCTTTGTAAGATTTTCAAAGTGCAAACTATGCTAGAGAGAATTTTACCTTTTGCCTTTTAAAAGACCTAATAGTTTGTCATCTTCTGAGTCAGAAATATAGAAAGAACACAAGATAGAGCACTTTGCTATTTTAACCTCAACAGTTTATGACACACAGTAACAATGATGCTGTTTTGCTACAAAAGTAAAAAAAAAAAAAAAAAAACAGAAGTTTTGGTCTTGGTCATATTTTCCCTCACTGGCACTATTAGTAAGAGAAATTTGCATCATGAAAGTTGTACTGGCTGCCTGATGATTTTATTTAGACTTGTATTTATGTGAATTTGACACAAATTCGAGATACTACTCATTACACAACCTTTGCTACTTTGAAAAAGATGAGGAAGCTACACCTGGTAAAGCAGCTGCTGTCTTGCTTAGAAGCTGTAGTCAAAACTAGCACATTACTGCAGGGCTTGAAAGATTGCACTATCTCCATATATGTTTGTGGGTACAATTCAACATGTTAATATTTAATTGTTCCTTAGTACACTGCATATTTAAGGGCTTAGCTCCTTGGAAGCCTCTTTCTTTCCCTTTGCATTAATACAACAATAGGGATCACTTGATGTAATACGATTCTAGGTCCCTAGATATACACATTCTGGATGTAAAGCAGACTATTTCCAATAAAGATTGTTTGACCACGCATATATTTTCCTGATGATTTTTCCAGCCAGCCATTTTCATTCAGTGTTTAGCCTGAAGCAGACTGTGGTCCTTAGCTATATAACATTTTATACTATGACAGCAATTTATAATACCTTAGTCAGCATGTTTCATTTTTTTATATAGTCTATGCACACACAGGTTATGCAAAAGGGCAACCAGAATTGGGCAAAAGAACAGAAAAGGTATAAAATACTTCCATTCACTCAAATCATCCTGAAGCTTCTCTTTCCTCATTGTAATCTCTCCCTTTCACTCTAATCACCTCCTCTCGCTGAAGTGGCAGGTGAATTCTTCTCTCACAGTAAAGACCTTCTCCTTTTCCTTCTTAGTGTTTCTATCCACTCCAGCATCATAATTTCAGACGCTGCAAACTCCTTTTTCAGCCTTCCTCATCCACCACCTGTTCTGTCACCACTTCCTATGTCACTGCAAAGCCTGGGGCTCGCTTTGCCAACAGCCTTTTGACTACAACAATTTTACATAAACTTTGTCATTCTTTCTAGCATAATTGCTGATAATATCTGGTTGTGCAGGCATTATGTACATGTGTGCATGTATTTAATTATACATATTAGTCTAGTATTGCTTAGATCCCAAAAGAAAAATGTTTGAACATGGGCAGCATACTACCATCTGGGATAACAACATGGAACGTATGACAGCCATTTCCCACTGGAAGACAGTCTAAAAGCCTAAAGGGTTGTTAATACTTCAATTAAAATATTCTCCTAATATAAGCAAAAAGGCAGACACACAAACTCAAAATTTAACAGATGTTAATCCCTTTACCCTGCAGAATTCTAGAGCTACAAATCCTAGTTTGCTACATCCAAGAAAAGGCCTTCAGATGTTGAAGAGCAGGCTCAGAGACAATGGCGTGTCTCAGAGTGCTTTCTAAGTTTCTTATTTGCATGAACCATAAGATGGCGAATTTGATGCGCCTGATTTCATGTAGACCAATAAAAGTGACTTGTAATAATACAGTTAGAGCTTAAATCTGGGACAATACCAGGACATCAGTCACCCTCAAGAAATTTCTAAACTCATTCAGTAACTGTACATGGTCAAATGATTCAGCTTTCCAGTCAATTTGTATGACGTTGAACCCCCTTAATTAAATAAATAATGATCAATTGTGCATGCTATGTAGATATTAATTCTCTCCTTCACTCTATTTTCAGGTCGAGTAACTAGTTGCTCGTGGAAGAAAAACTGGGTGGAAATTTAGTAACAGTTCACTGCAAACGTTGCTCTCTGAGGACAGTATGAAAAATACTGCCTCATATTTGGTTATCTTCACTCTAAGTTTTTCAACATTATCTAAAAGGAGTTGTTTCTCTAGATCCTCTCTGTCATCACAAGGTATGCAAAATATATACTTTGAAAGGTCTTGGTGGTGGGGTAGAATGCTAGTTTCACAGCTCCTTCAGATACCCCAGGTAGCTCTTCAGAGCTTCACAGATACTTTCATCTGAAAAAAAATCAAGGTATAGTGAAAATAACAATTACATTTTAGGTCTCTACAAGTATGCCACAAGATGCCTCCCTGTTCAAGTGATCCGAAACTCTGAGACCTCACTCAGTCATTCTGCATCATGTTCATTTGTTAAGGCATGGATAAACACTGCTACCAAAACTATTTGCTAATACAATCCTGAGAGGATCCTGGTCTCTGGTACTTTGCTGAGAACCACAAAATCTTAGGTTCTTTTTATAAGTTTTAAAGGCACAGCGAAGAAAGCGAAGCATCACCAGTAATTTTCTCTACATAGCGATTAAAGTTGCACTCTGAAAATTCCCATTTCTTTCTGTTGAGTGTATAAGGACACAACAGGAATCTGAAGACACAGTTTAGATTTCATCTTTGTTCACATTTCCTGGTGAGAGTTAACTATTAGGAATAGGATTCACACAAATCAACGGGCTGAACAAGGTATTGCATAGGAGTAGGGTAAGAGCTATTGTTTAATGTCAGCCATGAGCTCTCGATGGAAAAGGCATTTAACTGTGTCAGTCATTTCTCACAAAATGCACCTGCAAGATCCAAATTAAAATCTTCTTACTTTTGGGGAAGAGATTTAAAGACACATCTCCTATTGCACTCTATTTTAAGGTACTGTTCTCATAATCTTACTCAAACCCATTTCCCTCTATAAATCATAGTAATTGGGTCAGAAAGACAGGAGAATGGTTCAACATGGGTTTGTGCTCTGATGCATACTTGATTATTTTACAAAATAACAGAGACCTGAATAGGACAGAGTGTACAGAACACACTCTGGATGTCTTTGCAGTACAGGCGTGTTCTGAGAAATGCCAGTCCCTGTAGAAAAACACATGGAGACAAACACAAAAGATATTTTAATAGTACAAATATAAAAATCAAGCAGTAAATATAAATTTGATAATTCACATATAGTCAGCAGAAATATAGATAACTTGTGATTTAGGCATACACAGAATTAAGCAACATTGAGAGAAGGGGTTGTGAGCTCTCTCTGGTGCCTTGTATTAAGCTCTTAAGGAATTTAACACCTGGGTACGAATGCTAATATTCCTCAGGACCTAAAGTGTGCAAGCACTGTATCTCACCACAGTTTTATGAAATGCAATAAAGTTTGCAATATCAAAGCAATATTGGAAGAAGAAAATTTATACATTAGATGCAATACAATCTGTTCACTGCATGTTAACAATTATCCTACAATTATGATTTTGCACTTTCTCTTGTTGTTTCAGTTTAATTTTTAATTTTTATGTGATGAGACAACAACTCTTCATGTTCTGAAATATTCTGAAAAACAGAGGTGTTATGACAATATGATCTTGTGGAAATCTTTTTCAACCATATAAAAAGTAGTACAAATAGTCTTGCAAAAAATATTGTAGAAAACAATTATTTAGAATGACAGTTACTTTTTATATGTTGTTTGGCTAGGAAATAAAAAATAGTCTTGTTAATTTTGGCCTTTTACTAGAGGAGATAACCAGTATATCCTAACATAAGGTGTATGCATTTTATATAGATTTTAGTAAATGAAACTCAACACAACAACTTTAAATATTCCTACCAGAACACCTCTTGCCTCTTTTTTGTTAAGATTTTTTCCTCTAAATTTCAAAAATACACAATCATATTTGATAAAGTATAAAATTCCAGTCCTCTAGTACTTTCTCTGACTTTGTGAAAGTCCTCTTTAAAAATAGGAGATATATAAGTGAAGAAGTATGTAACTTTAGGAATCACTATTCTCAAAAGCTAATAGATGCTTAGGCGTTTTGTGTGGTGTATATATGGCAGCAGGTGCGAAATAGAGGAGAAAGATTCAGAAACAGATGCCATATCCAGGTAGGAAAGAAATATAACAGAAAGCATGAATAAAAGAGAAACATGCCCTAGTTGAATTTCTAATCTGTGGATGCTGCTTAGAGTTGGACATATGGATTGGACACGTAGATTGGCTCTGCTACCAAAATGGCATTTCTTAGGCTGCAACAGAAGTGATGAGGTGTAAATGATTCTATGGTCTCTCATCTTCTTACAGGTATTCCATTTTGTAGTGCTTCAGGAGTGTAATTCTAATATGGTATTTATGAATATTTGGTATTTATAAATTCATATATATATATATATATATGTACACATACATATATATACACTCTTCTAAAACAGATACCATCTTAAATTACCTGAGTTTCAAAAGTGCTGAGTGTATAAACTTTTACTGAAGAATTTGGCAGTATTGTCTCTCCTGCCTTTTATCTGTCTTCTGAAAGTTGAAATTAAGTTGATGGCTCATGTAAAGCTGACATCTATATAGGACAACATCAATTCAGCATTTACAGCATAGACAGTGAAAAGTCTCCCATATGACAATAATATATAAATATAATAGTGGACAAGTGAGCTGATCTTTTTATTCACCATGGAATTTGGGTTCTGGACTTATCTACTGAAAAGGCATACAGTGCTGATAATTAGAAGCAATCACTTCAGTTGCAATTTGGTCTGGGTTTATGTCTACTCAGTTTTGCACAGAGGTGCCTGCACCTGAAATAGCCATCAGCAAAGAAAGGCAAAAGCTAATTGCTAGATCCTCAAAAGGGCTACAAAGATGAGAATTAGCGTAGAAAAAAGGAAACAGATTCCTATTAATATCTGTGACCTATTTCATGATCATTTGTTATCTTGAAAGCTGTTAATGATATTTTTGTTGGGAAACTATATTCATTATTTTAAACTCTGCAGTTCTAGTGTAGTGCAAATCACTGTCCCCGTGGAAAGAAAGTTCACTGAAAATCAAAAACATCTCTTTTGGCATAGTAAAGCAAATCCCACCAGCTAGGGCCGCAAGCACAGAAAGTTATGAGTGGGATTTGACTATTTGGGAACTCCTATCTTATGCTCAGAAAGCATAAACTTTCCTTTGAGAGGATAACAAAGTTTGTTAGGAACTTTATAGACAATTAGGAACAATAAGAGCTACAGAGATACAGAAGGCAGTGTGCTCTCAGGTAAGACTATGGCTGGGATGAGGTCATAAGAAATTTTGGAAAATATAGAAGAACATTTTCGTGGAACTTCCACTACTCAGATTGTGAATGCCATCATAACACATGAAACCTCATGAGTATAGGTGGAAGAGAAGAGCAGTTCCTATAATTAAGCTGTAGTTCAATCATCTTCATCATCAAATTGTAGAATAGTTTGGTTCAGAAGGACCTTAAAGATCATCGAGTTCAAACTCCCCTGCCATGAGCAGGCACACCTTCCAATATATCAGGTCGCTTAAGGCCCCATAGAAGTATGAACAAAATAAACAAAATCCAGCCCTCTAAATACTTTTGTTGTAGTGTGCAGCACAGGAATATTGGTACGAAATTCCAATAAAACCATTGTGAAATTGGACATTAACTTAAATACCAGTAATACTGAATTGAGACTGAAAGATTTCTTTATATTAGTGTTATTTTGTCACACTTTGATTATTAAGAATGAAATCCACACATAAACACAAATAATTCATATTGTTTTAAAAAAACTGGAATATTAAGCATTTGGTTACCACAATCAATAACATGAAATGAATAAACAGATTAAAAAGCATAAAGTCAGCCTACCATCAAAAACAGAAAAGCACAAGATATCAAATAAAATCAATCACATTATAGCTCTGATTTATGCATTCTCACTGACTCTTTGTTGCTGTATTTTGTCTGAATATACATGAATACAAGCAACTAACTGCCAGCAAATCCAGTGGTACTCAGGGATTCAAAAAAGATTGTTTATAGTCAGCATGATTTGCCTGTTTTATATCTAGGTTCCCGAAAAACAAAACTGACTGTAGTGGGTTGACCCTGGCTGAGTGCCAGGCCCCACTGAGCCACTCTATCCCTCCCCTCCTCAGCTGGACAAGAAAAATATGATGAAAGGCTCATGAATTATGGACAGGGAGTGATCATTCATCAATTACCATCATGGGCAAAACAGACTCAGCTTGGAGAAATTAATTTATTAGCAATTAGATCAGAATAAGTTAACGAAAAATAAAACCAGATATTGAAACTGCCTTCCCTCTACTCCTCCATTCTCCCCAGGCTTAACTTCACTACCTTCTCCTGCTCACAAATGGCACAGGGGGACAGGGAATGGGGTTGTGGTCAGTTCATCACATTTTTTCTCTACCAGTCCTTCCTCCTTATTCTCTTCCCCTGCTCCAGTGTGGGGTCTCTCCCATAGGAGACAGTCCTCCACAATCTTCAATGTGGGTCTTTCTAACGGGCTGCAGTTCTTCATAAACTGCTCCATTGTGGGTCCCTTCCACAAAGTGCAGTCTTTCAGGAACAAAATGCTGCAGTGTGGGTCCCCATACAAGATCACAACATATGGGTCTCCCATACAGGATCACAAGTCCTGCCAACACACACTCTCCAGCGTAGGCTACTGACTCCATGGGGCCACATGTCCTGACAGGAGCTTTCTCCAGTGTGGCCTTCCCACAGAGTCACAGGCTTTTTTCAGGCATCCACCTGCTCCAGCATGGAGGTCTTGGAGGCCTCCGTGGGCTGAAGGAGGATCTCTGCTCCCTCCTCCATGGGCTGCAGGGGCACAGCTGCCTCACCATGATCTTCATCACAGACTGCAGGGCAATCTCTGTCTGGTGCTCGAGTACCTCCTCCCACTCCTTCTTCACTGACTTTGGTGTCTGCGGAGTAGTTTTTCTCACACATTTTCACTCTTTTTGACTGAAGTTGTGTAGCAGTTTTTTCCCCCCTTCTCAAATCTGTTTTTCCAGAGGCACTACCACCATCACTGATGGACTTGACCTTGGCCAGTGGAGGGTCTGTCTTGGAGCTGGCTGGCATTGGCTCTGTTGGGCATGGGGGAAGCTTTTGACATCTTCTCACAGAAACCACCCCTATAGTGCCCCCGCCACCAAAACCTTGCCACATAACCTAAATATATTATAATATTCTACTTCTACTCATAATCCAGCAAAATAAAAATTAATAGTTCACCCCACATAATACCTATTTTAGAACCACTAACATTTACTGTCTGATTTTCAGCTCATCAGCCACTGCCTGTTACTGTGAAAGATGATAATTTCAACAGTTAAGATTTTACCATTTTATTTTACCATTTTATTTGCTTGGTTACATTCAGTAACACTGGTGCCTACATTTTCATGATCCCACCGTCAGGCACTGTATTTGGGTACAGTACCCAAAGTTTCATTGTTGTAGCCTAGACAAAATGGAGGTAGCAAGTCAGGAGAATTAGACCAAAAAAAGTCCCATCATTTACAGGAAACAAGCGAATTCTTAGCAGCCTAAGAATTCTGTGCTACGTGCAGAGATAAACCATATGGGACAAAGGTACTTGTACTAGTTGAAAACATGCCAAACACCATTTCAACAATTCAACAATCTAAATGACTGAGTTCCAGGACCAGAGAACATGCCCCAGCATTGTTTAATTTACTCGTATGGATCTGTGTGTGATAAAATGAAATCTAATTAATTTTACTGTATACGTGAATGCTACATTGAACTGAACTAGATATTTGATCTTCAAGGATGCCAAATTCATGGCACAAAAATGTCAAAACGAGTTAGATTCTGTCCTTCTGCATGTAGAGGCTCTGCTGATCAACAGAGATAAATAGCACATCTGAGCAAAAGCAAACAGCTAGCTAGATGACTGCTGGGAACATGGCCACAGAGATCCCCTAGTACGAAATCACAGACATGTTGCTTACTGGAGAAGAAGGGATACAGTTTGTGTCACTCCTTAAATTCTTCCATAGTAGTGCAACAGACAGAGGATGTCGCCTCACAGGATGTTTGGACAACTTTAGATGCTTAAATTTTAAATATTTGACATAAATTATCACAGATTAAGTCCACCTCAAAACAGCTACGCAAACAGAGGCATGTATTTGCTATATTATTTCTTTTCTAAATGAAGGTTTTTGTGAAGCTGAGATTAATAGCCTAAAATAATCACATTCAGGTCTTAGTACCAAAGTTGCCTTGCTCAAGGCAGTGACTCTGCAGTTCACAGTGTGAATGTTTGTTGCCTAATCCAAAAAACATACAAAGCTGCTGAATAAGTCTTACTCAGAGACCAGTAATGTCTGAACACAAAGCTACTGTTTCTGAGCCTGGGCAGCTCATAAAACGCAGTGTAGATGTACATATTTGAGTCTAAAAAAAAGAAGGCAAGGAATGACCTGGAGAATTGGGCCTCAGATTATCCACGTTGCTCAGCTGCCTTACTCATTAACTGTATAAGAGCACTTACTACATCTCTTCCAAAATGACACTCACAGACAACTCCAGGACAATACTCCTACAAGAAAATATAGACTATGTAAGGTCAACAAGATTTATTTTTTTGATTGCTAGGAAATGCAAAAGTACAGTTGTATCACAATTGTCCCTTACAACACAGCCATGCAGCAGTGCACATGCCTTTTTGAGTGGAATAAGTGTTGACCTGAGATTAAGAAAGATGTGTTCCCACATATGAAATATTTAAGGTCTGAAATCACTTCCACTGATAGCCTTCTATTGACCATGTTTCTTCAATAGTAGTTTTATTCTAGAGTCTCTTTGGAGGTAAGAGATTTCTGACCAATACAGCTCCAGAAATAGCTCTGACCTGTGGCACGCTGTGGCTGTATCTGTTGGGTTTCCTTTCTTTTACAGTCTTCTGATACTCTTGCAGCAGCTTAGTACCCTCAAATGAATCCATATGACCTCCTGCATAGGGCATGCAACATGCATTGTCAGAGCTTTACCATAAAAATGCCATTTTATGGCTTCAGCACAGTCCACATGGGGCTGACACATGCACAGACAGCAGTATTCAGTACACAGGCCAGCA
The DNA here is from genome assembly GCA_018881555.1 of Amblyornis subalaris. Classification (NCBI taxonomy): domain Eukaryota; kingdom Metazoa; phylum Chordata; class Aves; order Passeriformes; family Ptilonorhynchidae; genus Amblyornis; species Amblyornis subalaris. Next base: position 4,645,426 of record JACAXG010000052.1, read on the forward strand.
GTCACAGACATTTTTATTAAAAGTCACGGCCAAGAATGATAGTCATTTTTCATGAGATGTCAAAGGGCTGACAAATGTTTCTGGAACACTTCTCCAGAAAGTGAAAAATCCTGATTCAGCCCGTTGCTCTTCATAAGTCTTTCCAAACCAATAGCTTTCATCCCCCATTTCCTGAAGCTGTGTAATTAGGGCAGTGTGGCAAAAATATAGGATCCATCAAGTCAGTGAGAGCACAAAAAAATCAGAATATGGTTCTGTAATGCATTTGTCTGGAAAATTCTCAGTGAAAGGTATTACTCAGATTTCTGGACAACTTCCAGAGCTCTATAAACGTATTTCAAAATGTGTCTTTAAGCGTAGTAGTGTGTGCAAAAATATACAAACAGGGATTAAAACATAAGACCCTTCAGTTACACAAGGCTACAGAGCTAGGAACAGGTTTTTTTTCTTTTTCCTATTTTTACTACAGCTGGCCGCACAGTGGCACAGCTTCAACAAGGAGATGACACGCAAATTCCGGGCCAGTTCTTTTAACATAAGCAGTTAGTTGAATGAGGAACGCTCTTACTGTAAAAAATATTGGTTTACATTTTTCTGTGTAGTTGGATTTTGCTGTTATTGGTTTGGTTTGGTTCCTAACGACTCTTTTTTGTTTGGTTGATTGAATGGTTAGGGGCTTAGTTCTGTTGGTTGGGTTTTGTCCATATATTACCCAAGAAATCTGAGAATACTACATAGGTCTGAACATTTCACTCCTCCAGCCACACCTAAGCCTCCAGCTGTGAATTTGGACACCAATAAATAATGTGGAAGAGAGGTGAATAGGAAATTAACTGAAGCAAGATGGTCGCTGACAAGGAGACTGTGCTAATCAAACTGTGAGATTATAAACAGCATAGAAACTCTGAATTTGCCAGCAGCTTACTCTTAAATTTTCCTTAGTGGTAAATAAGAAGAAAAAATAGGGAATAGCTGATTAGGGAATTTTACTGCATCTCTGAAGTTGAAGGTCTTGTAAACAAAATAGTCTTAAAGCATAAAAATTGCTGTACTGGACATGACTTGAAGTCCACTTTTCCCTGAATCCTGCTATGTACTGTGACTATGTACATTTGCTTCAGAGGACAGAAAGCAATACTGATTAAAATAGTTCTCAGGAAAAACCTATCTTTGAAGTAATTTTTACTCCCCAGTTAAAATAATTGTAAATTTTGAGGGTATAGTTTAGAAAACCGAGTTAGGGAAAAAAAAAAACCCCAAAACATTATGTAAGCTGATTTTGCTGTGGGAACTCAACTATACAAAATACATGATTTTCGTGCAGTTTTGTTTTATTCCTTCATGCTTCAGACAATTCTTCATTTTCCCACAAGATGGCATTAGAAGACTGGATGAAGTTGAGTGCTGTGCACGGCCTCGCACACCTTGACATTTCTTTTTCTGCATCTTTGCCTCCAAAGTGGCAGAAATATGCTATGTATGGTACAGACCCAGAAATCTGAACCTGCCAAACACTTTTAAAATACATATAGTTTTAATAAAGAGTAAATGCAGTACTCATCTCATATTGATTCAAATATGAATTTTATCACATTAGATCAATACTTAAAAATATATGTTTTTAAGATTTAAAAGAAAAAGGCTAATTCCCGGGTAAGACTATTACTTCAGTAACATGATTTGAGTTTACTATTTGATATTCTTTTAAAAGTAGAATAGCACACATTTTATTAAACAGCCCTAGGTTTAATAATATTAGAATATTTTTCAAAGTTAATAGAAATTAACATAATTTTAAATGGGTTTCTGTCTAAATGGGGAAACTTTTTTAGTGAGGTGACCACTGGTGAACTTAGAGTTGATTAAAATTTGTTTATTGTCTACTTTTTATTTATTAAATCTTAGGAAAAGTTTTAGTTTCTCTTGTAGTATGAAGTGTATAATGAATGTTCATATTACCCTCCTCTGGGAATATTCCACATAAAAATGTGTTACCTGCAAATTGAAATAAGGCCCTTAGGACTTATTTATTCATTAGTTCCTGTAAAAAAGAAATTTAGACGAGTATTCTTTGAAATTTTTCAAGATGATTGAACTGTAAAACTTGTACAAAAAGTGAGTTTTTACAACAGAAAAACTCTACACCTTTGTAAAAACAAGATATATAATTAAGTTACAAAAATAATCTGGTTTACTTCAGAACTCAGATGTGTATCCTTTTTTCTTATAAAAGATACAGCTTACATACATAATGAAAATATGTATGAAAAGTATTGCAAAAAATAAGACCCTAAGAAGAAGAGAAAACTAGTCGTGATAATTTTAAACCTTATGTCACAGCACACTGCAAATGCCAATAATATGTAGATCATTTGCCACAGCTGCAAAAATTAAAGAGAAACAGATAATAAATAAGAAATATATTCTAGTAAGGTCTATATGCTGAATGAGATAATTTGTCCTTCTCTTCACAAAAATCATGTGGAAACATAAAAAAAGCAAGTCCTGAATGCTCCTGAAATACAGTCAGCTGAATAATATGATTTATTGTGTAAAGAGTAAATGTAAATTTTTATATAGCAACCAAAATTCATGGCTGAATCAAGGCCTGCTGGTCAATCTTAAGGGCAAGAAGCAAATGAACAAGCAGTGGACACAGGGACGAGACTAGAGATGAAGTTCAGTTTGCAGGGATGGGATCAGGAAAGCCAAGGTGCAGCTGGAGCTGAATTTGGCAAAGGATGCAAAGAACAGAATGCCATCCAGGGGGACGTGGAGAAGCTTGAGATGTGGGCCCATGGGCATCTCATGAGGTTTAACAAGGCCAGGTGCAAGGTGCTGCACCTGGATTGGGGCAACCCCCAGTATCAACACAGGCTGGAGGATAAACAGAGAGAGAGCAGCCCTGCTGAGAAGGACTTGGGGGTGCTGCTGGATGAGAGGCTGGACATGACCCAGCAATGTGCACTTGCAGCCCAGAAAGCCAGTCATGTCCTGGGCTGCATCCAAAGCAGCCTGGCCAGCAGTGTGAGGGAGGAGGGAGGAGGGATTCTGCTCTCTGCTCTGTCCTGGTGAGACTCCACCTGCAGTGCTGCATCCAGCTTGAGGGCGCTCAGCACAAGAAAGACATGGACCTGTTGGAGTGAGTCCAGAGGCAGGCCACAAAAATGATCAGAGAGATAGAACATCTCTCATATGAGGGTAGGCGAAAAGAACCGGGGTTGTTCAGCCTGGAGAAGAGAAGGCTCTGGGGACAACTTAATGAAGTCTTTCAATACCTAAAGGAACTAGTAAAAAACATGGGGGCAGACTTTTTACAAGGGACTGTTGTGATAGGGTAAGGAGTAATGGCTTTAAATTACAAGACTAGACTGGTTAGACTAGATATGAGTGAGACGTTTTTTACAATGAAAGTGGTAAAACTTGGGAACAGGTTTCCCAGAGAGAGGTGGTAGACGCCCCATTCAGGCTCAGATTGGACATCACTCTGAGAATACTGACCTAGTTGAAGATGTTTCTGTCTATTCCAGGAGGGGTTGCACTAGATGATCTCTAAGGTCACTTCCAACCTGACATCATTTTTTCTGGTTCTCCATGACTGCATCATATGTCATCAGCACTTAATTCTCTGACTTTTTTTTAATGTAAAATTACTAAAAAATATTTTAGAATGAAACCTGGTTAGATACTAATCAGATTCTAACTCTGTGAATTGCAGATAATTTCACTAAACTGAGGGAAATGTGTAAATTGCACTCTGTATTCATAGTGGTGTAGCAGAAACCAGAACAGATACCTTAGTGCCAATGTTCTCTTTTCAATATGATTTGAAAGAGACTTTAAAATTAGAGCTATTTAAATCCCTTTGTGAAGTCATAGAAATAATTTAACCAAGTTTCCATTCTATATTTGTTACATTCATGCTGTAGTAGGGAAGTCTGCTCTGAATATACCTCTTTTTTTTTAGGTGGCAACATCATTGTAATCAGCAATAGAGTTGTTACATTTCAAATATGATCACTATGTAGTTTACCCACGTATAACTTGCATGAATACACACTGCTTAACTTTTTTTTTAATTTATTACAAGATGTATGGTAAATACCACATGGATGAGCAGTCAGTGTCACCCTGTATGTAAATAACTGCTCACTGGTGTGGTTAAAAGGTTCATTTTTGTTTCTGGGACAGAAGCATTGCTTTTTACAGTGCTAACTAGTTGTAGGAAATCTCAATCTTTTCATAGTTTAACTCAGCTGGGAGTTTCCTGATATGTCCCACTGGAAGGGGTATGTTTTAGAAAACGCTGTCACCTTTGCAGCACATTTTTAAACAATGACAACGAAGGTCTGCAGATTGGTATAATAAAGTGTGTGTTTCTTAAGAGAATGTATGCTTTTTTTACTTCATCAGTCTCTAGTGTCCATACAGGCAAAGCAGAGTAAGTCCAGCTGAGTCATTGTCTGCTGATGTTTTAAAAAAGAGGGAAATAATACTAAAAACCAAAGTGCTTTGACTTTCATAAACATTATACATAGCTTTGGATCCATAACATTTATGACCTTCTGTATGAAAACTAGTGCTAAACCATGAGAATACAAATTCAGGCATGCAAAAGCTAGGAAACAACAGAATTAAGGTTTCCCTTTGCCTTAAATGTTTCTGTTCAATAAGTGTTTTATGTGTATGTCTTTTACTGCATTCCATTTTCTCCCACTGCACTTCCTTCCCCTTTGGCACACAGGATAGATAGCAATGACAGGCTGTCCCCAGTTGCTCTTCTGTTTGAGGTGTACCACCAATACATAATTTCTACATTTTATTCAAGATATATAATGAAACCAAAGTGGCTTATATGCTGATATTCCCACTCACCCTTTCTGTTCTTATTGTGAGAGTATTTAAATGCTTCATATCTACTAAGAGGCAGAGTTATCCAATACTTCTTTGGTGCTTGAATAAGAGGTCATCAACCTTCTTCAATGTTACACATAGTGTATTCTAACCCCCATTTAGAAATTCTATTTGGATGCAAAGTGCTGCAGGATGTGACAATCTGCTGTTGCTCATGATGGATCCATTTATTCTTTCTTTAAAACCTGAAATAAAATCACATTCAGAATATTTTTTGTGTGGAAAAACCTGACATTCTAGCATTGTTTATACATTTTTCAGTTTTCAAACCCGAAATGGTTACACCACAAGACCTCTCTGGGCACATGAGAAATTCACAAAATGTCCTTTTGTTTAAATAACAGGTACCAGATGTCTCAGCAAGTAAACTATACCTCAGCTGCCTGTGGGTTAGCAAATTCCCTGTGTTCAACATTGCTTAGATTAATTGGCAGGCCATTTACTTTTGACGTGCTGCTATTTGCACTGCAGGACAGGGCACAGCCTCAGCTACGTGATTACATCAAAGTCTACTAAAAAGAAAAAAGCTTCAGCTTTAGCAACTATAGTAATTTAAAAAAAAACCAACAAAGCCCCCGAAAACTAGCATGCATATTTGTGGCTTATTCTTCAAACATGTTTCTTCTGCGTACAATACACAAATAAAAGTGCCTTCAACAATGCTATCTTAAGATATTTTGACAGTCGAAAACATTTTCAAAACCTCTGACTGTTCATTTATAAATCAGAACTAGTATTATGTAGTTTTTGTAGAACTTCTTACTGTCATTCAAGAGGACAAATTGTATATACAATAAAAATGTGAACTGGGAATACCCATGGTAACCTGAATCAACTAGTAAAGTTTGATACCCATCTATTTATTTTGAGTCAGGTTGTTCAAGGTCTATAGGACTCAAATAACCCTTTCTCTCCAGCATAAATCAAAATAAGCAAGTAAAACTGTAGTCCCTATACCCTACAAAGCATTAAATCATTCATGTTTCTAGTTCATCTTCCTGTTTGTTAGGCAGCATCACAGAGTAGAATGGTAATATTAATTTATTATTCCACAGAAATATAGGAAAATAAAAATTATATTTGTTTTCGGACTCTGGATTGTATAATTTCAAATGCAAATAACTTGACATTTGAAGCATTGTATAATTCGATATACTGTGATAGTTCCATTCCTTTGAATCAGGGTGAAAAGCAGCCTGGAACTGAAAAAATTTGTTTTTTAAAAAAAAGAAGGTAGTAAGCAAGGATAAAATTTATTCAGGAAAAGGGATTATGACTTTTTTTAACAACTAAATGACAAGTAACTTTTCAACTATTTATTTAAAACCAACATGAAAGAAAACAGACTCCATCTCTTGCAGTTTTGCAGCAAAGGTACATCTAAATGTTGTGTCCACAATGCTTCTGCATGATAACGACGAGAAAAGAATCAGAAAATCTTCTGAAAGGTTTTGCAGTCAGATGTTTGACAGCAACAGCTGTCTGCAGGCTGTACACTGCTGCAGAGTGCATGTTCAAATCCAATGGGGACCTGATTAGTGCAGACAATTTTGGTTCARGCACAGCCTCATATAAGGCCAGCTCTACTCCCATTGTCATAAAGCCTTCCCTCTGACTCCTTTGATAGAATGTGCTGGGTTTGGTACCCAGAAAGCCACGCAGGAGATTGGTGCTGGTGGTAATGTGCCTCTTACGAGCCAGAGAAGCCCTGGCATACACAGAGGCCTGTCAGGTCGCTGAGGCTACAGCTTCTTTGGCTCTGGTCTCTTGGACTCTGGAGCTCTGATCTGGGTACCGGAACACCTACATCTGCCCTGCCACTGATCATTCCCAAGCAACTGCTTGGGAAAAACTGACTGTGGAGGGTAGACAGAACTGATGTGGTGGTGGTGCCTTTCTTCTGCAAAGGAAGTTAGCAAAGAGTTAGCCAGCTAACCCTTTCCATACTGTCTTTCTCTCTCAGTGCAGATCTTCATCCTCTGTGAATCAGATTCACTTCCAGATGAAAATGCTGAACTTTCCCTAGTAAGGGTTGTACTATGTCTTCTCAAGTGTATTGAGTCTCCTCTTGGAAGAATAGGAACAAAGCCTAGAATACATATAGCTCGATCAAAATCTTCCTCTTCAACGCCTTTCAAAGGTTCCTCTGTGATACAGGTACTACGACAAGAAGAAAGGTGCCACGTATCTTCTTCTGTCAGCTCTACGAACTTGAATATCAGTTACCCTTTAGCACAATTGGTGACCCTAACCAAGGGTTGTTCAGGTTCTCAGGGCATGTAAATTCTCCAATACTGTCATGTCCCCGTAGATACAAATGTGCAAACACCTGACTGAGGTGCTTTTTCACAATGCTCAGGCATTAGTCAGCAAGGCAGGCTATATGATAGTCCAGGTCTGAGTCACTAACACAGAAGAGCGTCCACTCAGCAGGACTGGATGGATCACGTGCTGCTTGCACTGTTCACTGGGTGTCCTGCTTGCAATATTCTACACCTTTTTTCTCAGGGTTTTGAAGGCCACGTTCAATCCCGCATGTCTACTATGAGCATGAAATGGAAAATCTCCCATGAGTAAAAAAGGAAGATTGAACTGCATGATTTATTACATTATTCCTCCTACGCTGAGAAGAATGTTCCTTAACTGAGTCCTCTAGACTCAGTAAAATCCCTGTTCTACTTCCACCCCAGACACAGACATTTCCCATAACTGTTCATCACATCCCTTCCTAGAAAAGCTAACTTGTAACCTTGACACGACTGTCTCAAGCCCAGGGTTTTGCTGATGTGAACAGAGAATAATATGTTGCCATCCCTCCCTACTCCTGATTTTATAAACCTTTATCATAGTTCCTCTAAGAAATATTTTTTTGATTAAATGTTCTTAGCTTATTCAGTCATTTCTTGTACAGAAACTATTCTGAATCTTGCTGCCTTCCCTGGATTTTTTCCAAGTCTATTGCATACTTTTTTAGAATCAGAGCTGCTTGCATTATTCGAGGTGTGGCAAAGTCAGCTACCAGCATTATGGTGTCTTGTGTCTTGTTCTGTTTTTTTCTCCTAATTGTCCCTAGCATTTTATTTGTTTTTCTGAACACTGGTATTATAAAACTGATATTTCAGGAAATGGTTTTTTACACCCCAAGATATCAGTCTTGAGAGGTAATGGTTAGGTCAGAGCCTATAATTTTATATGTGAAATTAGGATTGTTTTTCTCCCGTGTACATCATGTATTATTTACACTGAATTTCATTTGTCACTTTGTTGCCCTTCAGTCTTACAGTCTTTTTTTAATTCCTCACAGTTAGCTTTCAAACTTACTATCTGGAATAATACAGTATTGTCAGCAGCCTTTTTCTTTTCAGTAATCTCCTGCTTTCCAGGTCAGTGATGAATATATTTTACAGTACAGGACCCTGTTTACCAGCACTGATGACCTGTCTCCACTTCAAGGACTGACAACTTACTCCTATTTGTGTTTTCTTTCTCCTAACCAGTCATTTATCTATGCAACAAATGGCTTTGCTCATGCCACCTAATTTACTTAAAAGCTTTGTGTGAGATACATTGTCCAAAAGCCTTTTGAAATCTATGTAAACGAAATAAATTCCCTCTCCTCTCCCACAATCATTCTGTTTCAGATAAGTTTCCTGCTGAGAGCAGCTCCCTAATGGGACTCTCCTCTCCTCTTTTTCTTTTGCAAAGTTCACCACTGAAGCCTCTCAATAATGACTTTTTTCTGCTTGTTTCTGTTTAGCATACCTTTTGTACTCTGATCATCAAATGGCCATATAGACTTCTTGATCCTGATATGTGTGAAAAAAGAATATTAGTTTTGTTTCCCTTTGCCACTTGTTTGTTCTTTTTAATTACTCTTTATTCTTTCACATTTTATAATCCTTCCTAGTTTCTTTTGAATGTAAGTGTATGACTTTGGCTTTTTTTTTATTGTTTCTAGAAACATCCATTATATTACTATTCTATTTTGCTTTATATCTTAAGGTCCAACTCGCCTTATGGAGGTATTAAAAATATCGCTTCTTTTTTATGAAACAAGTTGCATATCACTTTTTTTTCTTCACCCTGCAAAACTGACTTTCTGAATTGCTACTGCTTTTAAAGTGGCAAAACAAGAGAAATAAAAATGACATTTACTCTCTCAAGTGATCCAGAGAGCACTTTTCTTATGAAAACCTTCTATGCACACAAGTGGAAATTCTTGGCAAGTTTATTCCTGTTGTCTTTTTTTGGGGGTGTGGCAAGGGGATAATTAGACTAGATTGGCTTAAGTGCATAAGTCAAATTTTTCTTGCAAAATTTAAAAGTGACAGCATAGATTTGAAGCTGATAAGAGAATGAAAGCCTAGACAACAGAAATTAATCATGATTTGCATTTCTGGGCAAGTAGTTGGGGAGAAATATTATCCCTTGGGTCATGTGCCAGGAAGTGTGTATTCATTTTCTGCCTTGCTGTAGATGTCATGTGTGAAAAGCATGGAGAAAAGGATGTGTTCTGAACATTTCTGAATCAATTCCATGCATTTAATATTCTTTCACAGAATCATTTTAACTACCACTTGCTTTGGACTACTGTAATTTCCCCAGGCTTAAATTGAAGTAATTTACAAAAGATTCTGATGTCTTTCTTAAAGGTTACAGATTAAATGTTACAAGTTAAAGACAAAAAAACCAAAATACCAAATTTCACAAAGAACAATTAAATACAAAATCATGTATGATGATAATAATCAAAAAATAAGGTTTTTTCCTAGAAAAGACTACAGTTATAGCCTTTCATATAGCAAGAATACTAACATTCTAGATCACAACTATTTATCTGCAATCATATTCTATTTATTTAAATACATACCACTGTAATTTTTTTGTCTTTCTTTTTTTTCTTTATCATGCCATTATGTCATTTTTTGAAGGTAAGTGTCACATTTTTCTTGAGGTATGATTAGTATGACAGATAGGAAGCCATTTATTATTTCATCAAAAGTTATGTATTTCTATTACCATGCATATCAACTGCTGGTGAAATGAGGCCCTTTCATTTGGGATCCTTTTATACTGCCACAACAAATAAAAAAGACGGAAGACTGAGTAATAATGAACTACATAATGCAAGAATACTATTACATTTGTATAGTCTATATGATACACTTACTTGTCTTTTGACTGTATTAGTTCTTACCCTGTCTTATCAAGTATTTTACTCTACCATGTGTGTATAGTAGAATACCCTGATAAGCAGTTAAAACTGTGTCAACACTTCTCCCCTCAAAAGGCTTTGACTTGAGTAGGGTCGAGGCTTAAGCTTGACAGGCAGGTGAGGTTCTGTATAAAGCAGCTCATATAGTGGTGGAAAATGAAGTAAGATAATACAGTTTTTCAGGCACTGAAAAAAGGGAGTGAGTTTGGTCTTCTTTCCCTGCACTCAGAGGGGCATATTAGAAGGAATCTCATTCATTGAATGCAGTTTGTTGGTCCATTCTGACACCTTTGGTCCAGGTAAATTGAGTTCAATTAACTAGAAATTCAGTTTGGAGTCCTTTACTCACGGGTAAAAAGTGTTTGTAATTTGCCTCTGGCAATGTAGTATGTTAGGGCCCCAGTAAACTTTAAAAGTGAGACAATTCTTGTTGCTTAGTCTCAAAACATCCAAATTAACTGCAGAGAGTTACCAGAGAGCCCTATCTATACTCAGCTACTGGTCAGGTCTCGAAATTTGCTCTGAAATCAAAGGAACATGGCAGAATACTCCAATCCCTTAAAGCTCTCTAATTAAAAAGACGTGCTGCCTAACAACAGGCTTTTAAAAAATACTGATGTTTTCTCCTGTTAATATAAGTATCAATAACAGCAATAATATGAACTGTAATAAGTAAAATAAAATGTAGCTTGAAACTGCCAGGAAATAATCGTTAGCTTTTGTGGTGGATTAGCCTTGTCTAACACCCAGACACGCACACAGCCACTCTCTTACTTCTCCTCGACATGATGGGGAAGAAAATAGGCTGAGAAAACTCAGAGGTCAAGACAAGGACAGGGAGCTCGTTTACCAATTACTGTCATGGGCAAAACAGACTTGAACAGCAATTAAAAACATATAAAGCACCACCCTTTCTGAAACTGTAAGGGCCATTTAGAAATAGATATATGGAACAGTTTGTTTTTTTTAAATGTTATGTGCGTATGTGTTTGATATTTACATACTGGTGCTCAAATGAAAGGATACCTCTTAGATAAACAGCTGAACCTCAACATATGTACCTTTTAACCAAATTTCAAAATATTTTAGATTTTATCTTTCATTGCTAATGATTTTTTCAAATGAATAAGAAATGTTCAGAAAATTTTATGTAGAACGTCCTTAAAAAATCTAATTTTCCCAGTCACTTGATAGAATTTGAAAATACCAGGTGCATTGCACAACTTAGAAAATAAATAAGCTATTTTTTTCCTCACAGGAAACAACAGATAGTAATGCAATAAATATGTGGACAAACAGAGTTCAACAAAAAGATAGTGTTGACCAGTGCAGTGGGAGGAATTCTAACACAAATCTATATGCAATTCAACAGTTGTAATGCTGAATTCACCTTATAGTGCCCAGAAATATTGAATGAGAACATGTTTAAACAAGGTAAATTGTAGACTGATGGCAGGCAAAAAGACAAACTAAGGACATGAGACAAATTTTTAGTAACATTTCATTTTAACTACTTGATCTCTCTTGCTTACATAGTTAACAATGCCCAAGAGGAAAGTAATATCCAAATTCATATTTTCTAGAACATACTAGATGTGAAATATACTTCTGTGAGTTTAATTTAAGTCAAGTAAGAGGTCAATTATAGGGAAAAAGTTTTAGTTTGACTAATTTAATATTTAGTTTTCATTTGATACATACAGTGCAGTTAATTGCTTTCACATGCCCTTAGGAATGCGACAATGTAATATTTTAAATATACTTACAATTTTATTATAATGTAGAAAACATAATATGAAAATGGTTTAATATCTTAAAACTTATCTTAAAACTCCTTAATGATGAATTAAATAGGTTACTATTTATGCAAAATTAAGCACTTAAATTTGGCCCAGAAAATTTCAGACAGGTAGAAGAAAACCTTAAGCATTTGAGAATCTGATTTAGGTTTTAGATTCATATATCAGCTAATGTGACAAGGCTGATTTGAATTTTTTTGTGTGAATATTTTTTTTTCACACTACTTTTAATTTGTTTACAGACAAAAATAGTTCCAAACTATATTTTCTGGACACTGTGAAATGATTAATACATTTGAGAGTGTTCTAATTTGCCCGGAGAGATTTCAAGAACACAGAATATGAATTCAGACATTCAATGAATAAATTAGAAAAAAACTTTCTCAGCTTAAGTTAGAATGCACAGATCAGCAAATTTAGTCACCTTTTTTCAGTGCTTACACTGATTAATATGTCATCCCTGCATTTTTTTAACTTGCATAATCTTAGGGATGTTGTTTGTAGTTGTTAATGTATGTCAGTCATTTCTACTGTATATGAATGGTTGTCAAACTCAGTTTATTCATTGAAATAGGATATCACAATTAAATTTTAAGCTTATCTTGCTGATATTTTTTATATCATGTAATGTATTCTTCATGTTATCTCGCTTTTTAGATGTGGCACATAGAAATAATTAAAAGGAACACAAATAAAAAGAATGTTATCCTAATAAAGCAATTCTTAAGATTAAAGTAAAAAAGACATCTAAAAAATGGAACTGAACAAAAGAATTCAAGGAAAAAAAAAAAAATTTCCTACCCAGATAATACTTGAACTGTTCCATATTGGGGAGAAATCTCCTTTATGCTGAGTGTCTAGCTAAGTGCCAGTTTAGGCTCATTTTTAGGTGATAATTGGATCTGATGAAAATCTTATGCTGAACTACTGCTCAGGTAATTACATCTTTTAAAAGAAACAATCTATTTCTACTGAAACAATTTTCAAATCCAACTAGTTCAGTGGCTTTAAATTGAGCAAATCTGAACACAGCCACACATTTGGGAGAAAGAACATGCCTGTTCTGTAAAAATGCAAATTTTATGAGAATGTACTACAGCGTGCAAGAATACGAGCAATTTGGGTCAACTAGCAAGCACAGATAAATAAGTTAAGATGCTAAAATTGAATCTTCCTTTCATTGTATTGAGACCTCCTTGGTACTATTCAAAGAGTGCTTGTGAGAATTGTGTTGTTTTAATGTTTTTTTCTACACCTTGTTATTTCATGAGTATAAACCTAGATGAAGGTTAAAAGACCCTGAGATGAAGAAACAATTTTGACAATCTTAGAAGTATTCCTCCATAAGTGCTAAGCAATGCAGCCATTTCTTCATGATATATATTTAAATAGTAGAAGCTATGTTTCTATGATTGGTAGGAGTGCCAATATCCAAATCTAATACGGAAAATAGTTAAAATATTTGTGTTAGTTTATATATATTATATAATACTATATATTATATATTTATATATATTTATATAAATATTAACAAAACCCAAATATTTGGTTGATTTAGCAAGATGATTACCCGTCAGATATGAAATATGATTATAAAGGGAAACTTTATGATAAATGAAAAGACTCTTAACTTGAAGAATAGATGTTATTAGAGTAAAAAAATTATAAATTTATGGACCTGGATGGGTACTGTTATGCTTGAAAAATTTATGGAAATACTGTGTTGTCTATATTTGATGATAAGTGGTTGTTGAAAAGCTGACATGTCATTCTATCCATTTTTTGATGCAAGACTATATTAACCTTGAGTTCAGGATGATATTAATCCTTCTTGGGTTCTCTTCACACAATACAGCAGTGTGTCATCTGCAGCATGGATACATTAAAAAATCAGCAGGAATTTTCAAGGATATTGACAAAAATGAGAAAGTGAAAAAAAATCATCTGCTCTGAAACATTAAGGTAATGATGTCATGATTAGAAGGTAAGCTAAAGGGTGAGTTTATATTTATTTACTCAGTTAAATAGAAATAGAGTTGTTTTTGTTTGGCTGCATTTTTGGTTTTAAGAAAAGAAAAAGTAAAGCAGGCTTGGGTACATTACTTGTGATATTTTTGGGTTTTGTTTTATTCACTTGAAATCTGAATAGGACTTAATAAGATCAGGCCTTATGAGCATACAGTAATAAGAAAAGCTAAAAAAACTCCCATGCTCAAAACAAGCAAATTGAATACTAGCTTATATGAACAGATATTTGTTTCATTGAAACAAAAAAAGATAACTCATGAATAAAATATTTTAATTCAGAAAGTCTATCATAACTGATCCACAGAAATTAATGAAAAAGACATGCAATTCCACTGCTGATGCAAAAATTACAGCATAAACAACAGATTGACAGAAGAGGAAGAAGAGAAAGAATGCAATATAAAATTATATTTTAAGTATTTCTAGGATTTATGTAGTAAATTCTCTTTTATTTTTATGGACATTATTGACAATACTTTATTTGAACTTCAAATTATTGTTCTGTGCTCCTTCAGAGATGTTTCAGAGGAATGGAATTATTCAACATGAAAATGAATTTTTATATATGTTACTTCTTTCTGGAATAAACATATACAGCCTCCAACATAAACCACAGACTCATAATTTCATTCCATTTTTAATCGTTTCGTGTGTGGAAGACCACATTCAAAGAGTTGACATCAACGGCTTTATGTCCAAATGGAGATCAGTTACGAGTGGTGTCTCTCAAGGTTCCGTACTAGGACCAGTACTGCTCAATGTCTTTATTAGTTGCATAAACATTGGGATTGAGTGTACTCTCAGAAATTTGCAGGTAACATCAGGTTGTGTGGTATGGCTGACATGCCTGATGGATGGGATGCCGTCCAGAAGTGTTGTGGTTTAAGTGCAGCTGGCAATTAAGGCCCACATAGCCCCTCACACGCTGGAGGAGAGAATTAGAAGAGTAAAAGCGTGAAAACTCACGGGTTGAGATAAAGACAGCTTAACAGGCAAAGCAAAAGCAGCACACCCAAGAAAAGCAAAACAAGGAATTAATTCCCACAGGCAGGCAAGTGTTCAGCCATGCCCAGGAAAGCAGGGTTCCATCACACTTAACGGTGACATGGGAAGACAAACATTATCAACCCCTTCCTTCTTCTTCCCCCAGCTTTATATGCTGAGCATGATTCCATATGTTATGGGATATCCCTTAGGTCAGTTGGGGTCAGCTGTCCCAGCTGTGTCCCCTCCCATCTTCTTGAGCACCTCCAGCCTCCTCACTGGTGGGGTGGGGTGACAGGAAGAAAAGGCCTTGACAGTGCAAGCACTGCTCAGCAATGACAAAAAGATCTCTGTATTATCAACACTGTTTCCAGTATAAATCCGATAAACTGCCCCATACTAGCTAATGTGAAGAACGTTAACTCTGCCCCAGCCAAAACAAGCACAAGAGGGACCTTGACAGGCTTCAGGAGTGGGCATATGTGAACCGCATGAAGTTCAGCAAAGCCAAGTGCAAAGTCCTGCATGTGGGCTGGGGCAATCCCCAGCATCAACACAGACTGGGGGATGAATGGATTCAGAGCAGTCCTGCTAAGGAGGACTTGGAGAAACTCATGGATAAAAAATTTCACAGGAGCTAGCAATGTGTGCTTGCAGCCTGAGAGACCAACTGTATTCTGGGCTGCATAAAAAGAGGTGAATCTGCCCCTGTACTGTGCTCTGGTGAGAGCCAAAGTGGAGTTCTATACCCAGTTCCAGGGCTCCAGCCCAAGACAGGAATTTGTTATAGGAGGGCTGCAAACAGAATGGAAGGGATTGAAAACTGCTCCTGTGAAAACATAAAGAGAGTTGGGGTTGTTCAGCTTTTGGAGAAGAAAAGGGTTTAGGGAGACCTTATTGCAGCCTTTCAATATATAAAGGGGAGCTATTAGTAAGATGGAGAGATATTTTTTAAGAGAGTCTGTAGTGACAAGACAGGGACCAACGATTTTAGACTGAAAGAAAGTAGGTTTAGAGTAGATATAGGGATGAAATTCTTTACAATGAGGGTGGTGAAACACAGGAACTTGTTACCCAGAGAAGTGGGCAACAACACTTTGCCCATCCCCGGCAGTGTTCAAAGCCAGATTGAGTGGGGCTTTGAGTAACCTAATCAAGTGGAAGATGTCCCAAGGAAGTGAGGTTGGACAAGATGATCTTTTAAGGTCCCTTCCAACCCAAGCCATTCTATGATTCTATAATCACCATACAGAAAAGCATTGCTATATCAGTAAAAAGCAAAAAAACGTTCCATGGAAAGATTAACAATGGAAGAAGACTATGGTTGCCTTCAGAACCAACTAGGTGGCACTTCTGGTAGAATGTGTGTCCTAGAATCATAGAATCATTTAGGTTGGAAAAAATCCTTAATATCATTCAGTCCAACTGTTAACACAACACTGTCAAGTCCACCACCAAACCATGTCCCTAAGCACCACATCTGCAGTTCTTCCAAATACCTCCAGGGGTGGTGACACAACCACTTCCCTGTTCCTTTGCCACCATCCTGGCAGTGTGACAATATGACCTTGCTGACTCTGGTTTTACTGGTATCTTCAGCCCTAAGTAGTTGATCCTCATTAGTAGAAATCATTATAGATAGCCATAAAATATTTACTGCTTTATAAAACAAATTATCTCCAAACCCAGTGACATCAATGGAGAACTGTGTGATTTTCTAATTACAAACTCACTATGAGTCACATGTTCCAGCTGTTTATTAAGCATTCTAAGTACATTTGCATTTGAGGACATAAAGCGCATGGATTCATTATATACTAGATGCTACTTTCTAATTTTATTTTATTTAAGAACAGTTAATTTAATCTCCTGATTTAATGAATCTATTCACCAACAGATTAAATTCTTCTGTGAAATTTTCAGAAGCAATGTAATGAAGTCACCTTCAGTTTGGAGTTGTCAGACCACAAATTAACATAGTGAAATGCCCTCAATTTTTCAACATTAAGCATAAAACTTTTTATTGAAATATTTGCTCTACAGCTGCAGTCACTCAAAGAAGAAGTTATAAATAACAAATATCTTTTCTTCTAATGCAAAAAGTTAGGTCAAACTACAAAAAATAAAAGCTGCTTGTCATTCAGAATTAAAATAAAATATTTGGATTTAATGAAAAGAAGAATGCTCAGGTTCAGAGACAACTTAGTTTTTAGGCCACAATTCGGACAGTACAAACTGGATACAGAGAAAAATCTGAAAATATTAAGCATTGATAAATTGTGGTCTTAGCAGTGTGAAAGAATATGTATGCAAATTTTATCTATGAAATACAAGGATAATTTTGTTATTAAAGTGAAAACCTATTCACTGTAGTTACAGTAATATTTATTTAGCTCTAGTAATTGGAATATAGCTTTGCAAGATAATCTTGTCATTATAACAGGAAATCCATACTAAAATAAATTGAACATTATAGCACTCTGTTACCCTCTAATAAAATTTGTTGCCATTTGTCTAACAAAAATATTAGGAGTGTGGTCCGGTGATCTGAGTAGTGGGCTGTGAAATTGGCACCTGTATTCTCCACCACTGGATGTGACCTTAAGCATTCCACTAAAATATAAATCTCATTATATTTCAAAGGCACATTTAATTGAAAAACAGGTGATAAATATCTCAAAAACTGAATGTCCCAAAAAGTTATTAAAAGAAATTACTAAACATATTTGAAAATGTGTGATATGTGTTACCTTAAACCTCGAATTACTATGAGTTTAATCTAAAAATAGGATATCAACTCAGACTTGTATAATTCAGGGATCTAAAATGTATTGGATGCCACATAAAATATCTGGAAAAAAATTCCATGCTTGAACATCAGCAACCTTGACCTATTAACATTGTGTGAAAACTTATTCTTTGAGATTATGAGTTGTACATCATATATCCATGTAAAATATGTTACTGTGAAAAGTTCTAATCTATTTTTATCTTTTTTAACAAAAGAAATAGACAAAATCTTTCTTCTCAGTGGTTATGTTTCTCATTTCACAGATTAGACTTCTGTGCCATAGAGTGTTAATCCTTTTGTTCTTTGCACATCCTCCCAATTTTAAGTGCTATGCATATGCAAGCACATCCATTATTTACAACATTTTTATATTACCTCAGCTCAGTAATATTAGGACCACAAAGACCAAGTAATAGCAGCAGAAAGCTCTGAACTCAATTTGCATTACTATTTGAAGCCAGTTTTGTATTACCACTCCAGTAGCACCTTAGCCTTCCAGCTTCCCACTGAAATTTCACAGAATACAGCAAAGGGAATTTGTGGCTTACAAAAAGCTTTATAGGAGTAACTTTAATGTGAAGGACAAAATTCTTCCAAATCTTCCTGCCGTCTGGTCTATTCATAACAGATCAATAAATAGCAAAATGGTTTAAAAGTAGACTTCTGATATTAAAAAGGAATACCATTTTAAGAGTATTGTTTTAACAGTTATTGTCTGTTCTATTTATATATGTGTAAGCATACTATGGCAAAATAAAAAGAAAGTAAACTTCCTTCTTGCCAACAGAGTGACTGTGAAGAAGGACTAAATATCTGTGTTGCCCAAAAGAGAAGGATAATGGATAGATGTAAATTTTGCCTGGATGAGTAAATTAAATGCATCCAGGAACTACCCCCATCACAGACGTCAACCAATACAAAATTGCCCGTATCTGTGGTGGTAATTTCCTTATGTCTGCAAGAGTGGGTGACAATATGCAGACCTATAATAAGAAAATAACTTGGAATATTCTAATTCCTCATATATATATGGGAACTAATTAGAATAGGACTGCTTTGCCTGGGTCAGAAATATTTAACTTATCATTACTCTTTAATTTAATTTTATGTGTAGCTGTAGTTGCATTTCCCTGTCAGAATTTGTAAAGACCTTCTATTTCTACCAAAGCATTTTAGAAATATTTAAGCATTTAATCTCAGAAAACTGTAAGAAAGAATGGTACTCTATTCCTAGACTGACCTATGTCACAGAATGCGAAACAAAGTATAAATGCATAAATCGATGGATTTAACTCATCAAAAATTTCCCTAACATGGGATTTAGACATTATGCATGTTCTTGAATTCAAAACAATGTCTCAGTCAGCCTGCTCACAAGTTCAGGCTAACCTCAAGGGAATTTTAAATTGACTGGTAGCTACTTTTTGAAGAGCACAGATCTCAAGACACCTGAACTCAGGTATTCATATTAGTGCTCCAAACTGAAATGCTAGAATCTCAACTCTGGCTTAAATACCAGAGCCATACAAAGACAACACAAGGTATTGCCTAGGTCCACAGGGGAACCTATCTCTCCTGTGTTCATAGCATTCCTAATGCACAGTGACAGCCCTGAGTTCAGCAAGACACACAGTAGTCACAATCACTTTACTGAGGACATCTGTTGGCACTGTCACCACCAGCTAACTTTCATACACTGGTCTATTCTTGACATTAGTTACCCAGCAGGTAGGGAGCAATGATTCTGAATCCTCCACAGCATGGCAGTATGTAGTCAAACACTAAGCTCTCATCCTCCAAACAGGCTAGACGCTCTCATCTGAAGCTGCCCCATTTAGATTTTCAAATTTCATGTCAACCTCCTGGCAGGCTGCATTGTAGATATGTGGTCCTGTTTCACAAAAAGAACTGAAAAAAAGAAGATTTGGACCAGAAAAAATAACGAAGGCATTTCATACCCAAATACATACATCTTACTCAACTGAATTATCTAAATATTTCCCTAAAATTATGTCAGTGTGACTCAGTGAAGGGAGACTCTCAGAAGGATACCAAGCTAGTCTAAAGATATCTAGAGATCTCTAGTATTCGACATGCAGACATACATCTGAGAAATTTAAGGACAGAAGAACAAAAAATGTCTTCACTGAAAAGACTGGAAGCTGCATGAATTAATGAAGTTGCATGATGACCCTAATATTGCAAGAACTCCATCCATGGGAGACACCTAACCCTTGTCTACAGAGCTCCAAACACACTTCCCATGTATTGAAGGATTTAAAAGATATAAGTATGATTAATTTTTAAGTTGTAATATGTGGGGGGTTCCTACTTTTTATCTCTTAAATTATCTAGAAACAATTTTGAAGGACATATTCTTTTGGTTTTGGAAAAAATGTAATTTCTATATATTATGCTCAAAAATTCAGACTATTCCTTAAGAGAGGTGATGTCTTTAGGGATTCTCTTTTCAGTTCAGAGTTCTCTTTCAAAAAGATGATGCCAGGCTGCAATATTTTTGTAGCAGATGTGTTTCACAATCTGGGAATTCTTTCTACAAGTTTCAAGTGGTGTTGGGCATGAAAATCTATTAAACATCTCCAGCACCTCTGAAAATGTTTCCTCCCCTTTGTGTAGCTTGTTTCAAAGTTTTATTAAAGCTTAAGCATGAAACTGGGAACAAAGAGTACATTTGACCAGAATGGCTAGAAATCCCCCGAGTTTTCTCTCATTGTATTTTCAATTTCATTGTGCAAATTTGAGATTGCAAATGATGCCAAATTCCTTTTATTTCAATCTCTTCATATAAGATGTGATTATAATAACAGTTTATCCTGATTATTATGGCCTGAAGGCAGAAGGATATCTATGGAGTTTAAATTATTAGCACCTCTGCAGTTCATGGGGCAAGAGTTTAGCTTTCCATAATGCTTTTAATTCGGAGTTAGAAACAACATGGAGTCCTGTTTCAATTATTTGCACAGATCAAAAATAAACCCTCAAATTTTAGCCTCCATAGACTTTTAAAATCTATTTCACTGGTTTAATTTGGAATAGTTTTAGATCCCTTGAGTTTTGATATAACAACACTGTTATGAATAAGGTGAAACACAAAACAGAATTCAATTAATAAGCTCTATATAATTCTTATGAGGTCACCAGTGCTTATTTCTCCAACAAATCACCATCTGTCAACTGTTTCATTTCCAAGCCAAAAATAGTCCTAGAATGCAAGTCAGTCTTAGAAAAACCGCTGGGTACACAAAGGAAGGAAGAGTCTTAAAACTACAATAAAAACTTTTCCAACTCCAAAAAAAATTCTGAAAAACATTCCTTGATTCTACGCCAGCCCGCAATTTTCCCAATAAACTGGGAGAGTTTAATAAGTTTTTAGCTTTCAGGATTTTTTCAGAAACTTCACAGAATCACATAATGGTTGGGGTTGGAAGGGACCTCTGGAGATCATCTAGTCCAACCCCCTTGTCAAGGCAGGGTCACCTAGAGCAGATTCCACAGGAACATGATCAGGTGGAATGCATCTCAGAAATGTATGGACTTGCTCTATGTGCATATCATTCTTATGCAATTTGAACAATATATTTTTAATTTATTAAAAATGGGACTTTTAAAATTTGTTGCTAAATGAATCAGCAACGGGTAAAAAGTTGTCATCACTGAATTTTGAAATATTTTGCATTCACTTTGTCTTGGAGCAAAGGACTGTAGAAAGTACAGACATAGGACTTAGGATGATAGGAGGAAATTTGGGTAATAGGCATAGTTCTTTACTCACTTTTTTCAAAAATTACTGTTCTTATCAGGTAAGTCAGTTACAAAGAAAAAGGTCAGTACCAGGAACAAGAACATCAGGACCAGTACAATGATGATGAGAAATCAGCATCTTTGTAGGCTACAGATGCATTGCAATAAAAGTAGAATGAAAAAAAACCCCTATTTGAAGTACTTGAAGGACAGGTCCTGCACAGTCCCCTGGGCATAAGTACCCTGAGCAACATGGTCTGGTGAAGGATTCCTGGCCCATAGCAAGGCAGTTGGAGCTACATGATCCTTAAGGTCCCTTCCAAATCAAACTATTCTATGATTCTATAACATTGTGACATTTGGGAAAAAACCCAAAGCATATAGTTCTCCAGAAGTCTTCTTTCATTAGTCAGAAGACTGCTGGTGAAGTCAGGTTTCTGCACCCATGAAGTCTGTTTCTTGCGATTGTTGCTGAATAGCTCTTAGGGAAATTTGAATCATCAGATAAGCATTGTCCTCTTGATTCCATGAAGCTCCTGATACTTCTGAAGTGTCATGTTGTAAAATCAGGGACTGAAATCTGCATGAGTGAGTTAAAAAGATAAATCAAAAAAAAAATTGTCTTCCAGTGAGTAGAAACTAGAATGCATTAACTTTGTGCTAATACTTTAGTTTGGATGAAAACTACTGTTTTGAAATAAATTAACAGGAAAACAGGAAGATATGTGCTGCTGTCATAGAATGTTGTTTCCTTTACTCTTGAGGAATTAGCGTTTTGTTCAAATTCCTTCTTTTATTTAGACACTGAAGAAAAGATTCCTGAGTTACTCTTCATGTGCTTGAGACTGTTGTCCAAAAGCTCCTCGAAATCTGTCAGCTTGGTGCTATGACCACTTCTCTGACGGGCCTGTTCCAGTGCCCAACCACTCTCTGGTCCTGATATCCAACCTAAACTTCCCCTGACACAGCTTCAGGCCGTTCCCTTGAGTTCTGTCACTGGTCACTACAGAGAAGAGATCAGTGCCTGCCCCTCGTCCTCCCCTCATGAGGAAGTTGTAGACTGCAATGAGGTCTCCCCTCAGTCTCCTCTTCTGCAGGTTGCACAGACCAAGTGACTTCAGCCGCTTTTCCTAGGGCTTCTCTTATAGACCCCTCACCATCTTCGTTGCCCTCCTCTGAATGATTTCTAGTAGTTTTATTATTTCAATAAATAGAGTCATCTGATTGACATTCTACAGTAGACTTTTATACAAAGGGTCTTGTTGCGGCGGGTGGATGGCGTGCGCCGCAACCTTCCCAAGAGCTCCACGGATCTCTGGCGGTACCTCGGCGCGGGTGTGCGGTGCTGAGTGGGAGGTGGCTGCCGCAACCTACCCAAAGGCTCCCCGGCAGGGAAAGCCTTTATCAGAGGCGCAAACATCTCCTTATCACCCAGCAGTGTTTCGCACAGGCTGCGCCTTAAGCCTGAGGACAAAGAGTCGGGAGGTGGCTCTTCTGGGGTTGCAACGGTTTATTGCTCGGGTCCGGGAACAGGGGCAGAAGAGCCCAGAGCACAGGGGTACACAGAGTTTTATACTGGACCAAACAGGGGCGGAGAGAACTGTAGGGACCAATCACATAAGGGTCAGGGGGAGGAGAGAAAGGCGGAACTACAATACACAAACCAATGAGGGTAGGTGAAGGGAGGAGCAGAGAAACAAAGCCAATGGGGTATCGAGGAAAGGAGAACTCTCTAGAACATATCCATATAAGGAACAGAGATTGACAGCTAACTGAACAAGGGATATACCAAGAACAGAACCTGGGGGGAGAGACCTTCCTCACCATAAGGGAGGAAACCTTGTAGGTGGAAAACCCACCGCCACAGGGTCTGAGAATCTGCAGTTGCCTCAGCAGCCAGCCACATGCAAGGATTAATCAGACAATTCCAAGTTGGGGAGCAAAATGTCTCCTGTCCTCAGCCTGGTGACAGAAGGGGTGAAGGCTGTGACAGCTGGCAAAGAAGACAAGGAGGCTGAGTTCCAGGAGGCAGGCAGTTTACTGTCACACATTTACACACTTTGATTCAAATTCCATTAATATACTAACAATATCATTATTCATGCAATTTGAAAATCATAGTACTTAATTCTATTTTATTTTAAATTGAATTTTATCATGAACATCCTAACAAGAGCGGGCTGTAAGTTACTAGTCCATTAGATTTAAAATGAACGATGACATACAATGGATGATTTAGGAGTCATCTATCCATAATCATGAACACATTTTCTAAGGAGTTTAATTCATATGCTTTGCTAGTTCCACAGCCACTGAGTTTTAGGTGCTTGTGCCACATATACTTGTGAATGCATAGGAGAAAGGAAACGTAACATTGAGTGGTTGGAAACACTTCAAACAGGAAAATGCAAAATGAAGATTCAGTCCCATAAGAAAGCAGAATATGCTTGTTTTCCTGTTGGAAAGACAGCAGAAGTCTTTCTCCTGTTTTTCCATATCTGACTGTAGATCTGACATCCCCCACCTCCCTGCCAGATCATCTCTAAAGCTTGTTAGGCTACATATTAAATCAGTTCAATTTGCTAGAAACCTACCTGATAAAAGAAACCATAACTGTATAGTCATTACAGAGATAAAGTAGAATTTTATACTTCACTGCATCAAGAACATGTTAATTCACCAACATTATGATCACATCTGCTTTCATAAAGTAATATTTGCTCTCACAGAAAAAGGACTGTTTCTTTCTGATCAGGGTTAATAAGCCAGATGGTTGGACAGAAAGACAATTCAGATTTAATCTCGGTATAAATAGATTAAGTAACCTTACCCTTTAATTTCTTCTATTTTTTTACTCAGTCAAATTTTTTACTGTAATTATCATCATTTTGGTCTATTCTGGACAAGGGTAACATTAGTATTTATGACCTGTTTTAATTCATCTGGAGTAGCAGGAATCTGAGGGAAAGAGGACCAACTATAAGTCTCTGCTTACCAAAGGACTAATAATTTTATGGATCAGAGCACACAGCAAGTGCTTTATTATTTTAGAACATTCTGCAGAACATTAAAGTCTGTGCAGACCATTCTGAAAGTTTCTCCACAGAGTTAAGCTAAGAAGAAACTCCTGCATTTGTAACCCCCAAAAATTCCTAGAATGCAGCAAAGTATTGGTAACATACCTTTATCCCCTTCCAAAGGCAAATTGTTCCCATCAGGCTCAAGAGAACCTAAAAGTCATAGCCTTGTACATTTGAATAGCTGCCATAAGCACTAGATTTCTTTGCCTCATTGGCCACTTTTGAGAAAGAGCCATTCCCAAAGGAATGGCAAGGCAAGGAATGAGAAACATCTTCTAATGGTTGCCTATATCATCTCAACTAGAACTTTCAGGACTACCTGAATACCTCCATTATGTACTTAGAAGACGAAGTACCTATGCAAGACAAACTTCTTCACATTCCTACTTTTCAATGAGGAAGCACTAAATTAGATGCAATGAATTTGAGAGTTCCTTAAATCAAACAAGTGAGACATTTTGCAGATGTAGTGTTTCAGAATATGTTTTGTGATTTGACAATACTTCTTTATTGTCTAAAATATATTCAACGTAGAGAAGGACATCATGTTCCATGTATAAAACAATATTTATCACCCTGTTTTATGGAACTTCTAAAGTCACAAGAATGTTCTTATATTTTTTCTTTTCAGAATGAAGAGTAACTGCTGTGCTCCAAGTGCAGTCATTCATATTCACACTTCCAAGTGTCACTAAAATGTGTGAAAATAGCCCAAGAAAAAGTAGTAGTCTGAATTATCGTTACAAACACTATCACTTATCATGTTTAAGGCAAAAATTAGAAACACTTGAACTTTAAACTGTATACTTAGTCTTCTAATGAAAAAAACACAATTATCTCATGTTCACGTTGAAATAAATTCTGTTTTCCAAAGTAATTTCTTGCTTTCTAGTCTTCTTTAAGTTGTGTTTCTGAACTGATTTAATTAACATTTGACAGTTGAAATCTGTCCATAACTGTTGGAATTAACCACTGTAGTTGTTATTCTCTGGAAAAAAACTATGCAGCTAAATTTAACTCTTCTCCAGATGTTAAAACATCTTGAACTCATTTGTGCAGTTTAGTCGATATTGCATTATGTGAAGATAAAATTTGTAGTCATCAAGATGACTAATTTTGCTATATAAGTCTGATTTTTATTTATAGTGTTTTTTGTTCTTTTAAGTTCAATTGAACATGGCAAAATATATTATAAGCCACTGGTCTAAATTTGTGAAAGACCAATTCATCCTTAATTATGATTTATTTTAAAATTATTTTTAGCTAAAAATGAAACAATCTTATTTGGTAAAAAGACATTTTCTAGAAATGATCATTTTATCTGAGCAAACTTAAATATCTGTTTTGTGTTCTAAATTATTAATTTTAAAATGTCAAAACCTAGCATTTCTTGTTCTAACTGAAAGTACACGCATTTAACTATAAATCAGCTTTACTGGACTAATTGATCACAGAAAAACCTTCTTCCTATATTCATCATTTTGCTCATGGAATCAGTCTTTTCCTATGAATGCACCATAAATAATAGCAATTTTTAAATTGAAACAGCTTATGGTGTATCTTTGTCCATTTGGTAAAAGTTTTATCATAATTTGCATCTAAACTTTGTTCTTTATTACTTTGTTTACTTTTCTATTCTCTCCATATGAATGAGTACAGAGGACAGTATTTCTGCTGAAGCAATAATAACGTGTAACATGAATGTTACATTTCAGAGGTTTTCTCTTTAGTATTATCTGAATGAAAAATCAGAGAGATGGCATCTCATGCACTGGCTAGAGATTAAGCTATACACACTACCATCAATCTGCAATAATGGCAATTTTTGAGGCAAATACCTCTCGTCTAACTTTAGTAATCTATTATGTAAATGTGTACACCTTGGGTGATACCTTTAGGCTTCTGTCAGAGCTGCTGAAGAGAAATAGGCATATTTAGGGTATGATTTATCCACCATGTTAAATGTCTGTGTAAGAATAAAATAAATGATACCTCATAAGTGATTCTTTCTTTTCATTAACTATAAAATGAGCCTTGGGTATATATTCAAGGTTCATACATCTGTGCTATTTCCTAAGTTCAAAAAAATGTGTTGCATCCTAAATGTCAGTAAGACATTTTAAGGAATTAGCATAGCTTCAGAATAATATCACTGGTAATATTCCATCTTCACTGTCTATTGATTCACTAATAAAAAAATTTTGGTTTATATTATTGGTTTTTTTCATTTGAATTTTTTTAATATCAAGATTAAAATTAGACTTGGAGCTTTATCATTCTCCCTCTGATTCCAGGAGAAAGCTTGAGGAGAAAGGGGATTTGCTGTGACTCCAGTGCTGGCCAGAACTACAACTGTAAACATCTCAATGTAGGTGTCTGCTTGTGAGCTTCACTTAATTTAAGTGAATCAAGGATTTCTGTCTAAGTTGCCCAAATAGATCCTTGGTTTCTAGGAGCTGGTCCAAGAGAAGACAAGTCTTCTATATTTCATTGCCCTATCTCCAAATTTGGAGAGATGTCTTGATCATCCTAATAAAGCTCAGATGACAATAGGTACCTAGAGGAAGGTAACCGATTGGAGTCAAAATAAAGGCAGGGAGATTGCTTGCCACTTACCATCAGAGGCAAATCAGACTTGACTTGGGGAAAAATTACTGAATTTATTGCCAATTGAGATGGACAGTGAGAAGCAAAGACAAAAACACACCTTCCTGCCAACCTCTCCCTCTTCTTTTTTTCCCAGGCTCAATTTACTCCTTCAGTCCTGACTCTTCCACCTTCCACCACCCCAACAGCACCAGTTAATAGAGAATGGAAGACAAGGTTGGTCCATAAAAGCTCCTCTCCAACACTCCTTTCTCCTCACACTTCTCCCATTCCCTGTTATCCACAGGCTGCAGTGTATCTGCTCCGGTGTGGTCTTATCAACAGGCTGCAGGGGCACCTCCTTTCCTTCTTTTTCTCTCACCTTGCTGCCTGCAATGCTATTTCACACATTCCTCACTTGGCCTTCTGAAGATGCCATGCAGTATTTTTAAAAAGTTTCTTAAATATATTTTAAAATATGGTTTCTTAAATATACTTTCCCTGAGGTCCCTCCACCTTGGCTGTGGGGCTCAGACATGCCTGAGATGGGTTGCCCAGAGCCAGTGGAACCAGCTATGTCCAGCATGGGGCAGCTCCGACCACTCCTCACAGAGGCTCCTGCAGCCCCTGCTGCTAGCACCGGCTCCTCTGAACTCAATACATTAAAAGTGAAAAGCCAATAGTATTACAGTCTTTTTCAGAAAACTGTGATTTTGGAAGACTGACTCACTGTAAAGCTCTTTTTTTGGCACTATGGTAGTCAAAATATCCTTGTAAAGCAGGTGATGCCTGATAAGCCTAAAATCCTATTGTTATTGAGATGTGAGTGGAAATACCTTGGTATGCTACTCACATGAATTTCCCAATGCAATATTTTCAAACACATGCTATATGCTTTTGTCTGTTTAGATTTGTCTGAAAAGTAATGAGAGCAGGTTGGACAGCTTGTGAAACACATCTGAGGAATCACGGATTTGAAACGTGGAGAAGAATAAAGTACCAGGCAGAAAATTGTTGACATCAGAGGTTTATGTATCAGACTCCAAATTATTCTTTGTCTTAGCTGAGGCCTCTGTGTTTGAATGAATTGTCCTAGCCTTCTGAGACATTTTTAAGGGTTGTGGAGGGTTTTTCGCTTCTTTTTCATGGAAAAAGAGAGGGCTGTATAATCATTTTGTACTGCGGATGAAGCTCCAGGTAAGACAGTAAACATGTATCCATCAAAAATTAAAAAGTGTGACGTTTGTGTATAACTATAGAAAAATATAAGAGATTTCTTTTTCAGCAGAAAAATGTCAAAATTTCCAGCACATATAAATTTGGCAGATATATGATACAAATGTCGCAGCTAACTATAAATGATGAACAACTAAACCATCCCCAGAAAGTGACTGGTTGAGATGTATAAGAGCAGTAATATATTGACCTTCTTAATGTCTGAACATCATGACAAAAAGTTTGCAGCAAATGAGAAAGTAACAGCAATATATTGAAAATTCAGTGCATGAGAAATGAGAATGACAAAAAGTTCCCAAATCAGGATGTGCAAATGCTAAAGTATACACAGAGCTCAGGGGAGAATTTGCATTGAGTGGAAGTGATGCTGCTATTTTGAAATAGCAGGTGATTACTTCATGACAGAGAAGAATGATCCTTCTATCTCTCATCTCTCTAGGTAGTTACATAGCTGTCATCACTTCAGTACATGAATGTAGTTTCCTCTTCTTTCATTTATACAACACATCATTTATCTACTTTATGTACACCATTTAGAACTCCTTGCAGGAAGCCTCTGTGACAACCTTTGGTTGCAATTAGGTTCTGTCAAGTTAATTTCAAAAGTTATAAGTCATCTAGGTTTCTTTTGCATTTTATCACAAGCAGTTAGCTTTAGGGTACTAAGATGCTCTTACAGAAAAAGACTAGCTCTGTGTTCACTCGTCTGAAGCTATTTCTTCAGACTTTCATCTATTCTTCAAACTTTCATCAATAGAAAACTGTTAAATGGATAGTTAGAAGATGTAAAATTGTAGTCATTGATAGATCTTTACTGTTTCATTTTGTAACTGAGTCACAGACATAAAAAGGATAGTGTTAAAGATTTTGAAAATTTTAAAAATAAGAACTTTCAAAATCCTAGTATACTGATACAACTGCTATGAAAAAGGGAAAGGTAATACGAATCATAACCATTTTCTGTTACTGAACTAACTTAGGTCATTGGTAGATACCACAGTAATCACCCTTGAGAATAATGTGATCAAAATAATTACAATGTAGTAGGATCCACCATGAATTAAAGAATTCCCTGGCTTTAATATGACACAATACTTTATGGCGCTTTTTCAGATCCTATGTCAATTTCATCCGCCCTGTGAAAGGCCACTGATTTCAAGACAGTTTTGCAGCTTAACAGAAACTGAGGCATAGGACATTCCACTTGAACATGAAGAACTTCTTCCCTGTGTTGGTGACCACACACTGGAACAGATTTTCCAGAGAGGTTGTGGAATCTCCCTCACTGCAGATGTTCAAGAACCATCTGGACTCAATCCTGTGCAATGTGCTCCAGGATGAGTCTGCTTGAGCAGGAAGGTTGTACCAGATGACCCACTGTGGTACCTTCCAACCTCACCGATTCTGAGATCCTGTGACTAAGTGAAAAATGATGACAATAACCAAGGCACCACTCCTTAGACACCACTCCCTACAGTTTTAATATTTTTAAAACTCAACACCTCCAATTTTATTGTTATTTAATAGTAATGAAAGTATGCTTTCATTTGAGTAGACCCCATGAGTTTTCCTGCAATGGCATGAGAATTTAGTTAATATATTTTCTGCATTGTTATTCAAATTTAACACCTACTCACGTTGGGGAAAATTATAGGATGGAACAATTAAATTTTGCTTCACATTCAGGCTCTGTTCTGTTGTTTATCTACCCAGGTAACAAAATAAAGTTGATCCAAGTGTGAACACATAATTTATCAACAACTAGAAGCAGCATGCTTTGCATAAAGGGAAATATTTGCTCAGTGATTTTTCTTTTCAAGCATTTCTTACACTAGCAGTTAATCCTCTCTTAAGCTTTGTTAAAACCATAGTAGCTATCACGGTTTAATCAAAGTTTCCTGCAAGATTTCTTTTCCTACAATTATTAAAGATTAGTTTATGCATTCTTTTCAGGTCCTATTTATTTAAACAGGAATTGTGTTTTCCCAATGAAAACAAAACCAAAAGTATATATGTATACCTATATTTGTATTCTGTTCATATATTTGACATTCAGTAATACTTACGAATGTTAAAATACTAGAATTTGTGACCAGACTGAGGAGAAAAAAGACACCTTTAAAAATGTATTATTATGAACACTAAGAACTCCTTTTTGATTAAACCACAGTAATTTACAAAACCTAGGTGTGCTGGACCCAGGAGGTGAACTACCTGTGTCTTTCTTGTACTCTGCCTTTCAACTATTAAACTGTATACAAATTTGCAGCTGCCAAGTGTCAGGTCATTGATTTCCCTTCCTACTAGGCAACAGCTGCTCTGCTCACTCTTCAGAAATCTTCCTCTCTGGATGACACTGGGTAACAAGAGACTTCATTATTGGTGAAATAAAGCCTTGGACTACTCCAAGAAAATGATTAAAACCCCACAACTTTTAGTAGAAATGTACAAATGAAGTGCAGAAGAGATTGGTGGGAACAAATGTGGTACTTACCTGAAGTCATATCATACAAATATCAATTTTCTAATATACCCTCTATTGTAGAAATCTTACCTTGTTTGCTAGTAAAATAAAGAGAGATTCTTCGGCTATTGTGCTTACTCTTTTTTAAATTCTTAAACATTATTGCTGTCCCCTAAGATGTGAAAGAACTATTTTATCTGATAAATGAAGCATTAAAAAAAAAAAAAGTGAATGTTGACACAGCTCTAACAAGTAGATTCTCTTGTATTTAGAAAAGCTATGTTATCTGGTCAAAATTTCTCTTCCATTTGCAATTTACATGTCAAATATAGTAGATAAACTTAGGAATTACTAGAAAATGAATTAAGAACAGAATGGAACACATAGTTATGCACAACTCCATGATGCACATATAGCTTTAATAATACATGTGCTCCTGGTCACATTATTTGATAGAAGGCACGGTAAAATAAATACATAAAGAGAGAGCAGCACAAGCATAAATCACAGAATGATAGAGTGACAGAATCACCCTGAACAAAATCTTTTCAAAGAAAGTGTTCATTTGTGTGAAACAGTCTCTGTATCTCTAATTTATCAGATCTGCACTTATCCTTGGTGGAAAAGGATCAGGTCAGAGAATACTTAGTCAAACAGGACATACGAAAGTCCTTGGGTTCTCACAAGTACTGACGTACTTTCAAGTGTGGGATACACTCACAAGTACTAAAGAAATTTCAAGGCTACTTGCAGTAATGTTTGAATGATCATGGTGATTGGAAGAGGTGCCCAAGGGATGAAGAAAAGAAGATGTCACTCCTATCTTCAAAGGGGACGAGAAAGAGGAACCAAGAAACTACAGATCAGTTTAGCCTCACTTTGGTCCTCATAAAGGTGATGAAAGAACGAACCTGGAAACTGTTTCCAGGCTTTCAAAGGACAAGAAGGTGATTGGGAGCAGTTAGCGTGGATTCATCAAGAGGAATTCATGCCTGAACAATGTGATAAACTTCTATGACGAAATACCTGGCTTAGCAGATGCGGGGAGAGCAGTGGATATTGTCTAATGACTTAAATAAATCTTTTGACGTTGTCACTCATAAGGTCCTCATGGAAAAGCTGATAAAATACGGGCTGGATGAGCAGACACTAAGCTGGACTGAAAACTGTCTGAATGACCAGATCCAGAGTGTCACACAAAGTCTAGTTCAAGGTCAGTAAGCAGCAGCATACCCAAGGGAGCAATATTGGGTCCGATGCTGCTCAAAATTTTCATTAATGCAGTGGTGCTAGCTTGTCGTTGAACACTAAGAATATAAAGAATGTTGCTTTGGTTTGGTTTAGATTTTTTTCCCTGTGAGAAAACTCACAGAATTACAGTTCATTCGTTACCAAGTAAGAATTCTTCCACTGCTTTTCTGAGTCTAGAATCTGACAATTAGGCTCCTCCACCAGTTTTAAACATCTCTCAACATTAAATTCTGTTTGCTTATTAAAGTCAACAGAAAGAAATAAACATACCTTAAAGAGTAATTTCTTTCATCTGTTTAAAGTCTTTGCATGAGGAGGTGATCTGTCTAGTGAAAGTTCCTTTCTCTTTACTGATTATAAGGAGAGGCAAAGGTATACAGCTCAGATGCCTGTACCACAAGCCCTTATCTCTGGTGAATGAACATCAATCAAAATATCTAAGTTCTCAAGTAATTCCTTCAGCTCCTCATACAGATTCAATATTTACTATGTAATAAATAGTCTAAAAACAAAAAAGTAATTTTCATGAGCTAAAAGTAAAATAACAAAAATTAAAATATGTAAGGTCTGGATTAAATGTCATTACTTCTACCTTGCAAAATGATAAATAAAACTCATAGGTTGGAAAACTAGCCAGAAGAATAAACAAAAATTTATTTTCCACACACATCTAGTAGCATTAAAAATTCTTAATGAGCTAATGAATTTACTATGCCTGTTAAAATTATTAGTTTCAATTTTGATATAGTCAGTTTTCAGTTTCAAAAAATTGAAGTGCAAAATTTTCAAGTGAAAATTGCAACCCCAAGACTCATTACCCTCTTAAAGACTTTTAATTCAAACTAAAATGAGATATGGATATAAAGAAAAGCCAACCTGTTAAGAATGAATATATTTTCATGATTGATGCACAATACAGATTAATAAGCAGCAAATCTTCCAAAACTTGCTTGATCTGGGTTCAGATAAAAGTGGAAATTAGGGAAGGCAGATGATAAAATATACTCTTTAAAAAGAATGGTACATGCATAGCAAGAAATATTACTTGAAAATTAATTGTAATTACATCATACATTAAAACTGGTTCACAGATTGAAAGCTGTTTGAGGAACAGTAAATGAAGGAGAACAAAGTATGTCAAATCTGGATATGCAGTGCAAAATTAATAACTATTAGAGTCTGGAAGAGGCAATAAGATGCCAGTTAAAGTTACAAATGATTCTAAGCTGGAAAATACTGCAAATTATAAGTACAGAGGAGAGAGTATGTTGTCGGCTAACAAATTGAGATTGTGCTCTCCCAAAAATAAAAGGGACAGACTCTTTCAGACATTAGCTGGAATATATACATATAATTAAAGGTATTGTTTTAAGAAAGCAGTTAGAGTGTAAGGCCCAAAATGTACCACTGATTGAGAATTATTCTATCACATTCATAGGGGAAAAAAGTAAATAAACAAAAGGCCCAGAACAAATTTGCTAGTGCTGAAATGCAAAAACACAATTATAGAATCTAAGTTACCCGGTAGGAGAAGGATATATCCCATTCTCAACACGTCTATTGTGACAAATCCAAATAAGATGCAATTGTGAGCAGGGAAGGATTCTTCTTAACCCAAAATAGCCATTTTGTCTCTTGCCTCCTGAGATGAGATGGGCAGTATGGCTTACCAAACCTAGTGAGAGAAATGTGTTGAGTGATAACTTCACAATTCATTCCAGCAAACAAATCAATTACATATTTATCAAGATGAACTCTGTCTAGAGTACCAAACACAGAATAGATTGGCCAGTCGGATATTGCTCTGAATTGCAAACAAAAAGTAAATGTTTTTCTTTATCCAAAACTGACCGAAAGACAGTTAGGGACTTGTGTCACAAAACTGTCTGAAAACAAGAACCATATTATATATCAGAATTCAGACTGTACTTGGCAAGGTAACTAAACCTGAGCCCTTGAAGTTCAACAGATCTCCCATCAACATAAAAGCTAGAAATCTCAGTGAGACACTGAAGTTTTTATTAATCTTATATAAGTTTGAGCACAACCTTTGCAGTGAGTTCAGTCCCAAGTTTAGATACCTTTGTTCTATTCCTTCAGATTTCTTGTTAATTTATGGTTACTTAATAATTACTTCTGCATCTAAACTGCGTATGTAGCTGTACCCTGGCTGAAACCATACTAGAGACAAAGGATCTCCAAAGAGAGATTCTAATGATAAGGAAACAAATCAAGAGGACACTCAACAAGTATTTGGTTTACATTTTTACCTTCAGAAAAACAGACTGTCTCTTTCCCATATTTCATGAGCAAAAATATCTTTTTAGCTAGTTCTGGCAATAAAGCCGGTCATGCAAAAGCACCTTTGAGAAAAGATTTCCTTGAGTAGCTTATGGCATGCAGTTAGACTGCTAACTTAAACAGAAAAGCTATGTAAGGTTAGAGCGGAATCTGACTCCTCTCCCCTCTCACTAAACAATCAATGCTGAACATAGAGTTTTTGAAAAGAGACAGAAATCAGAGAAATCAAGTGTCATAAAAGAGGACAAGACTATATTTCAAGTACTTCTGTAGAATTTGGATGCACAATTCCAGTTCTTGTTAGACCATCTCAGGAAGGGTTAATTTACATTCCCTGTTTCCCACTTACAAATTGTCAGTTACATCATAGTCAGTTTAAATCCAGTGAGTGGACAAAAATACTTGTGTTTGAAACCTTCCCTTAGCTTGTATTATTTGCAAAAGCATTCAAAGCTTAAATAGAAAAATTTTGCCCTCTTGGCTCAATGCTTCTTTTAGAAAAAGGTATTTGAAATCTAAAGTAAGTTAAATGAAAAGTTGTAGTCCTCTACATAACCTCTCCAAATAGAAAGCAATAACAGGTTTACTTTAGTGATATCCTGAAATAAATACATTCAGAGAGATCTCATTAGATATAGACTTTCTTTGCCTTTAGTCCAGTCAAGCACCTATAATTTTCCTTCAAGGTCAAACTGTAGGATGTTCGATCTGAAGCAAAAGCACAGCATTTCTTTCCACTAAATCCTGGTTTCCTGAATCTCTGAAGTGCTATGTGAACACCATGAGCTACATCACATGTTCTGTGTTCATTTATGAGTCCAATTTAATGTCAGATGCTATCCTCTCCATGCCTAGCTTTAGGAAGTTAACTAGAATTAGGCAGTTGCCTAAGAGATTAGATGGTATCACACAGTATTAATAGAAAAAAAAAATCAGTTTTAAATTAAGCTACTGTAAATCTAGCTAACAGATTTAGTAGAAGCTAACACTAAGATAAGAGAAATTAGGGCTATTTAGTAAATATAGTCTGAGAACACAATATATAGCATCAACCAAATCTGTTATTAAATTTTCTATACAGCTTCAGTGTCAATATTCTGCTAATGAAATGAGCAGATGCTTTCTAACCTTACAATTCCTCTGAAAAGATTTTCTTCCCCAGTAGCTATTAAACAGCACTATTTGGAGACAAGACCTGAAAATGCTGCAGACCCCTGGAAAAACCTACCAAGAGACCTTGCTTTTCACTCTGGTATTAGCCTTTGATAAAAGCCAAACCTGTAAATGTGTAACTTCCGAGTGTGACCAATAAACCCTTATACAGGCTTCAGAAATCAGTAGTGATGTCAGAAAATGCATCTGTTATATGTAAATAAGTAGAAGCTCAGTGTTCAGACATGACCCATACCCACATTTTCGTTATATTCCCTTGAGCATTATGGGCATAGAGACAACCAAAAAGAATTTTCTAGTAGTTTACTTCTTTTCTACAAGAGAGCTTCTGAAACTTGAGGGAATAATATATCCCCTAATGAAATATTATCTACTCTATATAAGGATAAAATTACCCGTTTAAGTCATGACTTGGTTTTGAATTGTATGTCACTTATGGCTGTGTTAAAGCATTTTGGAAGAACTTTGTTGTATCAATATAAGCAGATATATTTAATTTTTGAGTTACTATGTTAGAAATTACTAATGTAAGCTTTCTTCATTCACAAAGTTATAAGTTAAAGCAACAGTATCAGAACAGTGTATTTACATTTAGTCTTGGTTATCCTATATCTTTCTCTGTATATTTCA
Source organism: Amblyornis subalaris (assembly GCA_018881555.1). Classification (NCBI taxonomy): domain Eukaryota; kingdom Metazoa; phylum Chordata; class Aves; order Passeriformes; family Ptilonorhynchidae; genus Amblyornis; species Amblyornis subalaris. The sequence continues at coordinate 4,681,640 of JACAXG010000052.1, forward strand.
AATTTCCAATACTAAGAGACAGATATTGGAGGAAAAGGGAAGTTGATCATTGGTTCATACAATCTGTGCATGGTATATACTGCATTGAAGACAAAATTCACACTGCAATATATTAGAACCACTTTTATTTTAATCACATCGCATTCCAGGTTTTCATAGGTATATTTTTAATATATTATTAATATGATACACTATACATATTATTATAGATATTATCTGTAGGAAAAATGTCCATGATTTGCTTTATTAGGAGTTCCTTCTTTTTCAGTTTTTAAACTTTATTTGTGTTACACAAGCATAGTATGTTTTAACATTCTAGATGTTCACTATCAAATTATGTTATTTTTACAACCTAAAAGTTCTTTCACTCTATCTCCAAACCATGCAGTAATTTACAAAGATTCATGCTGGAAAAGGACTCATGTCCTTGCCCAACATGGATTCTCTTTCCAAGAGACATTTAATTAATCATATGTGTTACCTTTTTTATACCATTGAACTGAATATTTTCATCTTAACATGATTTGAAAATAGAGTTTTATAGATTTCAGAGCAACAGATACAGAATGTTTAACGTAGAATATTTTTTTCCATTCTTTGAGTGGTATTTCTGGGGATCCACAAGCCTGCAAGGGTTAAAATCTTGTTTAAATTTCATTTAATTTCTGAAATGTTTTGCTTTTCTGAAGATTTAGAATTAATCACAGTAAATAATAAAAGAACACATAACCTTTAGTAACTAGAACAGATTAAACAACATTTGTAATTAATAAGCATTACCTCATTGTTAAATGGCATCAGGGATGACTGTTTTATGGCCATATTAACATTGACGGAAAATGTTAAAGTATCTAAATGTCAAGCCATTTTCCTTAGGTTTCAATTCTAATACATAACAAATTGGTCAAGCTACAGCACTTAAATAGCAGAAAGGTTATGTATGATCCTATTCTAATCTACTGTTTACCCAGGTTAAACATTCCTGGTGTTACAAAAAATTGCAAGGCTGTGCTCAACTATAAATAGCATATCTGAGCCACTATAGATACTGTAGCTGAGAACAGATTGTATAAATGCTTCTGGAGTATTCGTACAGACAATGTTCATCGCCATTAAAAAAAAAAATCAGTATACTATTAAACAGTAAATGAAATGTAAAATTATAGAAACTATTCATAGTGGTCCCATGTAATCCATTGTAACATTATGCTGAGGAGATATGAAGTAATTTGTTCTTCCAAACCAAGAACAATTCTAGTAAAAAAAAAAAAAAAGACAATTTGCCAATACTTTATAATTAGTCATATAATTCCCATTTTATTTTTTATCTGACTGGTAAAGTTCTCAAATGTTCAAAGAAATAGATAGTACAACGTATCAACTGGATGCATTCCTTCATCCATCACCCTCTGGCACAGAATATAATCACCTCAGCTTTTAAAGATCCTTAAAATTATCATTTATGTAGGCTTATTAATACAGGATATGATAATCACTTCAAAATCTATCTTCTCTAGCCTGTCATTCTTTTCAAGACAGCATCATTAGGACACACTAGTATTCATCAAACTGCAGTGAACTTTAAGTAAATCAAATCTCTTATTGAGATTATAAGATTCTGGCCGACCTCCAATTTAACATAATGTCCTGGTTTGAAGGACAGGTGTCTGTCAAGGAAGGTGGGAAACCTCCCTTGAGCACAGGAATGACCCCCTCCCTCCTTCAAATTACTGTACCTTTGAAATTACGGGGCTCTCAGGCAAAGATGTGGTAAAAAGAATAACAGTTCTTTACTAGGGTTATATAAATTATATACATATATATATATATATAAACAAGACGGTTAAACGGCAACCATAAGAGAACAGACAAACCCCTTATCAGTTCCTTGTGTGGTGGTGGG